>CM053031.1:279591160-279723660 GCA_028564925.1 Lithobates sylvaticus
GCAGATGGGGGCAGCCCTGGTGATCAATGTAAATGTGCCCCGTCACAGGAAAGTTGATTATTGGTATTCCTTTTTTCATCAGTGACAGCCAAGGAAAGGAATAGGTTTTTTTTTTTTTTTTTTTTTTTTTCTAGCAATTAACAAAATGGAAAGTAAATGAAGAGAGAAGAGGCATGCAAATCAATATTTGGTGTGACCGCTCTTTGCCTTCCTACCACCATCAATTCCTCTAGGTCAGGGGTCTCAAATTGTTAGCCATCCAGCTGTTGCTAAACTACAAGTCCCATGAGGCATTGCAAAGCTGAAAGTTACAAGCATGACGCCCACAGGCAGAGGCATGATGGGACTTGCTGGGACTCCCCTGCTCTAGGTACATTTTCACACCGTTTTTGAAGGAACTCTGCAGGTAGGTTGTTCCAAACATCTTGGAGAACTAAGCACAGATCTTCTGTGGATGTCGGCTGCCTCAAATCCTTCTGTCTCCATGTAATCTCAGACAGACTCCACGATGAGAGCAGGGCTCTACGGGGGGCCAAACCATCACTTCCAGGGCTCCTTGTTCTTCTTTACACTGAAGATAGTTCTTGAAGGGATTGTAAACCCTTGTGGTGGTTCACCTTAATGCATTAAAGTGACAAACCTCCTGTGATGCAGCTGCCCCCCCCCCCTTTTTTTACTTCGCTGAACCCGGTCTTTCCAGCGACGGGGAGGAGCACATCGGCTCCAGCCAGTGTCTCAAGTGTATGTATATAATTGGTGATATTGTATACATTTATTTTTATGTTCAGGCCCCATATCAGGCAGTTATGGAAGTGTGCCATCGACTAGGGCAGTCATGGTGAACCTTGGCACCCCGGATGTCTTGGAACTACATTTCCCATGAGGCTCATGCACTCTGCAGTGTTGTTGCGCATCATGGGAAATGTAGTTCCAAAAACATCTGGGGTACCAAGGTTCGCCATCACTGTACTAGGGTCTGAACTATCCTCGTGTTCTCCATTTAATGAATTTATTAGCTACCAATGCTGGTGGAAATTCTGGATTTGAGAAAGGGGTCATTGGCCTCCCTTTTTTAATGCTATATTGTGTTCTATTTTTAGGAACATTACCAATCATGGCGAAGAGGGCGAGTATCCTGGAAGCACAAGGCATGAAAAAAGCATCCATTACCCGCGTGCGTGTAGCAGTCCGCTTGAGGCCGTACATGGATAAAGGGGAGGATAAAGTCTGTGTCAGGGGCCTGGACTCCCAGTCTCTGGAGATTATCAACTGGAGGAACCAGATGGAGACCATGCAGTACCAGTAAGATTAACTATCACCCTATATATAAAGTGTAGTTATAGATGAGGGTCCATGTGCTCTTGGGTCAGAAAAAATGCCAAAACCTCTGGCAGAAGTGTCGGGGGGGGGGGGGGGGGGGGTATGGTGCGCTCATAGCTTGTATTGCACAAAAGTTTCTTGGCGTTAGCTTTTATAAGTGTTCTTCCAAAAGCATTCCCCCTGCTCATTTTTCAAAACTTCAAATGCTGCGTGTTTAATTTTTTTTTTTTTTTTTTTTTTTTAACGCCCTACTAAGCATGGACACATAGGCTAACCTAGAAGTGTTTCTACAGGCTGAAGAGTAAAATGCAAAATTCCTGTATAAGCATCTTTTATTTTTTTTCATGCCCACCCAGTGTGCATGGAATCCTAAAGGTATTTTATATAATACAGTAAAACCTTGGTTTGAGCACGTTTTTGCAAGACAAGCAACATGGGGAAAAAAAAAAAAATATTGATATACAAGTAGCGTCATGTCACAACTGAGTATATAGTAGAAGAGAGGCGCCTCTAAGTGATAGCAATATGGTTACATTTTAAGTTGAGTTGCACCCAAAAAAAAGCATTGGGAAAATATTTTTTTAACTCGCCTCTAAATGGCTGTTGCTAGGGGGGGTCCCTCGTAGTCTGCCTCCTTCAGTGCCTGGGCTGAAAACATCACTTCCCCCTCGGCGCAGGAAGGGCTCAGCTCTGCCCCCTCCCTCTTGTCAATCCATCTGGGACACGTGACGGGTGCCAGATTATTGCGCGGCCGCATGCAATGCCCAGTGGGTGCCCGGCTGTGAAGCCACAGCTGGGTGCCCACAGTTACAATGCCGGTGCCGCCAAACGGAGGGGGGGGACGAGAATTGCATTTGTTTTTTTCTGGATTGAGTAGCCTTTGGCTACTGTCAGTAGGGCCGCCCGAGCGGAAGCACTAAAGCAACGCTTTTCGGCCTCTAGCGGGACGCTTTTAACCCCCCGAAGAAGGGTTACAGGCGCTTGTGTTGCGGCGCTTCGGAAGCGCTGCCCATTCATTTCAATGGGCAGGGTGTTCAGGAAGCACAGCGCTCCCAAACGATCGCTGCTTGCAGGACTTTTTCTAACATCCCGAAAGCACACCGCCCCAGTGAGAGCACTCGGGGCTTTCACATTCAAGCGGCATGGGGGGCAGTTTTCGGGTGCTATTTCTAGTGCTAAAACGCTTGAACACTGCCTTCAGTGTGAAAGGGGTCTTGGGTTACATGACTGTCAAGCCTCCACCTAATGTAGGGCTATAGTTTATCTGGCTGTACAGACGTGGAAAGTGACATTTTTCTGCATAGGTGTTTTTTTTTTTTTTTCAGGTCAGTGTATTGAAGTGATTAAGTCAGCATGGCAGCCAGAAAACGTGCATTTTCTGAAGTCATCAGTAATTTGCCCCCCCCTACAGGTTTCTGTAAGCATTTGTGGGCAAAATGATTTCTAGCTGTGTTCACACTGTGCCATTTCCTCCTTGCAGGTTTGATGCATTTTATGGGGAAGCTGCTACTCAGCGGGAGCTCTACACCGGTTCTGTGTACCCGATTCTTCCACACTTGCTTATTGGACAAAACGCCAGCGTGTTTGCCTATGGGCCTACAGGAGCAGGTTGGTATCGCCATCACAAGACTTGACTGATTTTGATCACTGTCTTTTTGGCATAATATAAAATGCAAGTGTTATTTGTCTTCTGTAGGGAAGACGCACACAATGCTGGGGAGCCCAAATCAGCCGGGTGTCATCCCTCGGGCTGTTAGAGATCTGTTACAGATGACACGGGCCGCTACTGAAGAGAACTGGACTTACGCTATCAGCATGTCTTATGTGGAGATTTACCAGGAGAAGGTCAGTCACCCATTTCTTTGCTTCAAGTCTGCAATGATCAGTCTGCTTGGCTAGTGTTTGTGTACACCGGAGCACACCCACACACTTTGATATTGCAAATTAAAGTGCAACTCCAGGAATTTTAACAAGGATGCAAATTGTCATTTCATCCTAACTCTCACTGATCTCCTCCAATACTTGTTTTGGGTCAGTGGTTCTGAATTTAGAGATGACCATTTTTAGAAGCTCAAATGTCCCCTGCCATATTTTATATACTGTATGTAGAGTATGTTGGTCTCTCTAATCATTGGTGTTTCTTGACCAGGTGATGGATCTTCTGGAGCCCAAGAACAAGGATCTTCCTATCAGAGAGGATAAGGACCATAAGATCCTGATTCCTGGTGTGACACAGAAAACGCTTAACAGCTTCTCAGACTTTGACGAGCATTTCATCCCAGCTAGCCAGAACCGCACAGTGGCCTGTACAAAACTAAACGACCGGTCCAGCCGCAGCCATGCCGTCCTACTCATCAAGGTAAGGCCTGAATAGAAGCTGGACACTGTAAGGCCCCATGCACACGAGACGCAGATGCAAAATCTGCTGAACGCCTGTTTTAAAAAGCAGAAACCTGCGTTTAAAAACGCACGTTTTGCCTCATTTTAATGCCGCGTTTTACCGCGTTTGTGTCTATAAGCGTTTATAAAGATAACACCATATAGACCCGGGGTCTCAAACTGGAGGCCTTCCAGCTGTTGTGAAACTACAAGTCCCATGAGGCATTGTAAAGCTGACAGTTACAAGCATGACTCCCACAGGCAGAGGCATGATGGGACTTGTAGTTTTGCAACAGCTGGAGGGCTGCCAGTTTGAGACACCTGATATAGACCCTCCCCAAGCTCAGAAAGCATGTATTAACTATTTCTGCCATTTTGATCAGAGTGAGCAGCAGCAGAGAGCAGTGGTACACTTGCCCCTTTCTGTGTTTTTTTTTTTTTATTTTTTATTTTTTTTTTTTTGGAAATGGATCCCATATTGAATATATGTCAAAAAATGCTCCTGATGTTGCTCTTGCTGAGGCAGCAACGTCGTCGCAAATTGCGTGAGAGGTCCAGAGTCAGAGCTCGTCGATATTGGCCCCATCCGTTGATGGCACAGCAAATGTCCGTTGGATATTTCACAAACACAGTGGGGGGTTGGGGCTGACAAGACATTGGTATGCAGGTTTTTCTTTGTGGAAAAAAAAGACATTGCTATGCTTTGGTCAGACTAGGTGGAGTCACTGATTGGATTAGAAATTGGATGAAGGGTTGGGGCAAAGAAGTGGAGGCATTCCTCATTGTCTAAGCTACCTAAAAAAAAAAAAAAAATTTTTTTTTTTATGGCATTGCATCAGTGAGTATATATGCTCTATGAACTATCTAAAGTTATTACGACATTTTAAACCAATTTTTTTTTTTAGTATTTTTTTTTATGGTTTACCATCATTCAGTTTTCTGGTCCAAAAGATTTGGTTCCTTTAAAAACGCTTATAAATGCAAATGCGGGTACCGCGTTTAGCGTCAAACGTGGAAAAGCAAAGTGTTTGAACCCATTTTTTTTGCTTCTGGAAAAACGAGGTTAAACGCAACTGCATAAAAACGGGGGAAAAAACCGAGACTGTGTACATGGACACATAGGATAACATTGCATGCATTCAGGGGCAGTTGGGGAAAAATGTGTCCAACTGCCTCTGAATGCGCGTTTAACAGCGTCTCGTGTGCATGGGGCCTAAGTCGCCTTTTTGTTTGCGGTAATACTAGTCAATGCCGGTCCCATAGTGTGGCTGTGTATAATTGTGTTTGCTATATTTTTCAGCTTTATTTGCACACTTGTCACATACAATTTGCTCAGGCCCCATGCATTAAATTGTGGGATAAGTGTGAAATATGGTAATGTGCTCCAGCAGCAAGGTAGGAGCTTCCCTTCCCACTCCGACAAAATGGAGTTGGGCTGAACTGGTTACAGGTTGCTTTCGATTTCTATAAATGACAACAAAGGTTCTCTGGCTGAGTCTGTTATTGGGACATCTGTCCACCTTGGCCAATCAGAGGAAGCTTTGTATTCATTCTAAGAATACAAAGCTCCCTGTGAATCGCTGAGCAACACCCAGCCTGGCCCAAATTGTTTTCCCCTGAAGTGGGAAAGAGGAAGTCCCAGTTTCACTGCCAGAACACAGTGCTGTATACTGCCCCTAGAGGTCGAGGCTACAATAGTGTGCCCAGCCGCTGCAACTGTTAGTGAAGGTCAGGGGTAGGGCAACCAGGAGCCCTCCAGCTGTTGCAGAACTAAAAGTCCCATCATGCCTCCTGGGAGTAATTGTAACTGCCAGCCTTGCAATGCATCATGGGAAATGTAGTTCCACAACAGCTGGAGGGCTCCCAGGTTGCCTACCCCTGGTGACGGTTATGGTTCCTTTTTTAAACCATGGGTCTCAAACTGACGGCACCTCCAGTTGTTGCAAAACTACAAGTCCCATCATGCCTCTCCCTGTGGGAGTCATGTTTGTAACTGTCAGCCTTGTAATGCCTCATGGGACTTGTAGTTTCACGACAGCTGGAGGGCTGCCAGTTTGAGACCCCTGCTTTAAACCATAATTTAAATTATGTGTAGCGCGCTGCCATTTACAAACATTAAAAACCTGAAAGTTAAATATTAACGTTTTTTTGTGTAACTTACTGTTTATATTTAACCGTTTCAGCTCCGGACGGTTTACATCCGCCCCCCCTGTGTGGCTGTGTTACTTTAACTGGCAATTGCGCGGTCGTGCGACCGCTGTACCCAAATAAAAAAAAATGTACCCCCCCCACAATTTGCTTTCTTTTGGTAGTGTTTAGAAAGGAGAGAAAAAAACACATCCAATAAAAATTTTTAAGTCAAATTCATAAATTTAGCCCAATATGTACAGTCCCTGACAAGTCTTGTCGCTTCTCTATTTTGTAGAAACTCCTATTAACCTGACTTTTAATTAATCAATTGGTGTTAGAAATAGCTCATATGAAAAGCTAAAGCCCTCCCAAATGATGTTTAATGTACTGAAATAAATTTAGTTTCACTGAAAAAAGATTTATCATTTAATCAAGACAGACAGGTCAAATTTTGGCAAGACAAAAGTTTTGTCGCCTATACAGAAATTGAACAACTTTACTGAAAATCCAAAAATATGTCAGCAAATTAAGTAGTGGTGCTGTGAGATCCAAATTTAATATCTTGTATGACTTCCATGACGTTGAAGGACAGCATCCATGCGGTTTGGCAAGGATTCATACAATTTATTGAAGTCATCAGGAATAGCAAAGAAAACTGTCTTGCATGCCTCCCAGAGTTCATCAATATTCTTTGGTTTCGTCTTCCATGCTTCATCTTTCATCCTACACCACATATGCTCAATGATGTTCATGTCTAGTGACTGGGCTGGCCAATCCTGGAGCATCTTGATCTTCTTTGCCTTAAAGCGGAAGTAAACCCATCGATTTAACAGTCTAAAAAAAAAGGCATGCCGTGAATGCTAATTGCACATTGGCTGTGCCCTCAACCAAACAGTCAAACCATCCAATGGCTGGTGTCATAACGGATCACATGTGCAGCACTGTGGCAGTTTAATCTTAAACAGAGGCAAAGATGGCAGCTTCCTTGGCGGAAAACGATAGGGGGTTTACTTCCACTTTAAGGAACTTTGATGTGGAGATGGAAGTATGCGATGGAGCACCATCCTGCTGCAAAATTTGGCTTCCACCCTGCAGATCCCTCGCACACCCCCATACTGGATGTACCCCCAGACCATGATTTTGCCTCCACCAAACTTCACTGTTTTCTGGGTAAATCTTGGCTCCATGCGGGTTCCAGTAGGTCTCCTGCAATATTTGCGGCGACTGTGGTGTAATTCAACAGAAGATTCATCTGAAAAATCCACCTTCTGCCACTTTTCCAGAGTCCATCCTTTTAGCAGGCTGTGGCCCTTGGCAAATGCCACACGGTTTTTCAATTGTCTTTTGTTTAGTGCTGGCTTATGGGCACTGATTCGACCATGGAGGCCATTTAGAGACAGAATCCGACAAACTGTTCTGGTTGACACTTCAGGTGACCAGGTCTCATGGAGCTCTGCTGCAGTGGAAAATGGTCTGGCTTTGGATTTTCGAGCCTACAAACGGTCCTCTCGAGCAGTTGTCTTGCGGGGTCGGCCTGACCTGGCTCTGTCCAAAACGTCTCCAGTCTCTTCAAATCCTTTTTTTTTTTTTATCCTCTGAACTTGACGCTGAGACACATTGAAGGTGTCTGCCACATCAGTAGTGGATCTGGTCTTCAGCCTCTTGATAATCAACACTTTAGTCTCCGGGTGAATCTTAGGCATGTTTGCAGAGGTCTAGTTGCAGTTGAGAAGGTCTAGTGTATTGGTGTTCTTTTTATACACACCTGATACATATTTGGTCTATTATTAGTCACAGGTGAAGCTCATATAACAAGGCGACAACACTTATGTCTTGGCAAAAATTGACTCAATGGGCTTTACCAAGCTGTGAATATTAGAATACTTTTTGTCAGTTTAGTTTTGCACTGAAACATTATTACAAAAGCTGTTGGGATTAAAATGACCCATTTCTTGTAACAAAATCTTGATTAGAAATATATTTTAGCAGCACTTCAGGTCAGTTTGTACACAAGCGACAAGACTTTTGTCAGGGACTGTATTATACATTTTTGGTTTTAAAAAAAAAAAAAAGCTTATATTGGATTGTGCAAAATTCGTAGTGTATACAAACTATGGGATGTATCTATGGAATTTTTTTTTTTTTTTTTTAGTAATGCGGGACTGACATTGTGGCATACAAATGTAACAAACAATTCAGGCACTAAGTGACCAGAGAAACTAATACAGTGATCAGTGCTAAAAATATGCCCTGTCACTACTGAGTCAGGGAATGTCAGAGTTTTACAATGCCTCATGGGATGTGTAGTTTTACAACAGCTGGAGGGCCGTAGTTTGAGGATCCCTGGCCTAGGGAGTGCTTGCTGTGTGGGGGAGGTGTTTGTAGTATGGGAAGGCAGAGATCAGTGTTCCTGCTTTGCACAGCCTTCCCTTCTCACAGAACGGTGATCTGCCTTGTTTACATAGACCTGCAATTGGGAGCAATGTTTCCCACTTCTTACTATTCAGTTTCAATCAAATACTTAAAAAATAAAAAAATCTGATTCACATGTTGCCGTGTGAGCACTAGATCTTTCCAAGTTTCTTTTGTTCTTGGGCAACAGTTCCTGACAAAGTGCAATATTGTATCCTCTCGGTGTGGAAGTCAGGGGAAAGGTGCTTCTCTTCCTTTGATTTTTGGAGATCCCCTTTGACAGGATCAGATGTGAAAAGCTCTTGTGTGACCCCAGACACTCTGCATTGATATTTATTTGGGTGGGAGTTGCTATTAACTAACTGCGATGAGTTGTTTGCCATTAAAGTCTCCATTACACCGCCTGGCTAAACTTCCTGGGTGAATTTAAGTGGCAATTTATGTGCGCTCAGATTTCATCGTTTATGTTAAATGTGTGATTTACTGTGCAGTGACAGTCCTGTGTGTAGGGCAGACACCAGCAGGTGGCAGCAGAGTTCTACTTATTGCCATGTTTAGTTTTGGCTGCAGTCGAGTGTTTGTTTGATTTTATACAGCGCACTAAAATTCCACTGCAGTAACATTCATCTCAATACCGTCCCTGAAGGAGCATTTATAGACAAATACACTATATGGCAGAGGTCTGCAAACTGCAGCCTGGGGGCTGGTCATTACCCTTTTTTATTTGGGTAGGGTCACGATTCCTCCCATTGATGCCTACGATGGGGGGGGTCACGATTCCTCCCCATGGATGCCTACGATGGGGGGGGGGGGGGGGTGCACGATTCCTCCCCATGGATGCCTACGATGGGGGGGGGGGGTGCACGATTCCTCCCATTGATGCCTACGATGGGGGGGGGGGGTCACGATTCCTCCCCATGGATGCCTACGATGGGGGGGGGGGGTCACGAGTCCTCCCATTGATGCCTACGATGGGGGGGGGGGGTCACGATTCCTCCCATTGATGCCTACGATAAGGGGGGGGGGGGGTCACGATTCCTCCCATTGATGCCTACGATGGGTGGGGGGGGGGGGGGGGGGTCACGATTCCTCCCATTGATGCCTACGATGGGGGGGGGGGGGGTCACGATTCCTCCCATTGATGCCTACGATGGGGGGGGGGGGGGGTCACGATTCCTCCCATTGATGCCTACAATGGGGGGGGGGATTCACGATTCCTCCCCACTAATGCCTACGATGGGGGGGGGGGGGGGGGGGGTTCATGATTCCTGAAAAAAATGCATATTTTCAGGTGTAAAACTGCATTGCATTTACTAATTTTGGCGCCTGTAAAGGCATCAGCAGGTGTCCTGCATATCGGTCAGTATATCTGCGACCAATACATCCCATACGGGCAGGAAGAGGGCATGAATGACCGTGGCGCCCTGATTCATTAAAAAACAAGCAGACAGCCGCAAAGGCTGCCGGACCTTGTAGCTTTCCCATCCACAGGACACTGAGTGACATGGGCAGGTAGGCGGAGCCCCGCTCGGCTAGGTTTTTTGTTTTATTTTTTATTGTTAAAGCTAGGAGAGAGGGAGAGAGACCCCTGCTAGCTGTCAGATTGGGGAGGTGCGGGGGGGCTGGTCCGTTCATATCATTATACAAAAGGTGGACTTATCGTTAAATACGAATTAGGAGCCCCGGCTATGACTGATAACAGCCTCTTGAATGATTTTGTTAGAAACATTGCAGCTGGCAAGTCATCTGAGAAAGCGCTAACCCTCTCCTAAAGTGTTACTCCCTCATTGGCTGCACCAATTAAAATGTTGCTCCCATTGCTCCTGAGTGACAATCTGCCTCTCTCCTAGCCAGTGAGGGACCGGTGTATTAGAGGATATGCTGCACCTCACTGATTCTGCTGCTGGGAGTGTATTGCCAGAATTATGTGGAACTTTAGTAATTTTTTCATCTTTCCATCTATTAAAGTGATTGTAAAGCTAAGTGTTTTTTAAAAAAAAAAAAAAAGTCATACTTCCACTGTGCAGTTAATTTTGCACAGCGTGGCCCCGATCCTCGACTTATGGGGTCCCCCGGCGGCGCTCGTAGCTTCTCCCCAGCATTGTATAAACCCCCCCCTAGGAGAAGCGCAGCGCTCTCCCGGGGGGGTTACCTTGCTGGCATGTCCAGCATTTGCATCCATAGACGCAGAATGCCGGCCTCGACTCCAGCGCCCACGTCATTGGATTTGATTGACAGCAGCGGGAGCCAATGACTGCGCTGCTTTCAATCTCTCCAATCAAGCCGAGGGCTGTGGGGGTCTGTCAGTGACAGAACCTTTTTAACCTTAATGCATAGGATGCATTAAGGTGAAAAACGCAACCCTTTAAGAGCTCTTTCACACTGAAAGCGCCCCCGGGCATCACCGCTCCTACAGCACTGCAAAGAAGCTGCTGGCAGGACTTTTTGTGATGCCCTGCCAGCGCACCGCCCCAGCGTGAAAGCACTCAAACTTTCACACTGGGGTTGCAGCTGAGGCTTTTTACAGGCGCTTTTTTTTTTTTTTTTAGTGCTAAAGTGCCTTTAAAAAAACACCTCCAGTGTGAAAGGTGTCTTAAATCTTCTGCCCTTGTCATAAGTGGACCAATGAGGGCTGCAGAGCTGGGGGTGTGTTTGTAAATCCAGTAAGTGAAAAGGCAGCAGCTTCAGCTGCCCACAGTTAAAATGGCTGCAGCTAGACTCACTGGAGGGAGACTTATGCAGCATATTTGGCAAATGCAGAATCACAGTATATATAACATAATATGCAAAGTGGTTGGAGGGAAGCTTCAGAATGGCAAAGATGTTTTTTTATTAGAAATGTGAGCAGTTCCTCTTTAAAGCGTTTGTTTGCCCATTATTTTATACTCCTGATATGTGGCTGCTGTACCATGTACTTGTATGAGTCTCCTGTTTTGTGTTGCTTCCTTTGTGTGAAAATCCCCTGGTGTTCCTGCCAGTCCCCTTGCTTTCCTATTTAAAAACTGACCACACGAAGTAAAGCACACCTTGGTCAGTTCTCTAGCTGTGCTGGGAACTCGGTGTGCTCTTCATCGATCAGACTTGTTCTGATATGCCCCTGCAGCACAGCCATTCACTGGGAAACTCAGTGTGCTGCTGATTCTCCTCCCCCCCCCCCCCCCCCCAGCTTTTATGCAGCTGAGAACAGAGGGAATGTGATCACGTATTAAACAAAGTGTGTGTGTGTGTGTGTGTTATTGTATCTATACACAAATGTTTTGCGTTTTTAATTTTAAGCTGATTGTTTACAATCGCTTTAATCTCTGACTGTCTTAAAGAAATTGCCAACTCTCAGCATCCTAAAGACCCATAGGGCATAAAATCTCATCCAGGGGGTGTGCCTGGAGGGGTTTGAACTCCAGATCCCAACACTGCAAAGGCAAGAAGCTAGCGACATATATAATTTTTTTATATATATATATATATTATATATATATATATATATATATATATTATATATATATATAGACATATATAATTTTTTTATTCATATTTTGTTTCTATGAACCCTCCCCAGGTGCAGAAGACGCAGCAAGTACCACCATTCAGGATGCTAACGGGGAAGTTGTACCTGATAGACTTGGCGGGATCAGAAGACAACCGACGCACAGGAAACCAAGGCATTCGTCTAAAGGAGAGCGGCGCCATCAACTCCTCACTCTTCACGCTCAGCAAGGTGGTAGATGCCTTAAATCAGGGCTTACCCAGAATCCCTTACAGAGACAGCAAGCTAACACGGCTCCTACAGGTAAGAATTCATTTTTTTTGAATTTTATCACATTGGGTTATTCTGTGACCTTGTGGGTTGAGCTCTGCGGGCCACACAGCCCAAAGGTCAGGTTTTCCACACCTTCCTCTTTAATATGTCATTTCAATCCTTTTGAATTTGAAGGGGTGAAGACCATTGGTGCACAGAACAATGTGCTGCTTCTGCCAGTCCTGCCCTATGTTCTGCTTTATTTGACAACGGCATTAATAGTGATTTAACATTGCAGGTGTGGGACTATAAGGCTTCATTTACACACCGGATGTTTTGCAAACTCTCCTAGAAGCCTTTCTTCCTGGCAGCAGCGTTTTGGCAGAAAAAAAATGCCTGACGCTTGTGTCTTAAGCTTCTAAGAGCTTTTGCAAGCATCAAGAAATTAGGCGTTTAATTATATAATTGGCCAGAATAAACTTATTCTGGCCATGGAAATGAATGCTCACGCACTAGCTTTTAGCAGGTTTTGTTAGCGTCAAGTGTTTTTTCTGCCCAAACTCTACTGCTCCTGGATGCACTGGTTGGGGTTTTTTCCTGCCTCTAAGACCCCGTTTACACTGGGGTGGTAGCGGTAAAGCGCCGCTTGTTTTAGCAGCGCTTTAACGCTGTTGATGGCGGTGCTTTTAGGCTGCTAGCGGGGCGCTTTTACCCCCTGCTGGCAGCTGAATAAAGGGTTAAAAGCGCCCGTGTTTCCGAAGCGATTTGCAGGCGCTTCAGCAGCGCTGCCCATACATACCAATGGGCAGGGGCAGTGAAGGAGCGATGTATACACATCTGATTCCTGGCAAAGGATTACAGTACTTGTCTATTTAACATGGATGACCTCACAGCCTGCCTGGTGGTGTTTGCTACATATTTTTACCCTGATAGATTCCATTCATATTGCCCCGCTTTATCAGGGTGAGAACTTGGTAGCTTTTGACACACACACACACACAAACACACACACACACACACACACACACACCACACACACCACACACACACACACACCCACACACACCCCTGTCAAGAACTGCTGCCAGTATTTGCTGGTATGTTGTAGCTTCTTGTCTCCATATTGTCGTGAAGGGATGTGTTGGTACGTTGTTCCACTTCATCTGCTCTGTTTCTCTGTCAGAAGTACTGATGCAATGCATTATTCTGTGCATCAAATATTTACACCCTTTTGCTTTATACAAATGGACTGTGTGTGCGGAGGAGACTCTGGTATGTAGGGAGTGCAAGAGAACAAGTAAAAAAAACTGGTATGATAAACAAATGTGCCCCTTTCCCTTCTCACACCACCACTGGGCACAGACAGAACTAAGAAAACTATATATAATAAACTTATCCAAATTTTACAAAAAGTAGCTATGAGTGATGTTAAATGAATAAAAAAGCAGTGCTAATATTCACAATTGTATGAATGAAACTAAACAATCATCCTGTAAAAACAGTAATTAAGAATAATCGTGATAAATACTAATGATTAAAAATAATTAATACTAGTGTCCATGATGAACAGAACAAGTCCAAACTTAAATCTGTAGCTGGTAATTAAAACATCTAAGTGATTGTATTTTAAAGTGACAGAACTCTTGAAGTGAACAAAAAAAAATCTTGGAGTGACTTGAAATCTTCCACCACACCACCTGTGTTCAGTGCCACTGCACCCTAAAAGTAATGCACTCACCAATAGCGTATGCCTTGCACTCTCATGCTCGGCAAATTTGCTTAATAACCCCACACTGGTATCGGATGAATCCAAAAGCGTTGGGTAATTGCACTCCATGAAAAGAAAAAAAAGTGCTTCCAATAGTAAAGTAAAACTATTTAAAAACGGCACACGAAATCTTGCAATATTGCACTTGCATCCTTGACATAAAACAAAGGCTTCAGCATAGACTTTCAAAGAAGTGGGGAACCTGCAGTGGTGTCACTAGTATTATTATTTTTAATCACCACTACAAGAGAGCAGGTTGGCTTTTTCTGATCTTTTTTTGGCTGAAAATGAAAGTTAAACACCAGCCTTCAGCCTTGTACAGTTGTACAGTCTCCCCTCTTGTACAGAAATTGCTTATTAACTCCCAGCACACACAGCGCTTCTCAGTGTGCATTAGAAGCTGTGTAGACATTCAAATGGTGCCTGCATTATCTTCTGGCTAGAGGATGTTCAAAATCAACCTTTCCTAGTGACCTTTTCTAGTATTGTGGCTTAGGAACTCAAGTACCAGATTCACTACAATCCCTAAATGATGTAAGAATTGGGGAGCGGGGGGGGGGGGGGGGTCAATATAGAACGTCTCTACTGATCTCATTATGGAGATGAAGCTTCAGCTAAAACCACCCAGTATGTGGCATTTCTATCCCTCCCAGGAGCTTTTCGCTCAAGCTTGACTGCTTGACTATTTTTTTTTTTTTTGTTTTTCTTTTTTATTAGCATGTTCAAAGGAGGAACTTTAAAAACTGTTTGAGGGGCGCTTCAATGAAAGTTGGACAGTGGCTATTGCTTTTTTATGGGGGGGCCCTCAAAGTCCCAACATCCCCCCCCCCCCCCCCCCCCCTCCCCTCCCCCTCCCCCATCCCCCCCCCCCCCCCCCCCCCACACCACCCCCCCCCCCCCCCCCCCCCCATCCCACACCTCAGTACCAAGACTAAACACATGGTGCAGTTTTCCTGGCAATGCCTCCTATTCTACACATCACCTGTGTGATCAGGGCTTGATGGAAGCAGCAGTGGTTAGTTTTTTGTTTGGTAAACCTGAAAAGATGAAAGTGTTACTGTAACATTTGAGTTCTTAATTTTTTTCTTTTTTTCACTTCATAGGATTCCCTTGGTGGCTCCGCCCACAGCGTTATGATAGCAAATATCGCACCGGAGCATAAGTATTACTTTGACACGCTGACGGCCCTCAACTTTGCTGCCAAGTCCAAGCAGATCATTAACAAACCTTTCAGTCAGGAAACCATTCAGGCTTCAGGTAAGAGTGGGTTTCCATCCATCTGCACCATCATCTTTATAACTTGTGTTCACATCACTGTGGGATTAAAGATGAACTCCAGACAAACTATTTCTGTCCATTAGGTCTGAGACTTACACAGTTCTGTCTAGCACATGGGTCTCAAACTGGTGGCCCTCAAGCTGTAGCGAAACTACAAGTCCCATCATGCCTGTGCCTATGGGAGTCATGCTTGTAAGTGTCAGCCTTGCAATGCCTCATGGGACTTGCAGTTTGGCAACAGCTGGCGGGCCACCAGTTTGAGACCCCTGGTCTAGCAGGTCAGGAGACTTCTTTTTTTTTTTTTTTTTAACTCTGCTGCTCTTGGCTAAAATCTATTCTGGTCCTGCTCCCATCCTGTAACTAGACAGTGAAAGGAGAAGCCGCAAACTGATCTGCATTAATATCCTGCTTTCCTCATATCTGTATGCTGCTTGTTGGCATGTGAACGCTGCAGCACTGATTGGCTGATTCTCCCTTTTTTTTTCTTTTTTTTTTTTTTTCTCTGCTGGGCAGAGGCTGATACCATGTCAAATTCAGCTACTTAAATGGCTTGTATGTTTTATTTAATACCTTTTTTACTTGTCTAATAGGTAAATGGCTACTTTAATTTTGTCTCCAGCTTCCTAAATCTGAACTCCAGGCAGATGCAGATCAGGCCAGCTTATGCACCAGGTTAACATAGCCAGGGGACATCAGTTTCTGTGGACAAGACTAAAAAATGTAACTGGTCTGGGTCCTCTTGTGTTTATCTATTGCCAGTTCCTTTACTGTTCATACAGAACGCATAATGGACTGGTATGTCAGTATTAAGGGGACACTTTTTTTTTTTTATTTTTTTTTTTTTTTTTAATAACCTTTTAACCACTTTCAGACCGGACCATTTTGCTGGCTTAAGACCAGACCACTTTTTGCACTTCGGCACTGCATCGCTTTAACTGACAATTGCGCGGTCGTGCGGCGTGGCTCCCAAACAAAATTGACATCCTTTTTTCCCCACAAATAGAGCTTTCTTTTGGTGGTATTTGATCGCCTCTGCGGTTTTTATTTTTTTGCGCTATAAATAAAAGGACAATTTTGGGAAAAACTCAATATTTTTTACTTTTTGTCGAGACTAGAGTCACACCTCTGCACTCCTAGTGGCTTTCGTGTGCTAGAGTTCTCGAAGAGTAATTGCTGATCTTTATTCAATGGTTGGTTTTCCATGTAGCCCAACCAGTCGCTGGTTCAGCAACATCCGCCCACCGCTCTGCTCTTCTGCAGTGTTCTGTATGGGGAGGAATGATGTGTGAAAAATTTAGTTCTACTTGTAACTGCTGTGGTGTCCGATGTGCAGATGCAGCAATAACATGTCTTGTTTTACCATTTGTATAAGCAGTACATTACATCATATTTAAATTGTCCATGGGGAAGTTTTTATATCACATTACAAAGCCAGGTTGAGTTAGTGATTTTTGTTGGTACCATACTTATTATACTGTCCAAAAATATATATATATATTTTTTTTTTTGCTATAATATCCCCCAAAAATATGTGAACTTTTTTTTTTTTCCCCTCAGTTTAGGCTGATACGTACTCTACATTTTTGGTTAAAAAAATCGCAATAAGCGATTGGTTTGCGCAAAAGTTATAGCTTTTACAAAATAGGGGATAGTTTTATGGCTTTTTTTTTTTACTAGTAATTGCGGCGATCAGCGATTTTTAAGTTTATTTTATTGTGACTGCGACATTATGGCGGACAATTTTGACACATTTTTGGGACCGTTGTCATTTTTACAGCGATCGGTGCGATTAAATTGCACTGATTACTGTAAAAATGACACTGGCAGTGAAGGGGTTAACCAATAGGGGGAGGGGTTTAGTGTGTGCTAGGGATGTGTTCTAACTGTCAGGGGGAGGGGCTGTGTGTTACACTTCACTAATCATAGCTCCCGATTACAGGGAGAGCTGATCAGTGACAGTGTCACTAGGCAGAACAGGGAGATGCTTGTTTACATCAGGATCTCCCCGTTCTTCCTCTCCATTAGACGATCGCGTGTATCCTGCGGCGATCGAGTCCGCGAGACCCGCGACTCGCGGAGCTCGGCGGCGCGCACGAGAATGGCATGGTGGCAAATTCAAAGGGACGTACCTGTACGCCCATTTGCCTGTCGGTGGCATTCTGCCGACATACATCTGTGCGCCAGTCGTAAAGTGGTTAGTATCATTTAATGCATCACTTGGCAATGCTGGTTAAAGATGGAGTGTTGCAGACTACCACTGGATGTCTGTTAGGAACTTCTTAGTGTTACTATCCTTCGACTTCATTGTATATTGTAAGGACCCATTTACACTTATCCAATTTGGTAATGCGGCAACTTGTGTTGCTTCGCCATTCATTTTGCAAGACACCCCAAAGCATGAAAACTATGCACATTGTAGCTTGCCGCATCGTACCATAGTACACCACCTTACAAATATTGTGATGCATCTGATTTTGGGTGCTTTGACAGCCTATTAAATTCAATAGGCTACTGTAGGGTAATGCACAATACTGTGCTTCACAACGCAGTGCGAGAATGTAAATGGGCCCTAACAGAACCTATATGGTGACCTGGAAATGTAAGTGCTGATTTCACTACCGGTCCCTAAAATGTGTAAGCATCGTGGGGTTGTTTGAAGAGGAATGTCACCCCCCCCCCCCCCCCCCCCCCCCCCCACCCCTGCAGTTTTAATATTGGGTGTAAACTGCAATTTTAATTTTAAGAAGAACCTGACCCAAGATATACTACTCTGGGGCTGTAGGGACGGTAGTGCAAAGGCACACTTGCATACGAAGCTCAGTGCTGTTTTTTTCCCCAGATGAAATGAAGAATTTATCAGGGTACAGCTTAGACACAATAACACTTCTAAAATTTTCTATAAAATGGGAAATCTTAACATTTCAAGTCAGTTTTAAATTGTTAATCTTGTTCTAAAGGAGAGGCTTTTTTTATTTATTTTTTTACCTTTCTGAATTCCTTGCATGAAGGTAAATGTCCCGTTTTTTTATTTGTATCGCACCTCCATATATACTTACCTGAGCCCCCTGTCGATCCAGCACCATGCCTGTCTGAAACATTTCTTGTCGCTGTTCCTCGCTGCACTGGACACACAACGGCGGGAGCCAATCTGCTCCTGCTACTATAAGCCAAATCCTAGGAGCAGGGGGTGGAACTGAGCTGTGTATGGCTGCACACAGGAGGGCTCAGGAGTGTGCCTCCATTGCACACAGCTTGCTATGGGGGCGCACATAAAAGGGGAGGAGCTGAGTGCCAATGGTGACTGCAGAAGAGAGAAGGTTCAAGGCTGCTCTGTGCAATACCATTGCACGGAGCAGTCAAGTACGTGTTTGTTTTATGGAGAAAAAATAAGCCTTTACAACCACTTTAAAAAAATATAATATTTTTGCTGGCTAATCAATACCCAGTAAACCTGCCAGTAGTCTGATGCCCTCCATGTTCTTTTCGGTCAAAGCTAACCATTGGTTTAGACCAGGCGGTGCACAACCTGCAGCCCTCCAGCTGTTGTCAAACTACCATTCCCGGCATGCTTTAGCCTTGCAGTGCCTCATGGGACTTGTAGTTCCACAACAGCTGGAGTGCCACAGGATGAGCACAGATTGTTTGGACCCATAGTAGCATTGAGACACATGCAGCATTGGCTCCTGTCATGGGAACAGCAGGACACAGTCCTGTATTCGGCCTTTGGCACATACTCCCAACCCTCCCGGGTGCAGACGGTATTTTTTTCATTTGGATCGCTGCCCTCTAACTCTTGGGCCTCCAGGACACAAATCGGTCACATGACCACAACTAAAGAGTGGAGGGTGAATTTGGAGGAATTGTTGCTGCTGTCTTTTGTGGCATGGTAAATGAAACTGCCATATTTTTTATAGACAAAGGATTCACGTCTCTTTAAACTTCTCTATTCACGTCTTTTAGTTCAGGCTACCTTTAAGAGGCCTCGGGAAGATGCAGATGTCACTGCCCAACCTCACAAATTGAAGAGAACCAAGATGGACTCTATTGACGAGTCCCCCGATTCCTCCAAGGAATGTGTCAAAAAGTGAGTCCCTTGTTCTATATGTACCAGAAATTCCCAGGAAATGTTCAGTCTCAGACTGTCTTTAATTTTTTTTTTTTTTTCCTGCAGAAACAAACTCAACCTGGCCTCGCTGGACCCGGCTGTGGTGGAGCGACTCCTCAAACTGGATAAGATCCTCACTGAGAAAGGAAAGATTGAGACCCAACTTCTGAGCACCCCGAAAAGAGAGCGCATGGCTCTGCTGAGGAAATGGGAAGAGAGCCAGATGGAGATAGAGGTGAGATCGGTGCAGAGCAAATCAACATCTACATGCAGAAAATTCTGTATTGGGATAAGATCAGCGTAGGTTTTCCTTTCTCCATCTCTTCACTGAGCTGGTTTAATGCGCAGCATTTCATTGCATTTTGTTCATCACCAAGTCTTGTACAGCTCGTTCCATACAGTATATATACTTGCATCCAGTTCTGTTCTTGTATGCTGATGGGAAACCTGTGATAAACCTGACCATTGAAATTTTGGTTCAAAGATCACTTCAGAGGTGCCCTTTACTAAAAAAAAAAAAAAAAAAATGACCAGTAGGTGCAGATCTCAGTATTGGGCCTCTTGCTCAAAAAACAGGAGTATTGTGTGTATCCACTTTCTCAGACTTTTTTTTTTTTTTTTTTTTTTTTTTTTTTGTATTTGTGCATTTTCATGCTAACTTGTTCTTCTGCAGTATGTAAATGGACTTTTGCACATGTGTGTGCATTTGCATGCATGAGGTGCAAATTGCTGACCAAACTTTTTTTATTTTTTTTTTCTGAATAATGCACGATGCCAGTTTACGCTGTATTTTAGCTCCGTTAAAAAAAAGCTGTACTAAGCTTTTTTACGCTGCAGTGTGCAAAAAACCTTAAAGTATAACTAAAGGCAACTCTTAATAGAGGGGAAATCTTCCAATAGGTACACTAGTTCTGGTGACCTGTGAGTCCCCAAGGTATTTCCTTTTGCAGGGATTTCCCCTCGCTTCCTTTTTGGCTATGGGACAGGAAGTGAGGGGAAATCTCCGCAATGGGGCAAAGATGGCGAAGGAAAAAATCAAATGGGTTATAACTCTCCCGTGTTAAAGTAAATGTAAATACTCAATTCGTAAAATATATTCAGTTTAAAAAAAAAAGGCAAAACGTGTAGAGAGAGGGTGTATCGATTTGATGATTATATTTTTTAAGTGATCGCATTCCTTCTGTTCTTAGCTGCATAAGGGCTGGGGAAGGAGAAGCAGCAGTTCTGAGTTTCCCAGCCAAAGGCTGTGCAGGAGGTGGGGCATGTCTGGTCATCTGAGTAGAGCACGCTGAGTTCCCAGCATAGCTAGAGAACTGACCAGTGTGCTTTCCTGCTTAGTGTGGTCAGGTTTTTAATACAAAAGCAAAGGGACTGGCAGGGACACCAGGGATTTCACATAAAGGAAATCGTACAAAGAACAGGATACTTCTCATACAAATACATGGTACAGCAGGCACATATCAGGAATAATAATTGAGTTTACGAACAATGTTTTGACATTTGGTCTTTAGCCTGTCACTACTTTGCATTGTGCCTTGGATGTTTCTCTCCTTTCTGTCTTTGGGTGGGTGAGGGGCTACACTGCTTTGCAGGATCCTATGGATCCCTGCCGTATCAACTCTTGCAAGCACACTTCATTCTGGGATAGGGCATGCATGCCCTTTTTATCATGGAATTTGGGATGAGGGTGGTCATGTGACAATTCTTTCCCATCTACAGTGTGTGTGCATCAGCCTTGCACGGGAGCACATATGTATTCTTATTGCACGTAAGAGTCCATATACTTGTGTGGCATCCACAAAGCTCCCCCCCTAATGGGAAGTTCAAGGAAGTGGCCATGATCCATAGGGAGTAAGTGGCTGTTGTGACAAATGTTAAAGATTGGAGACATATATATTTTGAAGATTTTCTTGATGGAAGTGAATCCTTCAGAGGGATTGCACCGAAAAAAATAAAAAAAAATAAAATAAAAATAAATTAAGAGCCAGCAGATACAAATACTGCAGCTGCTGAGTTTTAATAAATTGACACCTACCTCTTCCAGGGTCCAGCGATGTCGGAAGCCGAGAAATCGCTGGGTTCTTGGCGGCCGCCGCCATTCTTGTTGAGGGAATCAGGAAGTGAAGCGTTACGGCTTCACTTCCCGGTTCCCTACTGTGCATGCGCGAGTCGCACAGTGGGAATCGTCCACGCTGTCTCCGGGACCCGTGTGTGGCAGGACAGGAAGAGGCATAGATTCCCGTGGGAGTCTATGCCCCGGAAGTGGGTGCAAATACCTGTCTTGGACAGGTATCTGCATCCCCCCTGAAAAGTGCCAACTTTGGCACCGGAGGGGGGGGGGGGTTCCCGATGAGTGGAAGTTCCACTTTATGGTGGAACTCCGCTTTAATGCTTCTTTAATTGAGCCTTTTTGTAACCTGCGTCTTTCACAGTTGTCGTTTACTCTATTCCTGTAACTAAAGATCTGTTGCATTTCGTATGTTCCTCAGAGGCTGAAGGAGAAGCAGAAGGAGCTGGAGGACAAGGCTACAGCAGCTGAGGCTCGGCTGGAAAAATCAACCAGTTCAGACCTGGAGATCTCGGATTGCAGCGTGAGCGAAAGCATGTTCCGGGCGCCGCTACGCACTCGGGCAACTTCCACCGCCAAGGCCAAGAAGGTGCTCCGTGTTCTGCCCCTGCAGGGTGAGCATTCGAGGGAAAATCCTGGAGAACTAACTGCTGGGATGCTGGAGGAGCTCGAGCAGTCTGGTACTGTCCTGAGAGCGGGTCACAAATGTTCTCTAAATTACCTTTTTTTTTTTTTTTTTGTTTTATACCTGGAAGATCTTGAGGTTTTTAAAGGAGAAATTTACTTTTTAGGGAAAAAAAACTGCACCTTTTTATT
The DNA here is from genome assembly GCA_028564925.1 of Lithobates sylvaticus. NCBI lineage: Eukaryota > Metazoa > Chordata > Amphibia > Anura > Ranidae > Lithobates > Lithobates sylvaticus. Next base: position 279,613,173 of record CM053031.1, read on the forward strand.
TTTTTACCTGCAAAAAAGTGCATTTATTTTAGAGCCTGTAAAAGCATTGCACCCATTGATGTCAACAATAGGGCAGTATTCTGCCCAGTAAAACCAATAGAGGGGCATTTTCTACTTCCACTGGCCACAGTCTGCACCACCCCCCCCCCCCCCCCTTCCCCTCTAAAGCCTGAAGGTCACTAAATTGGCCCCTGCTTTAAGCCATCAGCTGATTACACAGTTGAAATACCGTATAAGCCTAACCTAAGCCGAACATAAGCCGAGGCACCTAATTTTACCACAAAAAAAACTAAACGCATTGACTCGAGTATAAGCCTAGGATGAGAAATGCACAGCTACTGTAAGTGTAAAAGAGGGTCAACAGTGCCCATTTGCAGCCTCACTGTGCCCATTTGCAGCCATAGGTTTCCCCTGAACTTCAGACTTGGTAGTTAAGGAACCAAAATTGGCTGCAGCCAAAATTTGGGGTCTCTGGACCCAAAGGGTCCCGAAATGACATTGCTGCAGATGGACACAGTTGACCGACTTTGGGGCCCTGTATCTCTGGGCCACTTGGTGCTCGGAACTCCAAATTTGGGTATGTTGTAGTGTTGGTTCCACTGGGTTTGCACACCAAAACACCACAATTTGGGGTTCCTAGCACCAAGTGGCCCCGAGATACGGGGCCCCAAATCGGGTCAGAAAATGTCAAGCACTTCTGCAGCAGAGAATGACATTTTCCGAGCCGACTTTGGGGCCCCGTATCTCGATGCGGATACCTTTGTATGGTATTGACAGCTCTTGCCGTTGGATCAGTAGTTCTGTTTAGCCACTACTGGCATAGCCAAGTTTACTCTGACCTTGCATTTTGTACATAGTTGCACGCTGATTTCAATCCCAGCAGTGGTTTCTTCTCCTACCAGCAAACTTTGACTGACAGAACCTGGTTTGGCTTACAATGCTTGCTCTGTCTGCATCCTGCTGTAGAAGGAATTGCAGTGATAAATATGACAGATTGACGAGCTTTAAAAAAAAAAAATGTGCAAGGGATGGAAGCTCTGTCTGTGCATGAAAAATATTGCATAAATTATGGCTACAACCAGTATCTTTCCAAACATGGAAATCCAAAGTGGTTAGATCAGAGATGCAGCTTTCAAAACTGAATATCTGTCTCTGTAGATTGACTGGCAAAGCAGTGTCTGTACTGCTAATTAAAAAAAAAATTCACACTATCTCACGTGAGTACACCCCTCATTTTTGTAAATATTTTATTCTCTCTGTTCATGTGACAACACTGAAGAAATGACACTTGTCTACACTGTAAAGTAGTGAGTGTACAGCTTGTATAACAGTGTAAATTTGCTGTCCCTACAAAATAACACAACACACAGCCATTAATGTCTAAACCGCTGGCAACAAAAGTGAGTACACCCCTAAGTGAAAATGTCCAAATTAGGCTCAAAGTGTCAATATTTTGTGTGGCCACCATTATTTTCCAGCACTGCCTTAACCCTCTTGGGCATGGAGTTCACCAGAGCTTCACAGGTTGTCACTGGAGTCCTCTTCCCCTCCTCCATGACGATATCGGAGCTGGTGGATGTTAGACCTTGCGATCCTCCACCTTCTGTTTCAGGATGCTCAATAGGGTTTAGGTCTGGAAACATGCTTGTCAGTATATCACAGTACATGTTGGCATTCATGGTTCCCTCAATGATCTGTAGCTCCCCAGTGCCGGCAGCACTCATGCAGCCCCAGACCATGACACTCCCACCGCCATGCTTGACTGTAGGCAAGACACACTTGTCTTTGTACTCCTCACCTGGTTGCCGTCACACACACTTGACATCTGAACCAAATAAGTTTTTATCTTGGTCTCATCAGACCACAGGACATGGTTCTACTTATCTATGTCCTTAGTCTACTTGTCTTCAGCAAACTGTTTGCAGGGTTTCTTGTGCATCTTTAGAAGGGGCTTCCTTCTGCGATGACAGCACTGCAGACCAATTTGATACAGTGTGCGGCGTATGGTCTGAGCACTGACTGACCCCCCACCCCTTCAACCTCTGCAGCAATGCTGGCAGCACTCCATTTCCCAAAGACATCCTCTGGATATGACGCTGAGCACGTGCACTCAACTTCTTTGGTGGACCATGGCGAGGCCTGTTCTGAGTGGAACCTGTTCTGTTAAACTGCTGTATGGTCTTGGCCACCGTGCTGCAGCTCAGTTTTAGGGTGTTTGCAATCTTTTTATAGCCTCGATCATCTTTATGTAGAGCAACAATTCTTTTTTTCAGATCCTCCTTTTTTTTTTTTTTTTTTTTGCCATGTTGAACTTCCAGTGACCAGTATGAGAGTGATGGCGCCAAATTTCTCACCTGCTTCCTATTCACCCAGACCTTGTAACACTAACGAGTCGCATGACACCGGGGAGGGAAAATGGATAATTTGGACATTTTCACTTAGGGGTGTACTCACTTTTGTTGCCAGCGGTTAAGACATTAATGGCTGTGTGTTGAGTTATTTTGAGGGGACAGCAAATGTACACTGTTATACAAGCTGTACACTCACTACTTTACATTGTAGACAAGTGTCATTTCTTCAGTGTTGTCACATAAAAAGACAAAATAAAATATTTACAAAAATGAGGGGTGTACTCACTTTAAGATACTGTCATTTTTATTTTTTTTTGTATGTGAACAGTATCTTGCTGGGATATGTTTCTTTTAAGACTGGTTAGGTTGGGACAGGATTCAGACCCACCACAGGTGGGGCACAGTGGCTGGGAAGTGTGTTCAATGCTATCCAAATCTTAATATATTGGGGAGACCACCAATGGGGGAAGAACGTACAAAATGTGTACCCTGTGCTCTCTAATGCAACCTTTTCTTACCATTTTTTTTTTTTTTTTACATTTTGAGTGGTCGTCGGGTCTTGAGGTCTTTTGTGGGGGTGGTGTGTAACTCATGTAAACTGTTGTGGACTTTGGGAAGAAGGACCCTTACAGACAGCTGAAGTGTTTTTTTTAGCACTTGTTAACCTGAGAGGCTATGAAGGCATGTTCAGGTGGGAGGACAATTCACCACTGCTCAAGCAACCTCCTATAGGAACGCTAGGATTTAATGGAGATTTAGCTGAGAAGCTGCTCTAGTGGATTCCTCATAGGAATATACTGTCTGTAGACTACCCCTTAAATGACTTCAGATTGGCACAAAGCTTTCCCTACTGGGGGACCTTCACAGGGGACTATGTGGCCTGACTCAATCTAAAACAGGCGTTTGCTGTGCATTACGCCTTGAGCTGAGAACACTTCAGGCTAATTTTTTTAATCTTTTTTTGTTTTTTCACTCACTGGTGTTCTGTCTTTGTTCAGGCGTTAACAACCAGTCAAATATCCAGGAGGAAACGGTACCAGTTGTAAAGAAAACAAAACGGGTAGGTGGAATGCCATTGATGCTGAAAATGGCCTTTGCATTAACCGCATGTAAATGCAGACATGTTTTTAGTGACTGGTTGATTCTCCTTCACGTTATTCAATGTTTTCCCTCACAGAAAGCCTCCCCAGGCCAGGAAAACGAGCCTAGCTGGGAGGTGAACATGCGGTCGGACATCCTCCAGAGCGGCCGGGAAAAGATCCTCCATCTCCTCAACACCGGCTCCATAAAAGAGCTGAAGTCTCTGCAGAAGATTGGAGACAAGAAAGCCAAACTCATTGTGGGCTGGAGGGAGCTGAATGGCCCATACAAAAAGGTGGGGTGACGCTTTGCCATCTTGGCTATTTCACGAAGCAGAAGTTCACCGTGTACACTAGCTTTGTGTGCACTTCAGGGCAGTTTGCTGTAGTGTCGTTCAGGCAGTTGATGGTCTATTACTTGGAGGCGATGCAAACCCTCTATCAGACATTTTGGTAGGGTCAGCCTACACAGAAAAAGTCTGCTGGGGGTTTAGCCCTCCCCACTTTTACCTGTCTCTTCTATTTCCACTGAGATCCCTGCGCTGACTTTCCAACTCTTCATACCTGTTGTGCCGTTTATGATGGGATTCTACTATCCTTGCAGAACTTTTTATTTTCTGGAACATGTAACGGGCAGGACCACGCAACACTGGGTAGACCGTAAACAGAACCAGGACTTTTAGCAGGAGGCTCTCATTTGGGTTATCCAGGAATTGGTCTCTTTTAACACTTGCAATGCAGGAACCTAAGCAGACAGGTACAGGCATCATCCAGATATCCTCTTTTCAGCCGGTGATTCTCTGCACTGCAAGAACATTCATGGCGGCAGTTCAGCTGCTTGATTGTTCTTGCAGGAGGGGCTGTTGTCCCCATGCGATCAACAAGCCGGAGAATGATTCGGCCGCCAAAAGTTAAGTATAAAGATTTCTGATGACTAGATCAACTGGTCCCCAGTCATCTCTATGACCTTCAGAGGCCCGAGCACGACGTCACCTGTCCGTGCCGGTGGAAGTAAACGCTGCTGGAAAAGACAAAACCGTAAAAAAAATTTTTTTTTAATCCCTGCCTGAAGGAGAGATCTGGGGTCTAGACCCCAGATCTCTCCATAAGAGGACCTTTTAACACACTATTCCCATGTACAAGGGATGTTTACATTCCTTGTAATAGGAATAATAGTGATCCAAAAATTTAAAGAGTAAAAATAAAAGTAAAATTTTTTAATAAAAAATTAAAGTCCCTGCCTACAGAACCAAATGCATGCATAGTGCCCACATATGTAAACAGAATTCAAATCACACGTGAGGTATCGCCATGAGCTCTAGAGCGAGGTCAACAATTCTAGCCCAAGACCTCCTCTAACTCTAAATTGGTAACCTCTAAATTGTATTTTTAAAGCAACGCCTATGGAGATTTTAATTAAGTTTGGCGCCGTTCTACGAGCGTGTGCAATTTTAAAGCATGACCTGTTGGGTATCTATTTGGTGTAACATCATCTTTCACATTATACAAACAAATTAAGCTAACTTTACTTTTTTTTTTTTTTTTATTTATGAAAAATTTCTGCGCAAATATCGTGTGACGTAAAAAGTTGCAATGACCACCATTTTATTCCCTAGGGTCTCTGCTAAAAAAAAAAAAATTATATAATGTTTGAGGGCTCTGAGTAATTTTTCTTCTATTAAAAAGACACACACTCTCAGGCGACAGGGCGGACTATTTAAAGTAAATCATGTGGGTTAACAAACCCCAGATTTAAAGTGGAATTACAGTCAAACATAACTAACTCCAATTTATCTAGCTGTGTAAAGCAAGAATCGCTGTACTTTCCTGTTCTGCAGCCGCTCAGGTCCCGTGCAGCAGACAACAGAAACCCCATAGTAAGTCTATGGGTAACTTCACAAACAAGTCCTGTGTGGCCCTGAAATGTTGCACTTGTTCTGTTGTGATCTCTCTGCAATAAGTTTAGACTGCAATTGAGGATATGCAAACGTGTGTGTATCTGAGGTATCCAGCTGGTAATGGCTACAGCACCCACTACAGAAGAGCCTGTAATCCAGGAATGTGTGATGGGACTATAGACAAGACTATTTCACAACCATTGTCTGCTTTCTACTTCACACAACAGCTACCGCTGGAGACTGTACTGGATCGGCTTCAAAACAGGTAAGTATAGCGGTTTTTGCTTTACAGGGTTAGCTTGGGCTTAGAATGTGGCAGAGTAGGCTTAGTGTTTTTGACTGGCATTCCACTTTAATTGTTGGCTTTTGGGATTCTCTGAATTTCTTGCAGTTGGCTTCTTAAAGTGGTTGTAAACCCTTACAGACCACTTTAACCTACATGTAAGTCTAGATTAAGGCTTACCTGTAGGTGCAAGAAATGTCTCCTAAACCTACACGGTTAGGAGATATTTTCCAAAAAAACGGGCACCGATGTCAATGACAACGGCGCAGGCGCACGGAGTGTGCCTTTAGTGAAAGGCGATCATGCTGTTACTGATGGCTCCCACGCGCATGCGCCGGAGTGATGTCATCAATGCTCCGGCCAGTCTCGGCGCCGGAGCAGCGATACCTGGAAGTCACTCCGACGTATAGCGACTGAGGTGAATGAGGGTCGCTCCAGGCACTTCGTTCTCGGGTAAGTAATTCATTATGAGCTAGTATGCTATGTATACTAGCTCATTATGCCTTTGTTCTGCAAGATGTTTTATTTTTTATTTTATTTTTTATATAGAGGGGGTTTACTTCCTCCTTTAAAGTGATTGCTAAAGGCTGTTTAAAAAAAAAAATAATAATAAATTAAAGTGATACTTGCCTGCTCTATGCAATGATATTGCACAGAAATGCCCCTCACCCCTTCTTAGGTCCCCCGCTGGCACTGTCAGCTTCTCCCTCCCTCCCACTGCTTCCATAGATGCACAGGTGAGCCATGCCTCCACTTCCTCCTTACAGGAGTTTGACTGACAGCAGCAGGAGCATATTGCTCCACTGCCCTCAGCATCTACTATAAAAGCAGTAGTGGCGACAGGAGTCAAGAGTTGGGGATGATGGTGGGTAGGACAAGTAGTGGGGTGTATTTTACCTTGATGCAGAGAATGCCATAGGGCAGGGATATGCAATTAGCGGACCTCCAGTTGTTGTAAACTAGAAGTACCATAATGCGTCTGCCTCTGGGTGTCATGCTTGTGGCTGTCAGTCTTGCTATTCCTCATGGGACTTGTAGTTCTGCAACAGCTGGAGGTCAGCTAATTGCATATCCCTGCCGTACCTTTGGACTTTTAGAACCGCTTTTAAGGTCATAAACTTCATGGCGCTTTTGATGGCTTAACAAGTTCTCTGTTCGCTATACAGGTGGAAGATCTGTCGGATATGGAAGGGATGTCTGTCAAACTGGTCTGTTCGTTTTTAAAGGTGAATTCTATTAACCCGTCTTTTTTTTTTATATTTATATATATATATATATATATATATATATATATATATATATATATATATATATGTATAATATATGTATATATATATGTATTTATATATATATATATATATATATATATATATATATATATATATATATATATATATATATATATATATATTATATTCTGATACTTACCACAGCTATATTAAACAGAGTTCTGTCTGCATGCGTTATCCAAATGTTGACTTTGCTCTGGGCTGCCTGGTAATGAGATGGCCTGATGGGCCATTTTAACTAAATCTGAGTGCTTGGTGCTCCATTAATATTGACCCAAAACCATTCTAGTATACCTTTTTAACACACTCTTTCAATTCAACAGGCCAACATCCTGAGCATAGGGGCCAGCTGAAGATCTGCATCTACGGACCCTGCACTTGTCTGGAGCCTCTGATGTAATGGATTCTATGAAACCTTTTTACACCTACATGGGGCTCAGTCCACCCCCTCCCCCCCCAGCTCAGCACAGGATATAATGGAGGGGTTCATCCACAAAACAACTTTGCTCCCAAGCTCTTGTCCCCCTCAGTTTGTCAATCAAACGTCCTTATTGTGACTCTGTTCCCTGCTTCAGAGTTTTTGTGCTGATGGCAATGCAAAGAGACTTTTGGGAGGACTTTCTTTTTATCCTGTTTCTTTTATTTTTTTTATTATATTGAAGTTTTAAGTAAATAAGTGTCACGACTGGTCTTACCTGGAAATGTGTTTTCAACGTCCAAAAGGCTTCCTGATGCGTCTTATTTGTTTTATCGAAACCACTCTCTTGTATATAAAATGTATTCTATTTTAAGGGCAAAACAAAAATTGGACCAATGTAGTTCACTGTTTTTACCGGCATTGGTTTTTATCCAGACAAAAGTTAAATTCCTTATACAATGTTCATTTTTCATCTGAATCATGAATGTTTGCTTCAATACTCAAAATGTGATTGTCATTAGCAATGAAAATCATTCAAGCCTTACTAGCAGTCATCACACAACATGACACACAAGACCTTTTTTGCAACAAAATTAACTGATCGCAGACATCCCAAATGGTTTCAACTTTTCCATTAAATTGGTCCTCTGAAGAAAACTCAGCCCCAGTGACCATAGCAGGGCCATTGTGGGATCTTTGGCCTCATAAAAGATCTGACGGAATGTGACTTGTCTACCCTACAGACTCAAAAGCAACATCTAGACCAGAATAAAGAGTGGAGATTTGGGACTTGACTATCCGTGGTCTGCCGTTGTATGAGTTTGCTTGCCCATACTATGTATTAATAAAACATCAGTTTTTTTTTTATTTAAGGATTTGTTGTCTTCAGTTATTTTATTCTTATGTAATGGTGTGAAATAAAGCTATTAACAGGACAGATTTGGGTAATGCTGGGATCTATAATATTGGGATTGGATATTATCAGCACAGGATTGGCTCACACTAAGTGCTGGTTCCCATCTACGCGGCTTAGACGGCAAACATCCTGCGTGACTTCATTGACAGAAGTTAATGAAGTCATGCAGGATGTTTGCAAGTCGTGATGAACTCGCCCAGAAGTAGTGCAAGAACCTTTTTTGAAGTAGCTGCGACTTGAGTCACACCGATTAGAGCGTTTCCATTGCCGTTAAGAGTTGAAAGTTGCACCCCTTTAAGTTGCATGACAAGTCTCGACAGTGTGAACCGGTGTTCTGTCGATTACTGCAGATCGTCAGATAATTCCTCCGATCTGCGCATGCGCAGTAGTGACATCAACACTGCACATGCGCAGATCGTCAGGCATTATCTGACCATCAGCAAAGCGTGGAGGCAGAATCTGAATGTCAGATTCTGCCTCGCTCTATGCATGCGTGAGACTGCAGATCGTCGGATAATGCCTCAGACGTTCTGCGCATGCGCAGTGTTGATGTCACATCAGCTGAGCATGCGCAGATTGTTTGAGGCATTATCCGATCTGCAGTAATTGACAGAACATCAGCGCTTATGGTTTTGTCCACTGATGTTGGGATACATTGCTATAAGCAATCAGTTTGCTTGATATCATCCTTCAGACACTAGCTCTATAGCAGCTACAGTTATGAGAATTCAAAAACTGAACTAATTGCAGATAAAAAAACAAATGCAAATCTTACACAAACCATACAAGTACAGTAGTACAATTACTTTTGATTAATCATCGCCTATAAAGCAGCACTAGGGGCTGGTAGTCTGAGCTTATGATGTGCCAGGTCTGTATTAATGTGCTATAAAGGGCAAAGACATTACCTCATCAGATTGTTGCTGCTCCTTCATTGTCTTTGTGTCTCTATTACAGGCTAAGAGCAGAGAGGAGGCTGAACTGTGCTGCATGATGTATACTTTATTTTTTTTTTTTTTTTTTTTTTATTTTATTTTTTTCTGTAGCAGAACTGTTCCAAGGGAGTTTACTCCAGGCTGTTAGCAAGGGGGGCATTTGCCCTATCACTGACCTCCAAAGCTCTGAATGTTTTACATTCAAGTCCAAAAGTTCCAAATGGAATCCATGAGAATGGTCATGGCCTCCCTTCACTAGGGAGACTTTCTGGCATCTGTGGACATCAGTTATACTTGTGTATAGAGGGGGTTTGGTTGACTGCACACGAGAGCCCATGTGTAACAGAGCTCCAGCGCTTCAACCAGCTACAGCCTTTGCAGGTTGTGAGCACTACCCCTCTGGTCATACATCCCCCCCCCCTCCCCCGCAATCCAAGAGGTTGGCGGCCCTCAGATTCCACATGTTATGGTGGAAGGGCAACAAGAGGTGGCTTCTACATACGTGGCTAAGTTTGTTCCAGCACAGGGGACAGAATATCCACCCCCTGAAGACTCCTGGTGTTTCCATTGGATGACCCCAGCCTGGACATGGGCTCTGACAAGTGGGGTGAATTGAAGGGGCCTGCACCACTGAGTGCTACTACCACGCTCCCTAAATTGCCTAGAGCACTTGGGGACAAATTAAAGAATTCCAAACTCGCACTAAGGGTAGGGCACTTCTGTACCTATCCTGACAGGTCAAGTTCAAGGAGTTCATAAAGACTCAGCATGATCCATAAAATTGGTGGGGATCCACATCGACCCCTGAAGGATGTATTAGTGACCTGGAAGACCTAGTACATCCTCTCACCACAGCTATAAAGATGGTTAGGCACAAAGCTGATACTAATATCCTGAATGCAGAAGACCTAGAGAACAGACTGTGACGTAACAGGTTGGTAGTCTTCCTGAGTGTGCTGATGGTGCCAATCCCTTTTTCAATTTGCCAAGTGATGGTTAATAGACATTTGGCAAGGAACATCTCCGTTGTATTTGCAGTCGAGCAAGCTTACAAGGTTCCACCCATCCTTTACCCCCAGGCAATCCTCCCAGACCTTTTGTTTGCTTTCTCTGTAAGTTGAGAGGCTTTCTGTGCAGAGCTGAAAGAAGTACCCTTTAATGGTACTGGGTCATGTTCTTTCCAGATGTCTTACCTGAAGTCTAAAAATGCTGTGCCCAATTCCAACAGGTTAAAATGCACCTTAAGGCTGGGTTCATGCTATTGCGAATTGGATTTCCCTGCATCCAAAAATTCGGGCATGATTCATTCTTGAAATGGTGAACAGATGCACCGGACCCCTGCTGTGTGCCGCGTCTGCACACAGTGTGAACCCAGCCTTAAGGTCTACGCCATCCTACCACGTGATATGGCATGCAGGTGTAAGAGTGGTGACAAGGTCCAGTTCATTGACGCTGTGGGAATAGCCACAGACTGACTATACAGGCACAAACCTAGCTAAAAAGAGGCCCTACTTTTTCCCCATTCTCTACTTAAGAGGCTTAACCAAACCCATTCTCCACCTCGGAGGCAGGAAGCCCCTCTACAGACCACATCCACAATTTTTGCTCTGATGCCTCTTTGCCATTTCCACAACCCCATAGTCCCAGTCCTGACCCTACTTGGCCACAACAGTCTCCTCAGAACTCCTAGATTATGGATTCCTCACCACCTCCGGGGGTTGAGCTGTATGTTTACATTCAAAGGTCCTTGGATAACCAGCTCTATATGGTTCCTGACCTGTTTTACTTACTATTTAAGTTTTTTTGATTTTTTATTTATTTTTTCTGCCTTTTATACAGTTTTACATCCCTGACCGGCAGAGCCTTCTCAAATCTGAGTGCTATCCATGGGGATCTTCTGGATTCTGCAGGGGCCCTGCTTACAAACCCAGCGGTATGGGCATTCTGGACTGTACATCATGGCGGGACAAATAGTTAAACGTGTCTCTTGGAATGGGAGGGGTGTAAATGACAATCTGTGTTTTGACTGTTTGTTCTATATCATCCTCTGTACAGGAAGTGCATGCCTCTGCTGAAACTGTTCACCTTTTGTAACAGAGGTACAAGCTTGCCACCGTTTACTCATCTTATGCCCAGTAGATATTCATCTTGGTTCATCAGGCACTGTTCTCCTGTGAGTGGATTGTGGGTAGACATGGCAGGTACATTTCTCTACACTGTTAAGTGTTTGAATTAATTGTGTTCTAGAAAATGTTTGTCTCCTTACTCACCTGAGGTCCTCTGACTGCTGCCCAGGTTCCTTTTGTAGCACCCTCTAGCTGGGGTAGATAGGTTTAGTTGTTAGTGTAGGCAAATTGACTTGGCTGCGAGCCAGGCTTGGGTTGTGAATTTGGGTCAGGGATCAGTGACTCGGGCTGGATGACTCATCCTGACCACTCTTCTGATGCTCCCCTGTTCTTTGGAACATTGGATAATGTTCTAGTGGAAGGAAGGAGGGGCTGTTAGGAATATTTATAAGGACCTCAGCCAATCCGCAGTAAAAGGGCTGTCATGCCAGCAGGGGCAGTCCAGTAGAAGATGGAGTGCTGAGTAGGCTGTTGATAGCTCTTGAGGGTGCCCCCTAGTCGGGGGGGGGGGGGCAGGGTGACTTTGCGCCTGGGGCTTGGGTGCTGGAAGATTCCCCCCCTAAAACACATAGAGGAAACTTCCTTGAGGCACGGAGCAAGGAGCAGGTCGGCATATCCAAGAGATCTCCAGAGAGTCTGTGGGGTGGGCTGGTGAGTGTCAGTCTGGAGGACTGTGGGAGAGGTTATTCTGGAGGGCTAGTGAAAGGGGCTGTTGCAGCTGGGAGGGCTGGCAGGGCCTAAAGGGGTAGTGGTGGGAGGAGTGACCACTGAGAGCAAGTGCTGGGAAATTGTGAGCGGTGTCACCCAATCTGTTCAAGTATAGGGCCTGGGAGTTCCTGCCTGTAATGGGCCTTTGCCACAAAAACGAACTACAGGGTGACATAGCTGGAGTCTGCCAGCAAGTGTGTTCTAGAGGAGCTGTATATACTAGGAGTTGTCCCTGAAGTTTCCTTGAAGTCAAGTAGACATCCATTAATCTCCCATCCCTATCCACGTTATTGCCCTCAATAAAACAAAAACAAAAAAAGTAACAGACTGTTCTTGGACTCTGAAGTGACTGGAAATACGGTGTGCTTGGCTGTGCAGAGAAGGGGGGGGGGGGGATCCTAGTATACTTGCGGCACATAAGGGGAGGGGTGGCGCTACTACTCTATGGACAGCTACCAATCCCTGCTCCCTGCAGTCAGTCTCTCTAGATCCCAATGAGACCCAGTATACTTACTATTCAAAAACACACAGCTCCCTTTCTCCTATGGACCTTGCGTTGGGCACCTCCTGAACTTCTCTCATATGTACATTCAATAGAACCTATTGGTGTTTCAGGTCATTTGCTGCCAGTCCTTACCATTACCAATGGGTGACGGAGCATGTGTACTCCTTGGTTCATCAACCCATTCTGGTTCTTCCTTTTTTTTTTTTTTCAGCACAACTGTGTGAGACATTAACACGTTAAAGGCATTTCTCTGAAGGGTCCTTATAAAAGAGGTTAGGTCTATCAAAACTTGATTGATAGGGTGCTAATTTAGAGGCTGAAGCCAGTTATGTTGGAGATTCCTCACCTGATAATCACATGTATTGACTGGGATTGCAGCCCAAGCTACACCACCTTCTTAAGACCCCTTTCACACTGGGGTGTTTTTCAGGCGCTTTGAAAAGCGCTTGAAAGAAGCCTCATCTGCAATTCCAATGTGAAAACTCAAGTGCTTTAAGAGCCCTTTCACACTGCCAGCGCCCGAAAAACGCTCGTAAAGCACTGCTTAAACTAACCCCTGCTAGTGGCCAAAAAAGGGTTAAAAGTGCCCACAAAACGCTGCTGCTACAAGCACTTTTCAGGCGTTTTTTAGGCGCTTCCTATTGATTTCAATGGGAAGAGGCGCTTTAGGAGCAGTGTATTCACCGCTCCAAAAGCGCTGCAAAGAATCTGCTTGCAGGACCTTTTTTGAAGCCCTGCCAGGGCAGCGCCTCAGTGTGAAAGCACTCGGGCTTTCACATTGGGATTGCAGTTGCAGCTTCTTTCGGGCGCTTTACAGGGGCTTATTTTAACGCTAAAGTGCCTGAAAAACGCCATAGTGTGAAAGGGGTCTCAGTGTGAAAGCGCTCTGGCTTTCACATTAGGATTGCAGTTGCGGCTTCTTTCAGGCGCTTTACAGGCGCTTTTTTTTAACGCTAAAGCACCTGAAAAATGCCTGAAATACGCCCCAGTGTGAAAGGGGTCTAACAGAGAGCAACAAACTATTTTTCTAAAAGTGTCTCTCATGAGCTGAAGGGGTGGGGCGGCAGAGCGGAGGGTAAACTCCTGGCCCAAATAGCATGCACTCAGAAGGCTCAAACACATATTGGTACCCTAAAAGACAACTGCGGTTAAATCCACTCTCGCATTGTCGTTATTATTGACCCATTTAAAGAATATGCTCACCTTTGGGAACATGGTAAATGTTCCACCTGTTCTTATGGCCCGTACACACGATCCGAATATCGGACGACCGATCGTACGACCGTTTTTCGGTTAACAATCGCAAGTAGGGATTGAATAGCCAATAAAGTCACGAAAATTCTCGTACGATAGGAAAAAAAAAATCGGAAGTGATGTCACGTGTTGTAATGTATTTGTATTGTATTTTCGGACGACAACTATACTGACTAAACGAAAATCGTACGATCTGGTATCGTACGAGGAAAATTTCCGTGCATGTCCGATCGAATAATATCGCATGAACGGTCGTGATCGGCTGTCGGAAGTAGTGTACACACGATCCGAAAATCGTACGATCCTCCCATGGACGATCGTTTTGGTCCGATATTCGGATCGTGTGTACGGGCCATTAGGTTGGAACATGTTCCCACTCCTGCAGCCACCGCCGCATCTAGTGACACCAAGTAGGGGATCTTCTACCCCCCCCCCCCTGTGCAGGGCTCCACTCTCGTCTGGCCACGTCATTTCATTCATTCAATTCGTTCTGTGAATGGTGAAACTAAGTACCATCAACATTTTCAGCTGTTGGCTTGTAGTTCCATTGAACTGCCAAGGCGCTGTTGGTTTATGTCTTTCTGTCTGTATGCATCTGCCTGCCCATAGGAGGTACGAGCAGACAGATACCCTGACAAGTCTGCAGGAACCCTGCAATGGCACCTGCAATATGCTGATCGTGGGTACAATGTTTTCTGCGCTCCTAGTAAAACAAAAAAAAAAAAATATATATATATAGCACTTTTTTTTTTACCTGCACAAATAAAATAAAAAAAATAAAAAATATACCGTATATACTCGAGTATAAGCCGAGTTTTTCAGCACATTTTTTTGTGCTGAAAGTGCCCCCCTCGGGCTTATACTCGAGTCAAGCACTTTTCTGCAGCAAAAAAAAATTTCCGACCCGACTTTGGGGCCCCGTATCTCGGGGCCACTTGGGTCTAGGAGTCCCAAATTTGGTGTGCCAACCCAGTGGACCTAGCACTATAACATATCCAATGGGGTTCCTAGCACTAATTGGCCCCGAGATACAGGGCCCCAAAGTCGGTTCGGAAAATGTCATTCTCTGCTGCAGAAAAGTGCTTGACATTTTCTGGCCCGAATTTGGGGCCCCATATCTCGGGGACACTTGGAGCTAGGAACCCCAAATTTGGCATTCAAACCCAGTTGAACTAGCACTACAACATATCCAAAGATGGGGTTCCTAGCACTAAGTGGCCCCGAGATACAGGGACCCAAAGTCGGTTCAGAAAATGTCATTCTCTGCTGCAGAAAAGTGCTTGAGATTTTCTGACCCGAATTTGGGGCCCCATATCTCGGGGACACTTGGAGCTAGGAACCCCAAATGTTGTATTCCAACCCAGTGGAATTAGCACTACAACATATCTAAAGATGGGGTTCCTAGCACTAAGTGACCCTGAGATACAGGGCCCCAAATCGGTCAACTGTGTCCATCTGCATGGGCACAGTGAGGCTGCAAATGGGCATCGTTGACCCTCTTTTCCACTTACAGTAGCTGCGCATTTCTCACCCTAGGCTTATACTCGAGTCAATAAGTTTTCCCAGTTGTTTGTGGTAAAATTAGGTGCCCCGGCTTATATTCGGGTCGGCCTAAACTCGAGTATATACATAAAAAAAAAATTTATTCGTGCAGGTAAAAACAAGTGAGAGCACTTTTTTTTTACCTGCACGAATAAAAAAAAATTATATATATATATATTTATATATTTTTTTTTATCTAAAGATGAAGTTATCCTTTAAGTTTAAGACTTGCTACCAAAACGGTCACTCCTCTAGGGCCCATTTCAAGCCTGCTGAATTGCAGTTGTTCTTAGATGAAATCATCTTTGCCGAATTGTCAGCAGCAGCTCAATTGCTGCTAGATTACCAATTTATACTCCATGAGTTAGAAGTAGCGGTGTCCTGTTTCCCTAATTCTAAGGTTCCCGGAATAGATGGCCACTCATTGGAAGTATATAAACGATATGGGAAAGTTCTGTTGCCAGCCCTTCTACTTACACTTATAATGAAGCATTCTCTGTTGGCAGACTTCTCTCCTCTATGTATGAATCTATGGTCAAGGTGATGCCTAAATAAAAATAAAAAGACCCACTACTTGCATATTCTTCCCACCCCATACCTTTACTCCTTACTGATAATAAAACCGAGTTTCACCCAAAAGTGGAACCTCTGCTTATTTGCTTCCACCCCCCCCCCCCCTTTTGGCACCTTTCATGAGGGGGAACCTGTTTTTGACCCACTTCCGGGAGATGGTGCTACCCCTCGGAGGTTCGGCCTCCCGCCTCCTTCGTCGGGCCAATTTAAAAAAAAAAAAAAAAAAAAGCGCAGTAGAGAACCGGCTGTGGAGCCAAAAGGACAACCACTCCAAACATACCGCCAATGTCATTAAGAACTATCTTCAGTGTAAAGTGGAACAAGGAGTCCTCATCTAAACATTATCAAGTCTGTCTGGGATGACACGAAGAGAGAGAGAAGGATTTGAGGCATCCGACATCCGCAGAAGATCTGTGCTCAGTTCTCCAAGACAACCTACCTGCCGAGTTCCTTCAGAATCTGTGTGTAAGTGTCCCTAGAAGAACTGACGCTGGTATGAAGGCAAAGGGGCGGTCACCCCAAATATTGATTTGGATTTCTCTTCTCTTCGTTTACATTCAATTTTATTAATTTATAAAAAATAATCTATTTACACTTCTATTTCCGAAAGCATTCTTCATTTACAGCATTTTTTCACACCTGCCTAAAACTTTTGCACAGTATTGTACATTGGTCCCAGCACAGTAGCAAAGTGATTAGCACTTCTGCCTAGCAGACTAGGGTCACCAATCCTCTACCTGTCTGGAGTTCGCATTTTCTCCCTCTACCTGCGTGGGTTTCCTTCAGGTACTCCAGTTTCCTCCCACACTGAAAAAACATGGCTGGCTCCTGTCTAAATTGGCCCTAGTATGTGTATGAATGTGAGTTGGAGACATTAGATTGTAAGCTCCTTGAGAGCAGGTACTGATATACAAATATATGAGTACAGCGCTGTGTAAATTGATGGCGTTATATGTGTACCTGTAATAAATAAAATATCCACACCTGGAATTCTTCTTTAACCACTTGCCTACCAGGTACGAACACCTCCTTCCTGACCAAGCCATTTTTCAGCTTTCAGCGCTGTCGCATTTTGAATGACAATTGCGCGGTCATGCAAGGCTGTACCCAAATAAAATTTTTATCATTTTTTCCCCACAGATAGAGCTTTATTTTGGTGGTATTTGATCACCTCTGCGGTTTTTATTTCTTGCGCTATAAACAAATTAAGAGGGACAAGTTTGAAAAAACGCAATATTTTTTACTTTTTATTATAATAAATATCCAATTTTTTTTTTATTTTTTTAAACAAATTTTTTCCTCAGTTTAGACCGATACGTATTCTTCTACATATTTTTGGTAAAAAAAAATCGCAATAAGCGTCTATTGATTGGTTTGCGCAAAAGTTATAGCGTCTACAAAATAGGGGATAGATTTATAGCATTTTTATTATTATTATTTTTTTTTACTAGTAATGGCGGCGATTTGCGATTTTTATCGTGACTGCGACATTGCGGCGGACACTTTTGACACATTTTTGGGACCATTCACATTTATACAGCGATCCGTGCTATAAAAAATGCATTGATTACTGTATAAATGTGACTGGCAGGGAAGGGGTTAACACTAGGGGGCGCTGCAGGGGTTAATATGTTCCCTATGGGAGTGATTCTAACTGTGGGGGGAGGGGACTGACTGGGGGAGGGGACCGATCGGTGTCCCTATGTACAAGGGACACACCATCGGTCTCCTCTCCTCTGACAGGACGTGGGTCTGTGTGTTTACACACACAGATCCACGTCCTGCTCGATTACCGGGCAATCGCGGGTGCCTGGAGGTCATCGCGACCGCCGGGCACGCGCATCGGGTCCCCAGCTACGCGGCGGGCACGCGTGCGCCCCCTAGTGGCCAAAAAGCGAGCACCGTCATATGACGGCGGCCCGCCACATGAGCTGCACCGTCCCGCCGTCATTTGACAGTGGGCGGTCAGCTACTAGTTAAGGCCCCTTTCACATGATAGGCCCGCTCGGATCCACCTGTCTGTTTTTGAGGCAGGTCAGAACAGGCCACCCATTGACTTGTATGGGCAGGGGATGTTGGTGGAGATGTGTCCGCTGACACCCGCCTGCCATCCGATCTGTCAAAATCCGCTCAAAACAGACGGGTGGCGATACGTCCAGTGGATCGGATCGGATGAAAACGGATAGGCGGAACCGTTTTCATCCGATCTCCCCATAGAGGACAGCGGAGCTCTGACAGGTCCATCCCTGCACAGTGAGCGAAGAAGGACCTGTCATTCGACAGGTCAATGGGGATCAACAAAGCGATCTGAGCTGGTGTTTCATCACATTTGGCTACCCGCATGCGTGACTCCACCATATGCTTTCCAACACTTTTAAAACTACGTTTTAAAAGTGTTAAAAGTGACAAAAACACTTTTAACACTTTTTTTTTTATATTTTTTAAAGTGGAAGTAAACCCCCCTATTGGTCAAGGTGATGCCTAAATAAAAAGAAAAAGACCCACTACTTGCATATTCTTCCCACCCCATATCTTTACTCCTTACTGATAATAAAACCGAGTTTCACCCAAAAGTGGAACCTCTGCTTATTTGCTTCCGCCCCCCCCCCCCCCTTTTGGCACCTTTCATGAGGGGGAACCTGTTTTTGACCCACTTCCGGGAGATGGTGCTACCCCTCGGAGGTTCGGCCTCCCGCCTCCTTCGTCGGCCCAATTAAAAAAAAAAAAAAAAAAGCGCAGTAGGGAACCGGCTGTGGAGCCAAAAGGACAACCACCCCAAACATACCGCCAATGTCATTAAGAACGATCTTCAGTGTAAAGTGGAACAAGGAGTCCTCATCTAAACATTATCAAGTCTGTCTGGGATGACACGAAGAGAGAGAAGGATTTGAGGCATCCGACATCCCCAGAAGATCTGTGCTCAGTTCTCCAAGACAACCTACCTGCCGAGTTCCTTCAGAATCCGTGTGTAAGTGTCCCTAGAAGAACTGACGCTGGTATGAAGGCAAAGGGGCGGTCACCCCAAATATTGATTTGGATTTCTCTTCTCTTCGTTTACATTCAATTTTATTAATTTATAAAAAATAATCTATTCACACTTCTATTTCTGAAAGCATTCTTCATTTACAGCATTTTTTCACACCTGCCTAAAACTTTTGCACAGTATTGTACATTGGTCCCAGCACAGTAGCAAAGTGATTAGCACTTCTGCCTAGCAGACTAGGGTCACCAATCCTCTACCTGTCTGGAGTTCGCATTTTCTCCCTCTACCTGCGTAGGTTTCCTTCAGGTACTCCAGTTTCCTCCCACACTGAAAAAAACATGGCTGGCTCCTGTCTAAATTGGCCCTAGTATGTGTATGAATGTGAGTTGGAGACATTAGATTGTAAGCTCCTTGAGAGCAGGTACTGATATACAAATATATGAGTACAGCACTGTGTAAATTGATGGCGTTATATGTGTACCTGTAATAAATAAAATATCCACACCTGGAATTCTTCTTTAACCACTTGCCTACCAGGTACGAACACCTCCTTCCTGACCAAGCCATTTTTCAGCTTTCAGCGCTGTCGCATTTTGAATGACAATTGCGCGGTCATGCAACGCTGTACCCAAATAAAATTTTTATCATTTTTTTTTTCCCCACAGATAGAGCTTTATTTTGGTGGTATTTTATCACCTCTGCGGTTTTTATTTCTTGCGCTATAAACAAATTAAGAGGGACAAGTTTGAAAAAAACACAATATTTTTTACTTTTTATTATAATAAATATCCAATTTTTTATTTATTTTTTTAAACACATTTTTTCCTCAGTTTAGACCGATACGTATTCTTCTACATATTTTTGGTAAAAAAAAAATCGCAATAAGCGTCTATTGATTGGTTTGCGCAAAAGTTATAGCGTCTACAAAATAGGGGATAGATTTATAGCATTTTTATTATTATTTTTTTTTTTTTACTAGTAATGGCGGCGATTTGCGATTTTTTATCGTGACTGCGACATTGCGGCGGACACTTTTGACACATTTTTAGGACCATTCACATTTATATAGCGATCCGTGCTATAAAAATGCATTGATTACTGTATAAATGTGACTGGCAGGGAAGGGGTTAACACTAGGGGGCGCTGCAGGGGTTAATATGTTCCCTATGGGAGTGATTCTGACTGGGGGAGGGGACCGATCGGTGTCCCTATGTACAAGGGACACACCATCGGTCTCCTCTCCTCTGACAGGACGTGGATCTGTGTGTTTACACACACCGATCCACGTCCTGCTCGATTACCGGGCAATCGCGGGTGCCTGGCGGTCATCGCGACCGCCGGGCACGCGCATCGGGTCCCCAGCTATGCGGCGGGCACGCGCGCGCCTCCTAGTGGCCAAAAAACGAGCGCCGTCATATGACGGCGGCCCGCCACATGAGCTGCACCGTCCCGCCGTCATTTGACAGTGGGCGGTCAGCTACTAGTTAAGGCCCCTTTCACATGATAGGCCCGCTCGGATCAACCTGTCTGTTTTTGAGGCAGGTCAGAGCAGGCCACCCATTGACTTGTATGGGCAGGCGGATGTTGGTGGAGATGTGTCCGCTGACACCCGCCTGCCATCCGATCTGTCAAAATCCGCTCAAAACAGATGGGTGGCGATACGTCCAGTGGATCGGATCGGATGAAAACGGATAGGCGGAACCGTTTTCATCCGATCTCCCCATAGAGGACAGCGGAGCTCTGACAGGTCCATCCCTGCACAGTGAGTGAAGACGGACCTGTCATTCGACAGGTCAACAGGGATCAACAGAGCGATCTGAGCTGGTGTCATCACATTTGGCTACCCGCATATGCGTGACTCCACCATATGCTTTCCAACACTTTTAAAACTACGTTTTCAAAGTGTTAAAAGTGACAAAAACACTTTTAACACTTTTTATTTTTATATTTTTTAAAGTGGAAGTAAACCCCCCTATTGTTTTCAGCCAAGGAAGCTGCCATCTTTGCCTCTGTTTAATCTTCAACTGCCACATGTGATCTGTTATGACACCAGCCATTGGATGGTTTGACTGTTTGGTTGAGAGCACAGCCAATGTGCAGTTAGCATTCCCGGCATGCCTTTTTTTTTTTTAAAAACTGTTAAATCGATGGGTTTACTTCCGCTTTAAACACTTGTAAAACTTTTGCCACTTTTAAAACTTTTTTAAAAGTGTTGTAACGCATATGGCTGCGTCGTGCATTCGCACTCCAGCGGGTAGCCAAATGTGATGTGTCGCCATATGTGACGAAACACTGGCAGGGTCCCCTGAGTGAATCCCCCCCGTGTGAAAGGGGCCTAAGACTTCCTGTGTACATCAATGGCGTCCAAGAAAAGGATTCTGCAGTAAGCACAAGATTCATTATTTAAAGCGGACCTTTACTAATTTTTTCATCTTTCCATCTATTAAATCTTCTGCCCTTGTTGTTGTTTTAACTTTGGATAGTAAAACATTTTTTTTTTTCTGCCAGTAAATACCTTATACAGCCCACTTCCTGTTTCTTGTGTGGTCAGAGAGTTGGCCAGGAAAGGAGGTGGGAATGCGTCATTGGAGGGCCAATGAGAGCTGCAGAGCTGGAGGTGTGCCTCTGTGTAAATCCAGGAAGTGAATAGTGGCTTCAGCTGCCCACAGTAAAAATGGCTGCAGCCAGACCCGGTGGAGGGAGATTTCTGCAGCATCTTTGGCAAGTACAGAATCACATTATATACAAAAAAAATATGCAAAGTGGTTGGAGGGAAGCTTCACAATGGCAAAGATGTTTTTATTTAAAGTTATGTGAGCAGACTGCAGTTCCACTTTAATGTCATTAACCTCTTGCTTACTGGACACTTAAACCCCCTTCCTGCCCAGACCAATTTTCAGCGCTGTCACTCTTTTAATGACAATTGCGCGGTCATGCTACAGTTTACCCAAATTACATTTTTATCATTTTTTTTTTCACACAGATAGAGCTTTCTTTTGGTGGTATTTAATTGCTGCTGGGTTTTTTAATTTTTTGCTAAATAAAACAAAAAAGAACTTTCATAGTTTGTTATAAAAATTTGAAAACAGGTAATTTTTCTCCTTTACTGATGTGCGCTTATGAGGCGGCACTGATAAGCACTGAGAGGTGGCACTGAAGGGCACTGGTAGGTGACACTGATTATGAGACACTGATGGGTATTGATGGGTGGCACTGTGGGCACTGATGGGTACTGATAGGTGGCACTGTGGGCACTGGTGGGTACTGATAAGTGGCACTGTGGGCACTGGTGGGTACTGATAGGTGGCACAGTGGGCACTGGCAGCTGACACTGGTGGGCACAGAAAATGTGGCTTTTGTGTGTGACGGACCGATGTCCCTCTGACAGAAGCTGGTGATCGGCTTTTTTTTCCCCTTGTGCTGTCAGCGTGAGGAAAAAAAAAATACAGATTACCGAGTTTCTGTTTACATCACGTGATCAGCCAATCACGTGATGACAGCTGATCAAGTGGTAACGGTATCGACCCCTTACTCAGATCTGTGATCAGCCGAGTCTCATAGACTTGGTGATCACAGAGCGCGCCACGTGCGACCCACAGGGTCGCGCAGACAGCGCTTGCTTGGTAGGACGTCCATGGACACCCTCCCGGCAATTAAGGCCCGCGCTGCAGCCGTCTTTCGGCTATAGCTCGGACAGGAAATAGTTAAATCGGTTGTAAACCGTGGATGTTCAAAAACCTGCAAGGCAATGGCATAATGTGCTAGTATGCATCGCATACTAGCACATTATGAAATACTCACCTTGGATCCAAGCCCTCCAGGACTGTATTGTCACTGCTAAGAGGCCTGGCATGTTCCCCCTGTCTTTTTTTCCGGGTTGGCAATCTCCGGCTATGTGATTGGCCATGTAAGGCAAGGTATGTGTTCTGTCGAAAAGTATCCCCCCATCGGATAGTGTCCGCCCTGTACTGCGCAGTACAGAGGACAAGGAGACGCCAAAAGTCTCCGAAGATTAACGGCGCCTGCACAATTAATAGTACCTTCTGCCCTGAGGCCAGGTTCAAGCCCCACCATCCAAGTGGACATACGGTAGATAATGTAAAACAGCACTTAGTAACAGGGCCCCTCGCGGGCTCGCCACGCTTCGCTCTGCAAATTTTCATTCTGGCTCTATATCCACTTGGATGGTGGGGCTTGAACCTGGACTCAGTGCGCAGGCGCTGTTCATCTTCGGAGACTTTCGGCGTCTCCTTTTCCTCCGCACTGCGCAAGCGCTGTGCCTGCACAGTACAGGGCGGACACTATCCGACGGGGGACAGTATTCAACAGGACACTGGACCAAGTTCAGAGCGCATGCGCCAGTGATGTCACCGGCACCATGCAGGGTGAATATCTCCTAAGCTGTGCAAGTTGAAGATCTATTTATTTTACCTAAGGGGAAGCCCTTATTAGACATGTGCACAACAAAAAAATTTGTTTATTTTCGTTTTGTTTTTTTCGTTTCCGTTGATTCGTAAATTCGTAAGTCGTCGGTGTTCGTATTCGTAACGATTCGTATTTTCGTAAGAGTTTTTTTTTACGTTGATTCGTTTTTCCGTTAGTTTAATTTTCGTTTATTCGAAATTTGGACGCATTCGTATTTATTCGGGGCAGCACAGTGGTGTAGTGGTTAGCACTTTCACCTAGCAGTAATAGGGTCGCTGGTTCAATCCCGACCACGACACCTTCTGCCTGGAGTTTGCATGTTCTCCCTGTGCCTGCGTGGGTTTCCTCCGGGTACTCCGGTTTCCTCCCACATTCCAAAGACATGCTGGGAGGTTAATTAGATCCTGTGATAAAAATTGGCCAAATATGTGTATGTTGTATGTGTATGTGTTTGTAAAGCGTGTCGGCCCCCACAGGGCAAGGACCACACTATACCACAGATGGACACCAGTGGCAAAAGCGCCCTGAGGCGATTCAGTTCACATAGGTAGCGCTATACAAGTCATTCATTCATTCACATTCGTAGATTCGTAGATTCGTAATCGGAGCATAATTCATCATTTTATGTAATACATTTTAAGAGACACGGAAAATTACGAATCGAAAAAAAAAGTTACGAATGTACAAATTTTTTCGTTCAATCCATTCGAGGCACGTTAAGCAGCGCCATTGTAAGAGACACGGAAAATTACGAATCGAAAAAAAAAAAAAAAAAGTTACGAATGTACGAATTTTTTTCGTTCAATCCATTCGAAGCACGTTAAGCAACGCCATTGTAAGAGACACGGAAAATTACGAATCGAAAAAAAAAATAAAAAAAGTTACGAATGTACGAATTTTTTCGTTCAATCCATTCGAAGCACGTTAAGCAGCGCCATTGGTAAGGGACACGGAAAATTACCAATTCAACAAAAAAAAAAAAGTTACGAATGTACGAATTTTTTCGTTAATTTTCATTTTCGTTGTTCCTGTTTTCGTTTTTCGGATTTTCTTCATTTGTACATTCGTTGTTTCTAATTTGTTTTTTTCGCATTTTCGGATTCGTTCGATTCGAACGATTCGTTATTCGTTAAAATTTTTAGCGAATCATTCGTTCATTCGTACGATAACGAATGAACGAAAATAACGAAAAAAAACAAACAAAAACTAAACGAATTGCACATGTCTAGCCCTTATTATAGGCTTACCTGTAGGTAAAAATGACCAAGCGGGCTAAAAAAAAAATTGTCAGTTTTACTTTTGTGCTTTTTTTTTGGGGGGGGGGGGGGTTTGGGCATCCAGCCTGCAATTACTTCTGGTCATAAAGGGGTTAAAGGCCTACAGAGGTTCTAACCTGTCCTCGTTCTCTCCAATACCTGAAAATGTAAAATAAATTAGGGTCTGGACTAGTTTGGTTCTGTGGCTGGTCCAGTGTCTGGATGTCTGGCGGTGAGGAATAGGCAGTGATTCTCAGATAATGGACTCTTCAGAAAAATCCATTGTAATCCGATTTCCTGTTCTCTTCCACAGTTCACAAAACTCCAAAGTGATAAAAAGAAATCGCTTCAGCTTTCCTGTAAACTAATAGCCGGCTTAACTTTGATCGCCATATTACTGGGAAATTTCACTTAGGTGAGTCGCATCAGCTCAGCCTTGTATTAGCAGCGTGTTCATTCATTGACTATCTATATATGTATCTTGGGGTTGTCAGGGGCTTGAACCCTCTTTTCGAAAAAATAATATATTACAGATTTGAAAGATTAAATTGCTACATCTAAATTACCACCAATGTCCATCATCCACAGGCAAATGTTTCTCACTCACGCCATTGGATTCTTTGTGTATTTGTTCTTATGAGCAACGCAGCAGACAAAGTGAGACTTCCTTGCTTGAGGAAAGGTGGTGGTGGGGGGTGGGGGGGTGTTGCTGCTGAACTTAGTTGTCTTGAAGTGGACCTAGCATCAAAGATATTATGGAATATGTCTGGTAACACTTCCAGGCAGTGGCATCGCTAGGGGGGTGGCTTTTGGAGCTATAGCCCCGAATCTGGGGCCCATAGCCCCAAGTCTCTGCGGGGGTCCCCAAGGGGAGGGGAGGCTCTCTGGGGACCCTGATATAAGTGGGGGGGCTCTCTTGGAACCCTGATTTAAGGAGGAGGCTCTCTGGGGACCCTGATTTTAAGGGGGGGGCTCTCTGGGGACCCTGATATAAGTTGGGGGCTCTCTTGGGACCCTGATATAAGTGGGAGGCTCTCTTGGGACCCTGATATAAGTGGGGGGTTCTCTTGGGACCCTGATGTAAGTGGGGGGCTCTCTTGGGACCCTGATATAAGTTGGGGGCTCTCTGGGGACCCTGATAAAAGTTGGGGGCTCTCTTGGGACCCTGATATAAGTGGGGGGCTCTCTTGAAACCCTGATTTAAGGGGGAGGCTCTCTGGGGACCCTGATTTAAGGGGAGGCTCTCTGGGGACCCTGATATAAGGTGGGGGCTCTCTTGGGACCCTGATTTAAGGGGGAGGCTCTCTGGGGACCCTGATATAAGTGGGGGGCTCTCTTGGGACCCTGATTTAAGGGGGAGGCTCTCTGGGGACCCTGATTTAAGGGGGAGGCTCTCTGGGGATCCTAATGTAAGGGAGGCTCTCTGGGGATATATATACACACACACGTATATTATATACATGTGTATGCCCGCCCAAGCGTATGACTTTCCTTACTACGTTGCACTGGTGGGCTCTAGCCCCAGATCTTTTGCAGACCTAGCAACACCCCTGCTTCCAGGTATTTGTGATCTCTCACATAAATCACAGTACCCCCCCCCCCCCCCCCCGAAAATGGCTTCATCTTTTTTTCTCTCCAGAAGTACAAATCCATGTTTGTTTAGGTATCACCCAGGGGTCTCCATCTTTTTCCTGGACTGAGAGATCACAAAAAAAAAAAAAAATATGTATCCTGGTCCTTGCTCATTTCTTCTGTAGCGCTATCCCCACAGGAGCCACTGGTGACGACGGGTCCTCTGTTCTACCACAACTTTCTTAAAGTGGTTGTACACCCTGTTCAACCACTTTTACCTACAGATAAGCCTATATTAAAGCGGAGGGCCACCCTAAAAAACAAAATTACATTAAAATCTGAAAAAATAAAAAAATTTATATATTTTTTAACCACTTTCAGACCGGACCATTTTGCTGGCCAAAGACCAGAGCACTTTTTGCGATTCGGCACTGCGTCGCTTTAACCGACAATTGCGCGGTCGTGCGACGTGGCTCCCAAACAAAATTGACGTCCTTTTTTCCCCCACAAATAGAGCTTTCTTTTGGTGGTATTTGATCACCTCCTGCGGTTTTTATTTTTTGCGCTCTAAAGAAGAGCGACAATTTTGAAAAAAAAAAAAGCATTATTTTTTACTTTTTGCTATAATAATTATCCCCCAAAAATGTATAAAATTTTATTTTTTTCCTCAGTTTAGGCCGATACGTATTCTTCTACATATTTTTGGTAATAAGCGATTGTTGATTGGTTTGCGCAAAAGTTATAGCGTTTACAAAATAGGCGATAGTTTCATGGCATTTTTATTAATAATTTTTTTTTTTTAACTAGTAATTGTGGCGATCAGCGATTTTTATTGTGACTGCGACATTATGGCGGACACATCGGACATTTTTGACACATTTTTTGGACCATTGTCATTTATACAGCAATCAGTGCTATACAAATGCACTGATTCCTGTGCAAATGACACTGGCAGTGGAGGGGTTAACCACTAGGTGGCAGTGTAGGGTTTAAGTGTGTCCTGGGGAGTGTTTCTAACTGTTGGGGGGCGTGGCTGTGTGTGACACGTCACTGATCACCACTTCCGATCACAGGGAGCAGAGATCAGTGACACTGTCACTAGGCAGAACGGGGAAATGCTTGTTTACATCAGCATCTCCCCGTTCTTCCTCCCCGTGATGCGATCGCGGGTACCCCCGCGGCGATCGAGCCCGCGAGACCCGCAACCCCACTCAGGGAGCTTGCCGCGGGCGCGCACACCCCGCAAGCCGCCTCTTAATGGGCCACGTACAGGTACGTTAGTTTGCCTGTACGAGCCATTCTGCCGCAGTATATCTGCGTGAGGCGGTCGGCAATCGGTTAAACTACTACCGGGTAACTAGAGTCTCTAAACAACCTCAACTAGTTCAGAAGAATCAAAAGGGTCCTGGTGTATACCTTGTGCATACAACCCGAACAGCAGGCGGGTGTATGCTTTCCTAGTATGGAGGGTACCTCTGGAGGTGCTATAGTAGAGTGAAAGAAAAGGGTGGAAGGCGCGCGATCCAACGCTTGAATCAAAATGATACAGTTTATTCTTAAACAAAGTGGATGAGTACAAAAAAAGTTACTACGTATTCATAAAAACTAGGTTACAAAATATACATTAAAAATGAAACATGCCCATGCAAGGGCAAGTGCTCAAAGGTGGGCTAACGCGTTTCGAGGGGGTTCCCTCTTCATCAGAGCCTTGGGAAACATAAGAAAGTCTGTACAATGTGGTAGGACCAACATAGAGAGGAGTGGCTGATTGGGAGGTGTATCACATGGTGAGTGATGAATTCTCCTTTACTCTAGAAGTGTCAACATCACAGCGCTCTACATAACGTAGAGTAAATGGTTTGTGTGTTATTTGTTATTCCATGTTTGTCTGTCATCCCTACCTGCATTAGAGCTTGTAGGAAAAGCTGCACGTCAGTTTCAGGCTGGAAGCAGTCTTTTCTGGGGGGTTCTATAATCCTCCTAGCAGAGTGCTATCCTGTGCTGCAATAAGGGTTGTAGCTGTCTGCCTTGGTGGTAGAAAGTAACTGGCACCTAGTAATTAACGTTGGTCAGCTTGTGGCGGGGCCCTTCTTTAGGTGGTGCACTGTCCCTTTTAAGAGTGTGGTTGACACGTCACTGATCACCGCTCCCGATCACAGGGAGCTGTGATCAGTGACACTGTCAGTAGGCAGAACGGGGAGATGCTTCTTTACATTAGCATCTCCCCCTTCTTCCTCCCCGTGAGTTGATCGCGGAAATCCCCACAGCTATCGAGTCAGTGGGACCCGTGACCTGACTCACGGGTTAGTTTGCCTGTACACTAAGGTCACTAAGTGGGAGCAGTCTCTATTTGAACTAACAGTAAGTGGTGGGTGTTTAAGATATGTAGTTCAGCTCACCGCTTCCTGACAGACGGCTAGTCCATCCCCAGTGGCTTGGCGATCAACAATCCCCAGCGATCAGATCTCCTTCCCACACACAGGCTGTAAAACCTTAGCTCCAAAGCTGAAGGCTTTGGAGCTAAGGTTTGAGAGAGTGACTGTCTCTCTCAAACTCGGTCTCTGAAGGCACCTCTAGCAGGCTCAGGTGCAGGTCAGTCCACTCGCCCTAATGTGGGTGAACAGGCACAGCATCAGGTCCTCCTAGCGCCTCTCTAATGGCTCCGGTCCCGCGGATATGAGGCACAGACCCTGACAGCAGGTCTGTACCCGTCGTTCACTTCCCTTGACTGCCCAGATCTGGATCAGTTTGCCCGGGAAAGTTGAGAAGCTCGCCGTCTCTAGGTGCGGCCACTTGTGGGAATTGAAGTCCAGTAGCCATTATGCCGCGTACACACGACCGGACTTTCCGGCAGACCAGGTCCGAC
The DNA here is from genome assembly GCA_028564925.1 of Lithobates sylvaticus. NCBI lineage: Eukaryota > Metazoa > Chordata > Amphibia > Anura > Ranidae > Lithobates > Lithobates sylvaticus. Next base: position 279,642,152 of record CM053031.1, read on the forward strand.
GGTCTTCCCGATGGGTTTTTCGGCGGAGTTCCGACAGACCTTCCGAACGAACGGACTTGCCCACACAAGAACGGACTAAGTCCATTCGAAAGTCCGTTCGTTTTGAACGCGATGACGTACGACGGGACTAAAAAAGGAAGTTCAATAGCCAGTAGCCAATAGCTGCCCTTGCGTCGTATTTGGTCCGTCAGACCAGCATACAGACAAATGTTTTTCCCGATAGGAATTGAGTCCATCGGACAGATTTGAAACATGTTCTATTTCTAGGTCCGTCTGATTTTTTTTAAAATGAAAAACGATCGGATTAGCCCACACACGATTCGGTCGTGTGTACACGTGGCATCAGTCTCCCAAAGTAAGCATGGCCCCTTTAAGAACTACAATTCCCATCATCCATACCTTCTGCCCAGAAAGTTCTCTCTGAGGCTTCCATTGGCTCCTTCTGTTCCTCCGTCTGATTGGATCCACACTGGAGGGAGGGGGAGAGAGCAAGAGCAAGCAGACAACACACACAGCAAAAGCAAAGCCGGTGCTCTGCCAAAAACTGTCCCCCCGTTGGATAGTGTCTCCGCCCCGTACTGCGCAGGCGCAGCGCTTGCGCAGTGCGGAGGACAAGGAGACTCCGAAAGTCTCTGAAGATGAACGGCGCCTGCGCACTTGCTAGTACCTTCTACCCTGAGTCCAGGTGCAAGCCCCCCCATGCAAGTGGACATACGGTAGCACTTAGTAACAGGGCCCCTCGCGAGCGTGCTTCGGGGGGGGGCTCGCTTAGTTTGGCAATTTTTTATGTCCTCTTGGATGGTGGGGCTTGAACCTGGACTGAGTGCGCAGGCGCCCTTCATCTTCGGAGACTTTCGGCGTCTCCTTGTCCTCCGTACTGCACAAGCGCAGTACAGGGCGTACACTATCCAATGGGGGAGAGTATTCGACACAACACCGGCTGTGAGAAAGGAGAAAGGAACCCAGCTGCATTTCTCTCCCTGTGTATTGCTCCAGGGCCGTTTTTTCCACTGGGCATGCTGGGCAGTTGCCCAGGGGCCCCACTTGTCTGGGGGGCCCCATCCAGGGCTGATCCTCAGCGCTGCAATCTGCTGCTTAAATTGACTGACTGCACTGGTTGCTCACTTTACCGGCCGGCATCTAGCTAGCAACCAGTGACGTCAATCAGAGGCCGCGGCCGCCCCAGCATTCATAGCGCACCGCGGCTGCCCCAGTGGCTAGTGAACAGGCTCCGCCCACCTCTGCCATGTTCTTCAGACAACATGGAGAGGGAGCGGAAAGACGGCCCTTGATAGCTGGCGCTGCCTTGCTGCTGTGAGTGACACACTGTACTGCACCAGGCCGGCGGCCTCAAGTAAGTCTAATGCCGCGTACACACAAAGGGACTTTTCCCGGCGGACCTAAGTCCAGCGGACAATCCGCTGGACTTTCCAGCTGGGTCCGCTGGACTAAAAAGCGAACGGACTTGACCACACACGATCACGCAAAAAGTCCGACGGTTCACGCGATGACGTACAGCACGTACGACGGGACTAGAAAACGAAAAATACTAGAAAAATACTTGCTACTGAGCATGCGTCCTTTTGGTCCGCCGGACCATACTACACACGGCCGGATTGTCCGCCGGACTGCCAAGTCCAGCGGATAATTTTAAAACAAAACTTAAAACTTTAGTCCGCCGTACTTTGGCCAAAAAAAGTCCGCCGGCGCCCACACACGAGGGGATTATCCGCTCGACTTCGGTCCAGCGGATAATCCCGCGGGATAGTCCCTTCGTGTGTACGCGGCATTAGAATGTCTACCTAAGTAAGTTCAAGTTGTGCATCAAACACAACCACTGTCTGTGCCCCTCAAAAGCTGCCACTGTGCCCATCAAACAGCCACTGTGCCCATCAAAGCTGCCACTGTGCCCATCAAAGCTGCCACTGTGCCCATCAAAGCTGCCACTGTGCCCATCAAACAGCCACTGTGCCCATCAAAGCTGCCACTGTGCCCAATCAAACACAGCCACTGTGCCCATCAAAACTGCCACTGTGCCCATCAAAAGCTGGCACTGTGCCCATTAAATGCAGCCACTGTGCCCATCAAACTCGTGTTATATTGTCCAAACGTTTTAATTGTTTAACGTGTTAATGTTTAAACACTGATTTTGTTGGAAGTACCAATAAATATAGCCTTATTGATCATTTGCATTTTTATTCTCGTGCGTGATCGTGTAGACAGGACCCCAGTGCACTGTATTGCCCGGGGGCCTATAATGCTCTTAATATGGCCCTTTATCGCTCACTAGCTCACTGCCACTGTTCGGAGACGGGGCGAGTGGAAGAAAAATCACACACCTGGCAGCAGCACCTGGCTATATATCTGGTTTGGTTCACAAATGTCTGACACAGATTAGCCCCCTACTGTAGTGAGATTCTGCAAAAGTTACAGCATTGTAGTCTGATCACTGAGGGGAGAGGAAACTGAGGAAATGCTTCATTCTACCTGCAGCAGACTGATGGGATCATCTTAGCCTAGGAAAGGTCACTAACTGGAGCACAGGGATGGCTTTTTATTGATAAAAGGTGGATCTTTTCTGAAATTATTATTATAATACAGGATTTATATAGTGCCAACAGTTTACGCAGCGCTTTACAATCTAAAAGGGGGACAAATACAGTTATGCCGCGTACACACGGTCGGAATTTCCGATGGAAACAGTCCGATGGGAGCTTTTCATCGGATTTTCCGACCGTGTGTATGCCCAACGGTCTTTTTCTGACGGAATTTCCAACGGACTTTGGATTGAGAACCTGTTCTCAATTTTTCCGACGGAAAACCTTTCTATCGGATTTTCCGATCGTGTGTATGCAATTTCGACACGCAAAATTCCGACGCATGCTCGGAAACAATTGGACGCATGCTCAGAAGCATTAAACTTCCCTTTTATAGTGCCGCCGAACGTGTTTTATGCCGCTGTGTTACAGACCGTCGGAATTTGGTGCGACCGTGTGTAGGCAAGACAGTTTGAGCGAAATTCTGTCGGAATTTCGACGGGGAAAACCATCAGAGCTTTTTCCGACGAGAATTCCGACCGTGTGTACGCGGCATTACAGTACAAGGGAGTTGAGAGGGCCATGCTCAGAAGAGCTTACAATCTAACTAAAAAAAATATTCGCTCTTGATAACGTTGAAGGAAGCCTTTGCAGAATTTTGTGTCCTCTGCTCCAGAAAATGCTAGTTGCCTGGCTGTCCCGCCGCTCGAATGGCTTCACTGCTTTCTTTAGTTTCTCCCCCAGAAGAAGTATGCAAATATGGAACTTCCCTGGACTGCAAGCTGGTTCCAGGCCTGCGACTCAGAAATACTCCAGAGGATCACCATGACGGCCAGACAGCAAACTATTCCAGACAGAGGTCATCTTTGGGGTATTTCTCACATTCCTCTCATGACAGGTTTACTTTACATTGACATCCCATTCATGTATAAAAAAATGTCACATATTTTCTGGAGCCTTCAGCCAGCATGCCTGCGCACGCTCTCTTCACAATTACGCAATGAACTGCGATTAGAAGAGACCAGAAAATCTTTGTGTCGCCGTGTTATTTAAAGGGAACCGCTCACTATTTGGCTTATGCAACTATTTTAGACCTTGTTCGCATCAAATGTAGCTTAGAAATCGCGGGACTTCATCTGAAAGTTGCACGATTTCAAAGCCGCATGTCAGTGCGACTTGGAAGACATCTGTGCGACTTCATGCACAGAAAAGGTTGTTAGGCCAGTAATGTTGCGCAAAAAGTGGGGTTGTGCCACATTCAATATTACAAGAAAAATAAAAAAATTCCCCTGTGTGGTGGACTTTTAAAGGCACAAACTAAATCATAGGATTTAAGTAACGTATATAAGTAATTTCAAAGTATTTATTTTAGGGCTGTGGAAATTAAAGATTAATTCCTCCATTAATCGATTCATTTTTTTGATCGATCAAAATTCTTTTGATCGGTACTCACCAGCTTCCGGGTCTTCATGGAGTTCCGTCGGAGATCCGGTGACGTCACGGACATCAACGTCACCGGACTCCTCCCCCCTTCCCCAAGTGCCTCCATCTGCTAACTAAGGGAAGGGGGAGGAGTCTGGTGATGTCGAAGTTCTGTTCGAATGTAACGCGTACGGGGGAGGAGCTACGCATGACATCACCCGCTGCTGCCCTACGGAACTAACACGATTGTCGGCTTTACATGCTGTGTTTTTATCATCTTTATGTGAGTAGTTTGTGTTTTGAACACAAAACATTAAATCTTAGACATAAGCGGTGAGCACTTAGATCTTTTCTTTCTACCCATGACCTGCGTCCTTGCTGAGATCTAAGGAGACGTGAGAGAAGTTTATGGTCCGTGTTAACCCTTTTGATACCCGCTTGCATGACCACCTGTTTGCACAGGGGTCCATGCCATAAGGTGAGAGATTAGTTAGACCGGAGGTGGAGGGATTGTCACGCTACTGTGGCAAAAAAATTACTTACGTCAGTGCTACAGTTTGAATTTAAAACTTATTTGTGTGAACTGTGAAGTTAAGTCATGGATTGTAGAAACTAACCAGTGTCGGGTGATTGTATATAGTGTATACCACATTTACCACTGACTAATGCAGAGTTGCAATGCAAGGAGATCAGCTAAAAGTAGTTGGATCTGTATGTGCGTTATAATTAATCAAAATTAGTCGATTAATCGATAAAAATAAAAAAAATCGAACACAAAAATTTTAATCAGTAACAGCCCTAATTTATTTAGAAAAAGGTGTGTATAAAAAACATGAAATGTTAAAACACATCTTAGAGCTTTTACACCGTCATACATGTAAATCTACAATACAGTTTTTGGTTTCTCACAGTCGACGCGTTTCTGAGTATATAATTTCCTCCTTCTTCAGGGGTGAGAGCAGGGAGAAACCATATTTCTGGAATAGAATGATAAATAAAACGAATATGTAATAATAACACTAATATTTGATAACAAACAGTATCTGACAAAACTTACAAATGTTATGGCGGTGTGTTCAACATTTCGATGGTTGTATCTTTTAAAAAAACATACCGGTGCCTTTCAGCTCTTCACCCCAGTGGTCCCTGGTGGCCTGAAGAAGGAGGAAATGATATCCTCCGAAACGCGTTGGGTGTGAGAAACCAAAAACGTTATTGTATATTTACATTTTTATAAATAAATACTTTGAAATTACTTAAATACGTTACTTAAATCCTTTGATTTAGTTTGTGCCTTAAAAGTCCACCATGCACAGATGTCTATATAGGCAAGTCGAACCAGAAATCGCCAAAAGTAGTGCACTTGCACTTTAATTAATCCCCAGGACTTTGATGTACACAAATACATATTTATATTCATACAGTACTTTTAAATAGTCCACACACTCTCATCCAATTAGAACAGCGCCACCATCCCTTTCTCAGTATATCTCAATAAGCGTATATTGATTGGTTTACGCAAAAGTTATAGTGCCTACAAAATAGGGGATAGATTTATTGCATTTTTATTATTATTTTTTTTTTTTACTAGTAATGACGGTGATCTGCGATTTTTTATCGTGACTGCGATATTGCGGCGGACATTTTTTGTTTACACACACAGATCCACGGTCCTGCTGTGTTACCGGGCAATCGCGGGTGCCCGGCAGACATCGCGGCCGCCGAGCATGCGCATCGAGTCCCCAGTCACACGCGCACGCCCCCTGGTGGGCCGAAAAGGCGAGGGCATCGTATCCTCCCGCCACGAGAGCTGCGCCGCCTGGCCTTCAATTGACAGCCGGCGGTCGGCAACCAGTTGAGATACACTTACACTGTCCATTCAAAAGAACGATTCGAGAGCACGAACAAGCGGAATTACGAACACACAAATGAAAATATGCACATACGAAATTACGAACATACATATTAAGATACACTTACACTGTCCGTTCAAAAGAACGAATCGAGAACACGAAGAAACGAAATTACAAACAGACCAAGAAACTAAATTATGAACACACAAATGAAAATACGAACATACATATTAAGATACACTTACACTGTCCACTCAAAAGAACGATTCGAGAACACGAAATTACGAACATACGAAATCACGAACACACATAGTCACGCGAGTGGTGACGATACGCGTGAGGGAGGAAGTCAGGTGCCTATTGTTTACTTCCGGTTTTCGGCCGAGACCGGAAGTCCATGCATGCTGAGCGGTGATTTCTTTGCTTAAATGTAAGTGGTTATTTTACATTAAAAAATTACTTTTATATTACTACACATTGGAGCGCCTTTGTCTTTTACCCTTTACCCCACATACCAACCTGTGCTGGGAGTGATTTCTGTTCTCTGGAGTGCCGTTTGGACGTAGTAAGGGGACCGGATTAAGAGGCAGGAGGAGCCATAGAAACCGATAGCAAAGCGAGGGTTAACCAGGATACCTACCGGGATTACCAGGATCACCACCCAGAGGGTCTATGCTTTACTAGGCCTGTTGGGGCCATTGCTAGAGGTGAGAGGCTGGGGGAAACAGTGGGGTGCACTCCTGAAAACGCCATGGAGCACTTTTTCTCCACCTGCATGGGATTTCACTGAACTTTGTTGTATCTAGCTATTTGGAACTTTTTTCTGCTTTACACTTACCCTGAAGTTCATTACCATTAACGTACTGTGTGGGTATCTTTTACCCTTGTCGCTGCTTTTGTGCAAATCTTCACTACAAGCTGGGAGTTGTAGTGCACCACATTCTTTATCTATTTATCTCTGTTTTGGATTTTTCTACAGCCTTTTACTGGATTAGATATGTTTTTTTTTTTCTCATAGTGATCCAGTCCATTATTATTTTACAGTCACTTAGTTGCATTATTTGGATTTTTATGCACTTTTTTATTCGTATATTTATTTCCTCGCACGAGTCCATTGGCTGGTCTTTTATTTTCTCGTTCTTTGCACGTTGCACTGTGCACTTTAGATTCATTTTAGTATTGATCCACAGAAGGCATTTCCTTCTTACTGTTTTTTATACTTCACATCACATTTTATTGGAAGTTTTATCTAATTATTTTTATCATCATCAATGATTGATTTTATTCTACCACGTTTCTAACAGCCACGTTTATTGGTTATTATTGCACTCATTCACTATTTTATCCACTATTTTATTGAAATCATATGAAATTTTATTATATTTTATGTACGTATTTTTGCTGTTTACATATATTTATGTTGGTTTAACCCTTTAAATACCTGAAGGTAACCCATTCTTTGGAAAATCCTATAGGAGATTTTAGAGATTATTTATTTAGGGGTTAGCGCCACATACCCCCCATTTTTAAAACATATTAACCACTTGTCGACCGGCGCACGACGATATACGTCGGCAGAATGGCACGGACAGGCAGGAGGGCGTATATATAAGTCCCTCCTTTCAGCCTGTCCGTGCCATCGGGAGCACGCCGGGAGCGGCGCTCTCCCGCGCCGGTCGGGACCCCGTGAGTCCAGTCGCGATCGCCGCGGGGACCCCCGCGATCGTCTCACGGGAAGGCTGAACGGGGAGATGCCGAGATAAACAGCATCTTCCCGTTCTGCCTAGCAACTAGTGACGCCGATCTCTGCTCCCTGTGATTGGAGCAGAGATCAGCATTCACTAGCTGACAGCCACGCCCCCCCCCCCACAGTAAGAAACACACCCCTAGGCATACTTAACCCTTACACTGCCCCCTTGTGGTTAACCCCTTCACTGCCAGTGTCATTTATACAGGAATTAATGCATTTAAATAGCATTGATTGCTGTATAAATGACAATGGTCCCAAAAATGTGTCAAAAATGTCCGATGTGTCCGCCATAATGTTGCAGTCACAAAAAAAAAAAATCGCAGATCGCCGCCATTACTAATAAAAAAAAATTATTAATAAAAATGCTATAAAACTATCCCCTATCTTGTAAACGCTATAACTTCTGCGCAAACCGATCAATAATCGCTTATTGCGATTTTTTTTACCAAAAATATGTAGAAGAATACGTATCGGCCTAAACTGAGGAAAAAAAATGTTTTTTTATATATTTTTTGGGGATATTTATTATAGAAAAAAGTAAAAAATATTGCATTGTTTTCAAAATTGTCGCTCTATTTTTGTTTATAGCGCAAAAAATAAAAACCGCAGGGGCGATCAAATACCACCAAAATAAAGCTCTATTTGTGGGGAAAAAAGGATGTCAATTTTGTTTGGGAGCCACGTCGCACGACCGTGCAATTGTCAGTTAAAGCGACGCAGTGCCGAATCGCAAAAAGGGGCCTGGTCCTTTGGCTGCAAATTGGTCCGGGGCTGAAGTGGTTAAGATACACTTACACTGTCCATTCAAAAGAACGATTCAAAAACACGAACAAGCAAAATTACAATCAGACGAAGAAACAAAATTATGAACACACAAATGAAAATACGAAATCACAAACATAAATATTAAGATACATTTACACTGTCCGCTCAAAAGAACGATTCGAGAACACAAAATTACGAACAGACGTAGAAGGGAAATTCTGAACACTTGAATGAAAATACGAACATACGAAATTATGAACAAAGGATTGAAAATATATAATGTAAATGATTCGTTATAGATGTAATTTTCTTTCTTTTTCTGTTTTGGAGTTTCGTATTGTTGTAAGTTTGTGCGTTCGTAAGTTCGTATTTTGGTTCCTTCGGATGTTCGGATTGATCCGAATGTACGAATACTAACAAATCCGTATGAAAATCTATTGGTTAGGAACCGAATCGCACATGTCTACTCTCCCCTGCTGTAGCTGTGCGCTTTTTGTAGGTTTTATAACCCCAGATTTGCTTTTGATTATTATAACGATGCCGGCTTAGTTTGGAACGATTTGCACTTGCGTCCTTATTTACCTTCACTTTGTCTGGCGCTGAGGGAAGAATCGAAAGCAGCCCAAAGATTATGTCATTTTCTTTCCTTCCACCACCCGCGGTGGAAGGAAAGAAAATCGCTTGATTCCCCCTATCAACACAGTCAGTGTTGATAGGGGGAATCCCTCCCGCAGCACAATTGTTCTTCACAGTCATCACATGAAAAAAATCCAACAGCCTGGTTGTACTGGAGTTGATCGATTGTCTTAAAGGGGTTGTAAAGTCTCAGAGTTTTTCACCTTAATGCAGTCTATGCATTAAGGTGAAAAACCTTCTGTTCTGCAGCTGCAACCCCGGCGCCCCCCTTTTTTTCTTACCTGAACCCGATCGTTCCAGTGACGAGCACAAGCCCAGCAGCTCCAGCCGCTGTCTCGGGTACTCATTGGCTCCCGCTGCTGTCAATCAAATCCAGTGACACTGGGGCGGGGCTAAGTTCTGCTGTCTGTGTCAATGGACGCAGCAGGACTCGGGAGCGCGCCCGCACGGGTGTCCCCATGGAAATCGGCTCTCCGGAATCGGCACTTGCTGAAGAGGAGGAGCCAGAAGCGCCGTCAGGGGACTCCAGAAAAGGAGGGTCGATCCGCTCTGTGCAAAACCCTTGCACAGAGCAGGTACGAATGACATGTTTGTTATTTAAAAAAAAAACGAACCTTTACAATCGCTTTTAGTACAACCAGCCTGCCCATAAATGGATCAAATTCAGCTGGTTGCTGCTGAACCAGCTGAGAATTAGACATGTGCACAATAGAAAAATTTGTTTATTTTAGTTTCGTTTCCGTTGATTCGTAACGATTCGTAAATTCGTAAGTCGTCGGTGTTCGTATTCGTAACGATTCGTATTTTCGTAAGAGTTGTTTTTTCGTTGATTAGTTTTTCCGTTAGTTTAATTGTCGTTTATTCGAAATTCGGACGCATTCGTATTTTCATAGATTTAGTTACATTTGTACTTTCGGAAGATTGATTTATTCGTACTTTCGTAACATTGTTTTCGTAGATTCGTAATCGGAACATAATTCATAATTTTATGTAATGTGTATGCTATTATTACATTGTAAGAGACACGGAAAAAGTTACGAATGTACAAATTTTTTGTTCAATCCATTCGAAGCATGTTAAGCAGCGCCATTGTAAGGGACACGGAAAATTACCAATTCAACAACAAAAAAAAAAAGTTACGAATGTACAAATTTTTTCGTTCATTTTGATTTTCGTTGTTCCTGTTTTCGTTTTTCGGATTTTCTTCTTTTGTAGTTTCGTTGTTTCTAATTTGGTTATTTCGGATTTTCGTTGTTTTTCATATTCGTTCGATTCGAAAATTCGTTATTCGTTTAAATTTTTAGCGAATCATTCGTTCATTCGTACGATAACGAATGAACAAATATAACGAATTTTAGCTGAAAACGAAAAAAAACGAAAGAATTGCACATGTCTACTGAGAATCGAGTCATCTACGGTCTGCTTAAAGCGGAACCTTCAGTCATTTTTTCATGTTTCCTTCTATTAAATCTTCTGCCCTTGTTGTTGTTTTATCTTTAGAGAGTAAAACATTTTTTTTTCTGCCAGTAAATACCTTATACAGCTGTTTTCTTGTGTGGTCATTAGCCTAGGCCAGTGATGGTGAACCTTGGCACCTCAGATGTTTTGGAACTACATTTCCCATGATGCTCAACTACACTGCAGAGTTCTTGAGCCTCATGGGAAATGTAGTTCCAAAACATCTGGGGTGCCAAGGTTCACCATCACTGGCCTAGGCTAATGACATCATGCACAGCTCTCTCTCTCTCTCTCACTCTCCTGAGAGTTTGTCAGGAAGGGAGGAGGGATGAGTCATAAGATGGCCAATGGGAGCTGCGAAGCTGGAGGTGTGCCTCTGTGTAAATCCAGGAAGTGAACAGGCAGCAGCTTCAGCTGCCCACAGTTAAAATGGCTGCAGCCAGACTCAGCGGAGGGAGATTTCTACAGCATTTTTGGCAAGTACAGAATCACAGTACAGTGGATCCTCGGATTACGAGCATAATCCATTCCAGGAGAATGCTTGTAATCCAAAGCACTCACTCGCATATCAAAGCGAATTTCCCCATAGAAGTCAATGGAAACGAAGATAATTTGTTCCGCATTGACTTCTATTGCATGCAATACCGCATGTGGCCAGAGGTGGGGGGGGGGGCGCTGGAGAGCCTCGGAAATACTCGGGGACAGCACGGCTGAACTCGGAAACCCTCGGGAACAGAGTATTTCCAAGTATTTCTGAATGGCTCTGAACCGTTCCCGAGTGTCACCGGTGCCCCTCCACCTCTGGCCAAATGCGGTACTGCACACCCCATCAGCTTAAATTCAGCTATTCAGGATTTAAAAAAAAAAAAGTTGCTTGTCTTTCGAAATGCTCGTTAACCGTATTTCTCTTTAACCAAGGCTCTGTATATATAAAATAATATATATAAACTGTATATATGAAATAATATGCAAAGTGGTTGGAGGGAAGCTTCAGAATGGCAAAGATGTTTTTATTACAAATTATGTGAGCAGACCGCAGTTCCTCATTAAGATGCCACCTAAGGTCTGACAGCTGTCCTGTCTCTGGCCTGAAACAATGCCGATAACATGAGCTGTCTCCCAGCTCCTGAGTAATAACATGCTGAAGTTTATATTTAGCTTTCTGTGGTTCTTCCCCTCCCCCATCATCAATATGCTAATTCAGGTTTAAAATTAAAGTGATTGTAAAGGCTATATATAAAATTTTTATTTATTTTTTTCCTATAATAATAAACATGATGTACAGTGCTTTGAAAAAGTATTCACACCCCTTGAAATTTTTTGCACATTTTGTCATGTTACAACCAGAAACATAAATGTATTTTATTGGATTTTTATGTGATAGACCAACGCAAATTGGCGCATAATTGTGAAGTGGAAGGAAAATGATAAATGATTTTTAACTTTTTTTTACAAATAAATATGTGAAAAGTGTGGGGGGTACATTTGTATTCAGCCCCCTTTACTCTGATACCTCTAACTAAAATCTAGTGGAACCAATTGCCTTCAGAAGTCACCTAATTAGTAAATAGAGTCCACCTGTCTGTAATTGAATCTCAGTATAAATGCAGCTGTTCTGTGAAGCCTTCAGAGGTTTGTTAGAGAACCTTAGTGAACAAACAGCATCACAAAGGCCAAGGAACACACCAGACAGGTCAGGGATAAAGTTGTGGAGAAGTATAAAGCAGGGTTAGGTTATAAAAAAAATCTCCCAAGCTTTGAACATCTCACGGAGCTCTGTTCAATCCATCATCCGAAAATGGAAAGAGTATGGCACAACTGCAAACCTACCAAGACATGGCCGTCCACCTAAACTGACAGGCCGGGAAAGGAGAGCATTCATCAGAGAAGCAGCCAAGAGGCCCATGGGAACTCTGGAGGAGCTGCAGAGATCCACAGCTCAGGTGGGAGAATCTGTCCACAGGACAACTATTAGTCGTGCTCTCCACAAATCTGCCCTTTATGGAAGAGTGAGAAGAAGAAAGACATTGGAGAAAGAAATTCCTAAGAAGTCCTGTTTGCAGGTTGTGAGAAGTAGACATGTGCAATTCGTTTAGTTTTTCGTTTTTTTTTCGTTATATTCGTTCATTCGTTATCGTACGAATGAACGAACGATTCGCTAAAAAATTTTAACGAATCGTTCGAATCGAACGAATACAACGAAAATCCGAAATAACCAAATTAGAAACAACGAAACTACGAAAGAAGAAAATCCGAAAAACGAAAACAGGAACAACGAAAATCAAAATGAACGAAAAAATTTGTACATTCGTAACTTTTTTTTGTTGAATTGGTAATTTTCCGTGTCCCTTACAATGGCGCTGCTTAACGTGCCTCGAATGGATTGAACGAAAAAATTCGTACATTCGTAACTTTTTTTTTTTTTCGATTCGTAATTTTCTGTGTCTCTTACAATGGCGCTGCCTAACGTGCTTCGAATGGATTGAACGAAAAAATTCGTACATTCGTAACTTTTTTTTTTCGATTCGTAATTTTCCGTGTCTCTTACAATGTAATAATAGCATACACATTACATAAAATTATGAATTATGCTCCGATTACGAATCTACGAAAACAATGTTACGAAAGTACGAATAAATCAATCTAACGAAAGTACGAATGTAACTAAATCTACGAAAACACGAATGCGTCCGAATTTCGAATAAACGAAAATTAAACTAACGGAAAAACGAATCAACGAAAAAATAACTCTTACGAAAATACGAATCGTTACGAATACGAAACACCGAGGACTTACGAAATTACGAATCGTTACGAATCAACGGAAACGAACAGAAACTAAACTAAACTAAACTAATTTTTCTATTGTGCACATGTCTAGTCACCAGTACGGTATTTGTATATTGAAATCATATCCCCTCTCAAGCGTCTCTTCTCCAGAGAGAATAAGTTCAGTGCTCCCAACCTTTCCTCATTACTAATATCCTCCAGACCCTTTATTAACTTTGTTGCCCTTCTTTGTACTCGCTCCATTTCCAGTACGTCCTTCCTGAGGACTGGTGTCCAGAACTGGACAGCATACTCCAGGTGCGGCCGGACCAGAGTCTTGTAGAGCGAGAGAATTATCGTTTAATCTCTGGAATTACTTATCGGCGTATAAAAGCCCCATACACACGGTCGGACAATCCGCGGACCAGGTCCGTCGGACCATGTCCGTCATACTTTGTCTGATGTTGGTTTTGCGTACACACGGTCGGACAAAGTTGTCGGAAAATCCGATCATTTTGAACGTGGTGACGTTTGTTGCCTACGACGGGACTACGTAGAGGCTAGTAGCCAATAGCTTTGGTCTTGTAATGTGATCTGAGCATGCGTAGCACTTTGTCCGGTCGGACAACCGTACACACGATTGGGTTTGGTGTGATCGGACCGGGTTGACGGCAAATCTTTCCAGCAGGAGATAAGACTTTGTCCGTCGGACAAACCGACGAACACTGTCCGATGGTGCATACACACGGTCTGATTTTTCAACAACCTTGTCCGATCGGACAGAATCCATGAAAAAGTCCGACCGTGTGTATGGGGCTTAACACGCACCTTTTTCCCCTTAAAATCAGGGAAAATTGTGGGTGCGTGTTATACGTCGATCCCCGCTGATTGCAAGCCGAGCGAGCGCCGCCCATATACACATAGCCGAGTATACTCGGCTAGGCTCGGCTCCTCTCGGCTCCGCTCACAGTCACGCCCAGTCCATTGGACCTGTGTTATGTCCATCACAGGGGCAGGACTGGGAGAGGATCAAAGAGAAGCCGAGCTACACAGGACATCCGGCTCTGTGTATCTTGGCGGCGCCATATTTAAACAGCCTGCAATGACACCGGACAAGGCTGCAGATGGACACTGATAAGGCTGCATTGATGGGCATTTAAATGTAAGTTTTTTTTCCTTAAACTTCCCTTCTAAAAGTTTTTTTCATTAAAATTCCCTCCTAAACTTGGGGTGTGTGTTTTACGCCGATAAATACGGTAATCCCCTTTTTAATGCATGCCAATATTCTGTTTGCTTTGTTAGCAGCAGCTTGGCATTGCATGCCATTGCTGAGCCTATCATCTACTAGGACCCCCAGGTCCTTTTCCATCCTAGATTCCCCCAGAGGTCCCCCCCCCCCCCCCAGTGTATAGATTGCATTCAGATTTTTGCCACCCAAATGCATTATTTTACATTTTTCTACATTGAACCTCATTTGCCATGTAGTTGCCACCCCATTAATTTGTTCAGTTCTTTCTGTTCGGTTTCCACATCCTGCGGAGAAGTTATTGCCCTGCTTAGCTTAGTATCGTCCGCAAATACAGAGATTGAACTGTTTACCCAATCCTCTACAGGTAATTTATGAACAAATGAAATAGGATTTCTCCCAGCACAGAACCCTGGGGGACCCTACTACCCACCCCTGACCATTCCGAGTACTCCCCATTTATCACCACCCTCTGAACTCGCCCTTGTAGCCAGTTTTAAATCCATGTACTCACCCTATGGTCCATGCCAACGGACCTTATTTTGTATGGTAAATGTTTATGGGGAACTGTGTCAAATGCTTTTGCAAAATCCAGATACACCACGTCTACGGGCCTTCCTTTATCTAGATGGCAGCTCACCTACTCATAGAAGGTTAGTAGATTGGTTTGGCAAGAACGATTCTTCATGAATCTATGCTGATTACTGCTAATGATACCGTTCTCATTACTAAAATCTTGTATATAGTGTCTTATCATCCCCTCCAAGAGCTTTGCATACTATTGATGTTAGGCTAACTGGTCTGTAATTCCCAGGGTTGTATTTTGGGCCCTTTTTTTAAATATTGGTGCAACATTGGCTTTTCTCCATCTACTGGTACCATTCCAGTCAGTAGACTGTCTGTAAAAATTAGGAACAATGGTCCGGCAATTACTTGACTGAGTTCCCTAAGTACCCTCGGGTGCAAGCCATCCGATCCAGGTGATTTATTAATGTTAAGTTTCCCAAGTCTAATTCTAATTCTGTCCTCTATTAACCATGGAGGTGCTTCCTATGATGTGTCATGAGGATAAACACTGCACTTTTGGTTACTGAAGCCCCCCGATTCCCTCGTGAAGACTGAGGAGAAGAATAAATTCAATACCTTCACCATCTCCCGAACCTTTGTAACCAGATGTCCTTCCTCATTCTTTATGGGGCCCATATGGTCTGTCCTCCCTTTTTTACTGTTTATATACTTAAAGAATTTCTTGGGATTTTATTTGCTCTCCTCCGCTATGTGTCGTTCGTGTTCTATCTTAGCCCTAATTGCACCCTTACCTTTCTTGTTGTATTCTTTGTAAAGTTGGATTGCTGATGATGATCCCTCAGTCTTGTATTTTTTGAAGGCCTTCTCCTTTGCTTTTATATGCATTTTTACACTAGAGTTAAGCCTTCCAAGACTTTTGTTCGCCCTTTTAAATTTATTTCCCATTGGGCTGCACTGGCTAATGCCTTTATTTAATATGCTCCTAAAGCAAACCCATCTCTCCTCCGTGTTCTTTGTTTCTAAGATCTTATCCCAATTTATATCTTCTAGCAAGGTTAGGTTTCCTATTTGTGTGATTTATACTGAATCCAATTGACCTGTCATCGCTGTTTCCTAAATTGCCCCGTATTTCCACATCCGTGATCAGGTCTGTATTGTTGGTAACCAGTAGGTCTAGTAACGCCTTGTTTCTAGTTGGTGCATCTACCATCTGACCCATGAAATTGTCCTGCAAGACATTTAGGAACTGGCGAGCCTTAGACGAATGTGTGGTTCCCTCCGGCCAGTCTATGTCTGGATAATTAAAATCCCCCATTATGATAAACACTTCCCATCCTTGCTGCTAATCCAAATTGTGATAGAATAGAATAGAAAAAAGAAAAAATTACTATTACAGCAGAGTCTGCAGTATTCCCCTTTCAGGGAATTCTGCAGGCAATGATGTGAAGGGGAACTCTGCGGACTGGTGTAAGGTGGGGGCTGGTGCCCTTTACACCAGAGTCTGCAGCATTCTACCTTACATCATGGTCTGCAGAGTTCCCCTTTACATCAGGGTCTACAGAGTAAGGGAGAATCCTGCAGGCTCTGATGTAAGAGGTAACTCTGTGGACTCTTGTGTAAGGAAGAGGGAGGCGCTGATGACCAGAGACCCCCATACATCAGAGTTCCCCTTCACATCACAGATGGTCTTCAGCATTCCCCTTCACATCAGGGTCAGCAGCATTTCCCCTTACACTGTAAAGGGGGAACTCTGCAGACTCTGATGTAAGGGAGAACTTTGTGGGCTGTATGTAAAGAAGAACTCTGTGGAGTCTGATGTTAAGGGAAGCTCTGTGAACTCTTATGTAAGATGGGGGCTCTAGTGACCAGAGACGCCCTTACATCAGAGTCTGCACCATTCTCCTTTACATCAGAGTAAAGGGGAACCTTGCAGAGTCTAATGTAATAGGGAACTCTTACTCTTGTGGACTCTCGTGTAAGGAAGAGCGAGTCTCTGGTGAGCAGGGACCCCCCCTACATCAGAGTTTCCCTTTACATTATGGATGGTCTGCAGTGTCCCCCTTCACATCAGGGTCTGCAGGGTTCCCCCTTACAGTGTAAGGGGGAACCCTGCAGACTCTGATATAAAGGGGAACTCTGTGGACTCTGATGTAAGCGAGAACTTTGTGGACTGTATGTAAAGGAGAACCCTGTGTAGTCTGATTTTAAGGGGAGCTCTATGAACTCTTATGTAAGATGGGGGCTCTGGTGACTTACATCAGTTTCCCTTTACACCAGAGTCTGCATCATTCCTCCTTATGTCCTCAGAGTTCATGTTTGTAGCTTAAAGTGGTTGTAAAGTCAGAATGTTATTTTATCTTAATGCATGCTATGGATTAAGAAAAAAAAAACTTGTGTGTAACAGCCTCCCAATTACATACATGAGCCCCATCTATTTCCAGTGATGTCCAGGAATGTCTAAGCCAGTGATGGCGAACCTTGGCACCCCAGATGTTTTGGAACTACATTTCCCATTATGCTCCACTACACTGCAGAGTGCATGAGCATCATAGGAAATGTAGTTCAAAAACATCTGGGGTGCCAAGGTTCGCCATCACTGGTCTAAGCCATCTGTGACACTCCTCCTGATTGGCTGAGACATACCGGCAGCGCCATTGGCTCCCGCGGCTGTCAATCAAAGTCAGTCAGCCAATCAAGGGAAGAGAGGAGGTGGGGCCGGGGTTCCGTGTCTGAATGGACACACAGAGCTGTGACTCGGCTCGGGTGCCTCCATAGGAAGCGGCTGACTGTGGGGGCACTAGATAGGAGGAAGGGGCCAGGAGCACAGAAGAGGAGGATCGGGCTGCTCTGTACAAAACCAACTGCATAGAGGAGGTAAGTATAACATGTTTGTTATTTTTATAAGAAAAAAAAAAAACAAGACTTTACAATCACTTTAAATATTGATATTTGCACTGTTTTGCACAAAAAAACGGTCATTTTATGTACTTTTTTCGTCATCTTGTCAGTAAATTTCAGTCTGGGAGCTTGGCAACACTGCTTTTTTTTGCATTCAGTGGGCAGTGCCGCAGTTAAACACGGTCCATTGAAGAGAATGAGGACTAGCTGCCAACACCCTGAAACTTCGTCCGTTACGTCGTTGCAGCTGGTCAAACACCAGCTGGTCAAACACCTTTGAAAAGCGATCTAAACACATTCGTTTTCAGAGGCACAGCAGTTTAATCTAAATTTAGACTTTAGGAGTCTAAAAGAAGAACGCTGCAGAGTCACCTGAAAACTCTTATGCCGCGTACACACGGTCGGAATTCTCGTCGGAAAAAGCTCTGATGGTTTTCCCGTCGGAATTCTGACAGAATTTCGGTCAAACTGTCTTGCCTACACACGGTCACACCAAATTCCGAGGTCAGTAACACAGCGGCATAAAACACGTTCGACGGCACTATAAAGAGGAAGTTTAATGCTTCCGAGCATGCGTCGGAATTTTGCGTGTCGGAATTTCATACACACGATTGGAAAATCAGATAGAAAGGTTTTCCGTTGGAAAAATTAAGAACAGGTTCTCAATCCAAAGTCCGTCGGAAATTCTGACAGAAAAAGATCGATGGGCATACACACAGTCGGAAAATCAGATGAAAAGCTCCCATCGGACTGTTTCCATCGGAAATTCCGACCGTGTGTACGCGGCATTACTCGCAAGTGTTAATGGGGAGGGGGGCTTAATCGTTAAGATTAATATCTGTGTGACTTCAAGTCACACCGACTTCAAAGTATCCCCTGCACTACTTTGGTCCAATTTTTGGCTGAATTCGGACCTGAAAACAGACCAAAAGACGCACAGGGCTCCTGTACAATTCACACCGGGACTCTCCCTCCTGATTGGCTGAGACACAGCAGCGGCACCATTAGCTCCTGCGGCTGTCAATCATACTCCGCCAATCAGGGGGCGGTGCTGAACGGCAGCTCTGTGTCTGAATGGACACACGGAGCTGCAGCTTGGCTCGGGTGCCCCCATAGCAAGCTGCTTGCTGTGGGGGGCACTCGACAGGAGGGAGGGGCCAGGAGCATCAAAGAGGCACCTGAGAAGAGGAGGATCTGGGCTGTTCTGTGCAAAACCAAAAAAGGAGGTAAGTATAACATGTTTGTTTGTTATTTTTTTTTTAAACTAGACTTTACAATGACTTTAAAGTGGAGTTCCACCCATTTCTGTGTTTATTAAAAGTCAGGACCTACAAAAAGTGTAGCTGCTGACTTTTAATAAACACACACACTCGCCTGTCCCGCGGTCCAGCGATGCGGCTGCCCGAAGCCTCGCTCCTCTCTCTCTCCGCGGCGACGGCATTGCAAGTGTGGGCACCCCAGCTGTGACAGCTCGCGGCTTCCACATCCGGGTGTGCACTGCGCATGTACGAGTCGCGCTGCGCATTCTGAATGGCCGGGCAATCTTCTGGGACCTGTGACCCAGAAGATTGCAGGGAGGGAGGGGGGGGGGAGAAGAGACCTTCCGCTCTGCGCCATGAGTGGAAGTGGGAGCTGGGTACCTATCAAAACTGTCAAAAAATGGGGGTCAGGAGTCCTTAAAGCGGAAGTTACACTTTTGGATGGAACGCCGCTTTAACTCTAACCCCTTACCCTAACAAAATAAAATAAATAATAATAATATTATAATTTTTTTATTATTATTATTATTATTATTATTATTAATAATAATAATAATAATAATAATAATAATAGTAATAATAAAAATAAAGCTAAACACCGCTGAAATACCTAGCAACAAATGATGCAGCAGAATAGTTTTCTCTATTGACAGCAAAGCTTAAAAACGCTATATAAAAACACGCAACACACGCACAAAAACCAAACCAAATTGCGCTTAAAAATGTGCCAAAAAACACTCAAAGACTCTACGCTCAAGTGTGAATGCAGCAAAATTATCAACAGCTGGTGACAAAATGATACAGTGTAAGCTTACTATATGACTACTTTCACACTGAGGCACGCTTTACAGGCCCTACAGCGCTAAAAATAGCGCCTGTAGAGCGCCTCTCCTCTCACTCCAGTGTGAGAGCCCCGAGTGCTTTCACACTGGAGCGGTGCGCTTGCAGGACGGTAAAAAAAAGTCCTGCAAGCCACATCTATACGGTGTGACAGAAAGTATTGCACCGACCGCCATTTTATTCTCTAGGATGTTAGAAAAAAAATTATAATGTTTGGGGGTTCTAAGTAATTTTCTAGCAAAGAATAAAAATGTTTTTAACTTGTAAACAACAAATCTAAAATAAGAGGCCCGGTGTTCTGTCAAAATGTGTCTGGCTATCATATAGTGTCCGGGGTGTACTGCGCAGGCGCAGCGCTTGCGCAGTAGGGGGGACAAAGGCATTCGGAAAATTTTCGGAAGATGAACGGCGCCTGCGCCGTGAGTCGAGGTGCAAGCCCCACAATGCAAGTGGACATAGGGGTAGACAAAGTTAGAGGGCCGCTCGCCACGCTTCGGCCACAGCCTTCGATGCACTCGGCTCTTTTTTATTCTAACTCTATGTCCACTTTGATGGTGGGGCTTGAACCTAGACTCATGGCGCAGGCGCCGTTCATCTTCGGCTATTTTCGGAATGTGCTTGTTCTGTGTGCGCAGTACACAGCGGACAGTATGTGATGGGGGACACAATCCAACAGGACACCGGTCTAAGGCTCCTTTCACACTGGGGCGTTTTTCAGGCGGTACAGCGCTTAAAAATAGCGCCTGTACAGCGCCTGAAAAAATCCGACCCCATGATCGGTGCGCTAGCAGGACGGTCAAAAAAGTCCTGCTAGCAGCATCTTTGGAGCGGTATAGGAGCGGTGTATTCACCACTCCTACCCATTGATTTCAATGGGACACCGCAGTAATACGGCGGCGCTTTGCGGGGGATTTTAACCATTTTTCGGCCGCTAGCCGGGGTTAAAACCGCACCGCTAGCGGCCAAATACCGCGGCTAAAACGACGGTAAAGCAGCGCTAAACATAGCGCTGCTTTACCGTCGCCGCCACTCCCGCCCCAGTGTGAAAGGGGCCTTAGACCCCTTTCACACTGGGGCGTATTTCAGGCGCTTTAGCGTTGCGCTGGCAGGGCGTCAAAAAAAGTCCTGCAAGCAGCTTCTTTGCAGCGCTTTTGGAGCGGTGACTACACGGCTCCTAAAGCGCCTCTTCCCATTGAAATCAATGGGAAGCGCCTGAAAAACGCTTGTAGCAGCAGCGCTTTTAACCCTTTTTTGGCCACTAGCAGGGGTTAAAAGCGCCCCACTAGCGCTCGAAAA
Organism: Lithobates sylvaticus; assembly: GCA_028564925.1. Lineage (NCBI taxonomy): Eukaryota > Metazoa > Chordata > Amphibia > Anura > Ranidae > Lithobates > Lithobates sylvaticus. The sequence continues at coordinate 279,663,409 of CM053031.1, forward strand.
ACGCTGGTAAAGCGCTGCTAGTTTAAGTGGCACTTTACAAGCGTTTTTGCGGGCGCTGGCAGTGTAAAAGGGCTCTTAAAGCACTCGGGTTTTCACATTGGAATTGCAGATGAGGCTTCTTTCATGCTAAAGCGCCTGAAAAACGCCCCAGTGTGAAAGGGGTCTAAGACCGGTGTCCTGTCGGATTGTGTCCCCCATCACATACTGTCCGCTGTGTACTGCGCATGCGGTTATGTGTTCGGTTTTAAAGGGATGAGGTGGCAACCCTACAATAGACGCAGATGTTGCGTGCGATTTGACATGTCTAAATCGCATGCCAAATCGCTATGTGGTTAAAAAAAAAAAAAAAAGCGTTTGATCACTCAACGATACACCCCCAAAAAAAAAAAAGTCTTCATAAATGCACCAAAGTCAGCTGCACAAAAGGGTACAGGCGATATTTGTGGGGGGGGGGGGGCGCTGCCCTACATTGTCGCACCATAAACTGCGCCCGACGTCGTCGCTACTCTTAGATGTGAACATTATTCGAAATGCCCAACAAAAAGGCACACAATGTAAATGTGTTCTAACCTGGGGAACTTCCTCCCCCTCCCCCCCTTTCCTCCTCCTCCATTGTGCAGGCTCCAATGTAACTCTACACTGGCAGCCATTAAAATGGAATGCAGCTGCAAGCAAGAGGCGCTCCCCCCTCCTCCTCCTCCTCCTTTAAGCTTCCCTTATCTGCCCTCCGACAAATAAATGCCTGGGCCAGCAGGGAAGCGCCGCCCACTCCCTTTAAGAGCCAAGCCGCTCATCAATGCAGGCGGGCGATACCACTATAGCAGGAGGAGGGGGGGGAGACCTGAGCGCGCGCGCTGACTGTTAATTCAGATGTAAACCATTCATCGCTCTCTACGGCCAGCGATGTGTTTACCTTCCTCATGATCGCATACTCTCCCCCCCCCCCTTCTCTCCTCCTCCCCATCTTGTTTCCCTCCAACATCGACCTCTCTGCACAATGCACAGTCTCCATTTTGCACAAAAAAAAAAAAAAAAAAAAGCTCCCTCCCTTGTTTTTCTTTTTAGTTCAGTCCTGCCTCTGCAGAGGGAGAGAGAGGGAAAGAAAAAAAAAGATACATTGTTGCAATGCATTGATCGTTTTTTTTTTTTTTAAATCTTTATTGCAGCAGAATCTCCCTCCCTGCACTATGATGTGATCGGTGTTGGTTTGATTTTTTTTTTTTTTTTAGGGGGACTTTGCAGATGGGGGTGGGAGGGTGAAAGGTCAAAGCAGCTGCCATATTTTTTTTTGGGCCAGTAAATAATGCAGAAATAATCAGAGGAGGAGGAAGGGGGGGGGGGAGATCAGGCAGGCTTGCAGTCATATCCCAGTCTGCTGTGTACAAGGAGGGGGTGGGGGAGCACCCAGAGAGAGGAGAGAGGGGAGGGGTGCCAGTGATGTCATTGCAGCTCTGATCTCCCTTTATTCAATCCTGTGTGTATTTTATGGGATTTTTTTTTTTTTTTTTTTTTAAATCAAGCTCTGAAAAAAAAAAAAAAAAAAAAAAAACTAGCCTTTAGGGGGCAGTGATCTGCAAGGGAGAGAGAGAGAGAGCCATCCAAAGCAGAGCAAGGCGAGGGAGGGAGGGGGAGAGTGCTCAGTTCCAGAGAGGGGGGGAGATCACCGGGACTCACACACAAAAAAAATTTTTTTTTTTTTTTATATATTTTATATCAACCCCCCCACAAAAAAAATAGATTATTTTTTTTTTAACCCAACACCACCCACCCCACCCCCTCCCCTCTTCGCCATGGATGCAAACTGGACCAGCTTTATATTCCAGGTAATGGATGTCTTTTGTTGGGAAGAGGGTGGCTTTGGGATGGTGTTTGCTGTTGTTTTTCTTTTTTTTTGGGGGGTTGTTGCATGCGTTACCTATCCTGCCGGCGACTTAGGGGGGTCATCAAAAAACGGAGCCCTAAAAATTAGCATCTTCTTCTGTCTGTGAGTATTTTTTTTTTTTTTGCAGGGAGGGAGGGAGAGCAAAAAAAAAAGAGGAGATGGTGTTGGGTGTTTAAATCACCACCCCTCCCTCCCATCTTTTTCCCTCTCCCTCTTCTTCCCTTTCATAGAAATAGCGAGGCGCTGCCAGGGATAATATTCCCCCCTCTTGCAAAGGGCGGTCTGCGCCGTGTGTCCGCGATTTTAACGCCGGGGGGAAAAACAAAAAACAAATATCTGTGTGTATCGATAGGTCGGTGCTCCGGCTTTATGCAAGGCACTAATAGGATTTCTTGCATGGCCGTCATGGCTCCGTGTGTGTGTGCAGCTCTTTGTCTGCAGAAAAACAGCGGCCGTCCCCTTAATTCAGGGCCAGACTGTGTGTATACTTGTAACTGTAGACATACCGGAGCTGCAGGGGGGTCTTGTAGCTTTAAATATTCCGATCGCAGGCCCAAGAATACACCATAAACGCTTATCAACCACCACTGTGTTCTGTGTGTTGGGGGGGACATTGGTGGGGAAAATGGGGGGGCTTTTTTTTGGTTGTCACCGGTGGGAAGGGAAAAAAAATAGCAGCAAAAAGCAGCACATGAGTAGTTTTTGGTGCCTGGAGAGCGTTCATGGCGACCGATGCGTTCGGTTGGGTGACAGGTGAAGGGCCCACCTGTACGCCAGCTCGGAGGTGGGAGCTGGTTGGTATAAAGTGTTACAGCGTGTCGTCAAAAGGGGTGTAAAGCCGTGCCACCTTGGATTTGGGATTCGGTACGACCACTGTGCGCAAAATGTTTTGTTTTTTTTGTTTTGTTTTTGTTTTTTATTTGATTATATCACTTATTAGTTTTTGAAGAGGGGCATAAAGCTGTGCCCCCCTTTTAATTTGGGCCTCTGTGCGTCGATCCTGCGCAAAATGTTTTATTATTTTACTTTATTTTTATTTTTGTTATAATGAAACACTTTTTTTATGTTCTGCAAAATGTTAAACTGTTGCAATACGTTTCTCCAAAATAACCACAGTGTGGCCTAATCTGGTGATTTATGTTTTTTTTATTTTATTTTATTTTTTTGTGTTTTATTTTAATTTTTATTCTTATTCTTATTCAGGATTTATATAGCCCCAACAGTTTGTGCAACGCTTTGCAACATGACAGCAGACAGTACAGCTACAATACAATTCAATACAGGAGGAATCAGAGGGCCTTGCTGGTTAGAGCTTACAATCTAAATTTTTATTTTTATAATCTTTTTGTGATTTTAATTTTTTTTTTATCATACGTTTTGGCGAGGGCTAAAGTCTTTTCCCCCCTTTTGATTTTGGGTCCAGTAAAGTGAACATGCTCAAAATGTGTTTAGTTTTGTTGTTGTTTACCCTTTTTTGCTTGATTATGAAACAATCTTTTTTGCAACAAGTTTTTTTTTATGGAGAGGGTGCAAGTCTGTACCCACTCTGACTTGGGCCCCAGCACAGCGGCCGTGCGCAAAATGCGTTTAATATTGTCGATTATTTAACCCCTTTTTCCTTTTTGATCATAAAACTTGTATTTTTTATTTAGTTCTGCAAAAATGTTTAACTGTTGCAAAAAGTTTCTCCAAGGCAACCACAGTGTGGCCTAGTCCTGGAGAGAAATATATCAAACACAAATTGTGCAATGTGGATATACTACTGTTACATTTCTATTTTTTTTTTCTATTAATTTTATTTTTTTCATGACTCTCTCTCAGGATGTAAAACATTCCCCCCTTCTATTTGGGCCCTGGTGCAGTGATATTACACAAAATGTTTTCAACTTTGTCATAATGTTACTTTTTTCTGTATTTATGAAACATTTTATTTTCTGCAAATTGCTCAACTGTTGCCATAAGTTTCTTTAAGGTAACCATAGTGTGGCCTAGTCCGGAGATTAAGTTAGAAGATATAGAAAACAAATAAAATAGCAATAATATATTCATATTGTATCTTTTCTTTTATAAATATTTGTAAAAGAAAAAAGTTGCTTTTGGACTTCTTGTAACACTGCGCCCCCTTTTTGATTTCACACCCCCCTAATATTCCTGCTACATCGACTGAGTTGAAAAACGTGTTAAATATTGATGTGATTTTTAGCCCTGGTTCACACTGGTGTAGCTTTGAAAATTGTGCTACTTGACGGTGATTTCAAGGCTGCAGTTCAGTGCGATTTACACCTCCCGATTTTCACTGCGGCTTGTAACTTAGTTTAACAGAAGTCTATGCGAGTCGCAATGAAATCAGAAGAGTAGTGCAGGAACCTTTTTCAACGTCGCTGCAATTGGAATGGTTCCATTGCCGACAGTGGGGGTGCGACTTGTCATGCAATTTGGAACAAGTCGCGTGACAAATCGCACCAGTGTGAATGAGGGCTAAACCTTTTTCTTTTAATTTAACACTGAGGTGCTTTACAGGCGCTATATCGCTAAAAATAGCGCCTGCAAAGTGCTAAAAATAGCGCCTCTCTTGTCACTCCAGTGTGAAAGCCCGAGTGCTCTCACACTGGAGCGGTGCGCTTGCGGGACGTTACAAAAAGTATTTTGCAGCGCTTTAGGAGCGGTGTATAAAGCGCCCCTGCCCATTGAAATCAATAGGTAGTGCCTGCAAAGCAGCACTTTGCGGGCGCCTTTAACCCTTTATGTGGCCGCTAGCAGGGCGCTTTAAAAATAAATAAATAAATAAAAAAAAAACGCCAATGCCCCAGTGTGGAAGTGCCCTTATTGGAACAGCTGCACATTTTAAAGAATAATTGTTTAAGCACCCATTCACATCCCACCGATTGGAAATGTGGAATCGGAGCCTATTGCCGGTGTTCTGCCGAGAAAGTTCCCCTCAGTACAAGGACCCCCCCTGTACTGTGCAGGCGCATCGCTTGCGCAGTACGAAGCACAACGAAGCTGCCGGAAATAGCCGAAGCAGAAGACAGTGAATCAGCTGTACACAGTGCCTGTAACAGGCCCCCTCGCGGGCTCGCCACGCTTCGGGCACGGCTTCGCTGCGCGCAGCATATTTTTATTCTAACTCTATGTCCACATGGATGGTGGGGCTCGAACCTGGACATAGGTTAGAATGTAGTGCGCAGGCGCCGTGTACAGCTGACTGACTGTGTTCAGCTTCGGCTATTTTCGTAAACTCCGTTGTGCTTCATTGTGCTTTCGTACTGCGCAAGCGCAGAGCAGAGCCTGCGCAGTACAGGAGGGTCCTTATCCGCCGGGGGAACTTTCTCGGCAAGACACCGGCAACGGCACCGTCCGAATCAGTGCAACGTTGACTTTGCGGCACCACACTGATTCCCAAAGGTAGTTCCTGCAGTACTTTTGGCGACTTTGGGGGGGGGGGGGGGGATTTCAATATTCCTCTGTGCATGAGCCCACACAGATGTCTTTCAAATCACCGTCGAAACTCGCACTGAAATGCAAGTTTGAAATCGAGCGAGTGTAGCTGCACTTTTTTCAAATAACGAGGGCTAATTCAAAGGAAAGGGTTAATGACCATATTGAACATGGTCAATTTATCAGGGCGTCCTCTCCAAACATATAACTTAAAGCGGAAGTAAACTCATCGATTTAACCTTTTTAAAAAACCTGTTGCATCCCTGGCACATGAATGCAACTGTCACATTTGGTTGTGCTCTCAACCAAACTGTCAAACCATCCAATGGCTGGTGTCATAACCGATCACATGTGCAGCATCATGGCAGTTACAGATTAAACAGAGGCCAAGATGGCAACTTCCTTGGCTGAAAACGATAGGGGGTTTTACTTGCACTTTAAGTCCAAAAAACACTTTGTTACAAAAAAGTAATAAAAAATATAATCGGATATAAAAATTTGCAATATGATAACGTGTAATAGTTATATTCATTTTGTAGAATGTGTTTTAAAATTAATCTTTGAACTAGGCCATACTGGTTACTGGAAACTTATTGTAACAGTTGAACATTTTGCAAAAATATGTTGCTCCAAAAAGTGTGGCTTATGCCCCGTACACACGATCCCAATATCGTACGGCCGATTTCGCTTAATAGTCGCAAGTGGAGATCAAAAAGCTAAATAGTCACGAAAATTCTCGTACGACAGAAAAAAAAAATCGGAAGTGATGTCATGTGTTGTATTTGTATTGAATTTTCGGACGACAAATATACTAACTGACTGAAAATCGTACGATCGGGAATCATACGACAAATTATCGTGCATGCCCCGATCGAATAAGATCGGATGAACGGTCGTGATCGGCTGTCAACAGTAGTGTGCACACAATCTGAAAATCGTATGATCCTTCCTCAGACAATCGTTTTCGTACGATATTCGGCTCGTGTGTACGGGCCATTAGTCTGGTGATTTCAGTCGGGAAAAATCGAACTCAAAATGTACAATATTATTACCAGTTTTTATTTTGCATTCATACTTTTTTTTTTTCTCTTCTAATTGGCTGTAAAACACAACTTTTCATTCTGGAAATGAGTGAATAAGTTCAAACAGTCATGATCTTCTGCCTGGACTGGTTGGGCGAATTCAGTTGTGTTTCGACTGGTTTTGCAACATTGAAGACCTAATTCCCAGCATTGCTTTTCAAGATTTGAAAGTCCCTATATCTGCAACCTTTCACAATGCCAACCTAAACAATTTGGCTTAGGCTGGGTTCACACTAGTGCGAATTGGATGTGGATTTCACCGCGTCCAATTCGCATGACAGGACACTGTGACCGGCTCTCAATGGAGCCAGTTCACACATCTCCGGGGCGGCTGCTGAGCGAAATTCACATAGGTCCTGTGCGTCTTTTGGTTTTCGTTTCAGGTCCGAATTCAGGCAAAACATTTTTTTTGCCTGATTCGTCCCTGAAACTGAGAACAGGGACGCACCGGACCCCTGCTGTGAGCTGAATCTAGATTGGGTTTGAACCCAGCCTTGTATGCACGGGTTTTGTCAAGGTAGACCTGTATTAATATGGAGGTTAACTTAGGTGGGAAGATATTTTCTTCTGCACAGTGAACTTCCTGTTGGCTTTCCTCAGCCTGGAATGGCTGTATACTGGGAGTCCTAGTTTGTCTTTGACTATAATCTGTACACATTTCCAAATGGTATTAATCTACCTTTTGGATTGCAGTACTGAGGCTTACTTACCATTTTTGAAAGGGTTTTTGTAGTGTGCCTTCCTAACTAGCTGGAACAAGATTAGGCCTTCATCTGGCTATATAGTATTTCTGGGGCAACTGGTCAATCTAAGAGGGCTTTAGACATTCTGTGTATCACCAGCACATTACGGATAGCATTGGATAATTCCTTTCAGTCCCTGCACCCAAAGTAGCTTAGATTTCCTATCTGCACCATCATACAGAGCTACATAGTACAACACAGAGCTAGTCCCACAGCTTTCAAACATCTCTGCCCTTGGCTAATTCAGGTAAGAAGACACCTGTAAAGAAACTTTGAAAGTCCTTGTAAGGTTTTTTTTTTTTTTCTTTTGCAGACCCCTCCACCACCCCCTGCCGAACCTTTGCAGGTCGAACTTTTGCCGGTGTTAGCTACAGTATCTGCAGATGGATCCCTCACTTCCCAGACAATGGTGCACACCATGGCTGCTCAGCACCCTTCTACAGTGGACACGGCAGCCCTCAAGCAGGTGGTGCCAGGTCTGTCCATTCCCCAGCAAATGGCACCGTCACCTATCACGTCACAATCCTCCCCTGTCACTACCACCACCGCCCTTCCCCTGCACCCCATCATGGAGCTGCCCAAGAAGTCCAAGAGTCGAGGCCCCTACATCTGTTCCTTGTGCTCGAAAGAGTTCAAAAATGGCTACAACCTCAGAAGGCATGAAGCAATCCACACGGGCACCAAACCTGCCCGGGCACAGCCAGCCACAGTTAAAATGCCCACAATGGTGCCGCTCAGTTTGCTCAGTGTTGCCGGCGCGCTCGGAAGTGGTCCGGAAACCCTGGAGGTGCCCACCTCTCCTTCCAACCTCCCCCTTTCGGTGCCCGGGCCCGCCCCGACGGCCAAGAAGGTGCGCAAGAACCACGCCTGCGAGATGTGCGGCAAAGCCTTCAGAGATGTCTACCACCTGAACCGCCACAAGCTGTCGCACTCTGACGAGAAGCCCTACTCCTGCCACGTGTGTCAGCAACGCTTCAAGCGCAAGGACCGGATGACGTATCACGTGCGTTCCCACGACGGCACGGTGCACAAGCCCTACATCTGCAGCCACTGTGGAAAAGGATTCTCACGGTAAGGAGGACAAATGGTGGGGCTGGGAGACCAGCTGATCTCCTGCAGTGGCTGTTGTAGAAGCACAGTTGCAGAGCCACAGTACTGAGTTTGCATAGTTATCGCAAGGAGAGGAACTTAAAAGCATTATTAATATTTAGCGATTTTTCAGCAGCTTCTTGTTTCATAACAATATAAGTAGACCACAGAGCTCAGGTTTTAAATATCAAAGGTAAGACTAGGTTGGATTAGCACTTCACAGCAAAGAACAGGATGCTAAAATTTATAATGTATCAGATAATGAGGGCAGGTTGGTAGTTGGATTTTGTGATCAAGAAACAAGCAAAAAAAATAAAAAAGCAACACTAACAATTGGCAGTAGATTAATAGTATAGTCTACCTAATACATTTGCTCCCCTGTATATGCCTGATAAATATATTGTGATATTTTTTTTATTTATTTTTTTTGTTATTTCAGTCCTGATCATCTGAACAGTCACGTCAGACAAGTTCATTCTTCAGAGCGTCCATTTAAATGCCAGGTACTTTCTATACTGTCTTTTTATCTTGCATGTACTATAGGAATAATTGTACAGTTTAAACATGGCAGCTTCCGTAATATAAACCAGCTAATATTGCAAATATAACCTGTTACATTTTTACTCTTTCCTCTCCTTTTGAGAATTGGGTTCTAGAGCCCAGTCAATTGAGATTTTCACTTTTTCATTTTTTTAAAGCGACCCTGTGGCCAGGCTTTTGAAAGGTCCGAATATTTACATAGCAGTAAATAAAGCTTTAAAACTGTCCTTTTTAGCTGCAGGAATTGTGGACCAATTCATTCTCAAAAATCCACAGCAGAGGCTGTGAATTCAGCACAGTAGAGCAGTTCAAGTTCACAGCAGAAAACACTGAAGCCATTCGCTCAGCGGCTCAGTTCACCCCGCTTTCCACTCCCAGCTGTTGCTCAGCGGCCTTCTATCATTCTCCTCTTTATATATAGATCAGGGGTCTCAAACTGGAGGTCCTCCAGCGTTTGCAAAACTACAAGTCCCATAAGGCATTGCAAGGCTGACAGTTACATGCTTGGCTCCCACAGGCAGAGGCATGATGGGTAGTTTCGCAACAGCTGGAGGGCCACCAGTTTGAGACCCCTGATTATAGACACAAAGCAGGAGCTCTGGGATAGGGAAGCAGAATGAGTTGAAATACTGAGTGAATGACTTCAGTGCTTTCTGCTGTGAACTTGAGGATAGTCATTCACTCAATAGTTCAACTCATTCTGCTTCCTTATCCCAGAGCTTCTGCTTTGTGTCTATATAAAAGCTGAGACTGCTGAGCTACGGCTGAGAGTGGGGAGCAGGGTGAACTGAGCTGCTGAGTAAATGGCTTCAGTGCTTTCTGATAACTTGAGGATGAACTCGGAGGCGGCTCTCTAATTAGGCGGTCGCCTAAGGCCTTGCACTCACAGTATCCTCGCCGCCTCCTAATTTGCCTGTGCTTAATCACTGATTCTCTCCCCCCCCCCCCCCCCTTTATCTCACCCTCTTTTCTGTGTGCTTGTATTTTTTTTCCTATTACGGGCATGAGTGAGGCCTCATATGTAAGTTTCGTCTAAGGCCTCACAAAGCCTAGAGCCGCCTCTGGATAAACTGCTCTACAGTGTTGGCAGCTAAAGAGGTCAGTAGGGGCTTGTTTTAAAGCATGTAGTGCGTGTAAAGAATATAAAAATATCTAAATATCCATAGCATTAGGCGCAAATTCACTTTCAGCCTTGTAGGTCTGTCTGTTATGGAGCTCTCTGGTCTGCATGTGAGGACTTTCATCAGATGGGGCATCTCTGGCTTTCACATGCTTGTGTGAGCTTCTTAAGACTTGTGAACATGTTTGTATAATGTTCTTTTGAAAGACATTCTGTGAAAGTCCACTTACAGGAACACTTTAAGCTGGCATTTACTGTGAATTGTTGGGAGGTGGGATTCTGTGCCAACTGTTGCCACAAGCGTTCCAGCAGTACTATTCTTCTGAAGCAAATATCTAACTGTTAACAGACCTGTGAAGCTGCCTTCGCTACGAAGGACCGTCTGAGAGCGCACATGGTGCGACACGAGGAGAAGGTCCCCTGTCACGTCTGTGGGAAGCTCCTTAGCGCTGCTTACATCACGGACCACATGAAGGTTCATAACCAGGGTCCAAACCACGTGTGCGAGTTGTGCAACAAAGGTAAGACTGCAAAGGAGTGTTTGTGTCTTATCACCATCCCCGCATGACACCAGGACATTCCCTATAACTTTTAGGTGGGTGTATCCCAATGTCCAGCGATGCTCTTCTCAGCCAAGTTTGAAGAACTTACTTCAGTGGGTTGGGTGGTCTTTATTTGGAAGCCCATTGGCTTCGTAAAATTAGGAGTGTTCATGTGGTCCATAGGCTTGGGCAGTAGGAAAACGCCAAGATCACAAGGGTTCTGGACAGGTGTAAGTGTAGTGATTGACTTTACACTTCACTCTATACCAGGGATCCTCAAAGTACGGCCCTCCAGCTGTTGCGAAACTACACATCCCATGAGGCATTGTGAAACTCTGACATTCACAGACATGACTAGGCATGATGGGAATTGTAGTTCCTGAACGACTGGAGGGCCATAGTTTGAAGACCCCTGCTCTATACCCTCAAATCAAGATCTTCAACTTTACAGATTGTGTCCACCCATTGGCCATCTTTCTGAAGACAGCCAGGGTTATTTGTTGGCTGTATGGATCCCCTGTGGGCATTTCTTTAACAATCAGCTGTCTTCAGTGTGGTGAGCAAAGGGCAGAAAGACCTCAACTTTGAAGATCTGTAAATTGAAGAGACGGAGGACCACCAATCCAGAAATGTTGCGATCCTCAATCCAAGGTTGTCCATTGGCGGGTTTGTGTGGTGTGTTTGTATGTGTGTCTGTGTGCGTGTGTAATTTTTCTTTTATTTTATTTATTTTTTTAAATGTTTAAGACTTTTGTCAGGAAGGTTGAAATTCTGTCTAACGGGGTGTGGAGGTAATTTTTAGGCCTAAATACATGGGCACCACAATATTAAAAAAAAAAAAAAAATGGTATTCTTAAGGCTAGGCTTAGCATGTTGGTAAGTAAAAACTTTGTGAAATGAGGTATAGCTATGCTTCTAAAGAGTGGAGTTTAAGGGTAACTATGCAAATTACAAAACCTCGTGGGATGAACTTAGTAGCTAGGCTCCTTGGGGGTGGAGTTAAGGGGGCAGTATGTAAATCACAGGCCAGCAAGCTTGAGAATGGTATATTTTGCTGAAATAATCCTGCCTTTACAAATTGTTACTGTTCTTTTAGCTATGCATGGCTTTACTTATAAGCTCTGCTAAGGAAACATACTGACTCTAATATCCTTTCCTGTTAGGGCAGTGGAAGTAATGTTTATTTACAGACTGTCTATAGTGTGATTTTTATATATGTTGCTTTGTAAAGCTTAAGAATATTATTTTTTGTTCGGGGCTATACTGTGCTCTTTAGTTATCTTGTAGTTAAATTCAACTAATTAGAAATTAGATTTTTGGTGATAAACTTCATAGAGGTGGGAGTTGTATCCATTAAGTATATCGTAGGACCAGGAAACATGAGACTTTTTAAAGGTAAACTCCAGGCAAATGGCCATATGTACACCTAAAAATACATGGGCAAAATTTGTGTAACTCTGTTCAGCCATTTATGTGATTTCCACTCTCTTGCCACAGTACATAGCCTGTTAGTAGCCACCATTATGCTCTATGGTAGCAATGCTGCTCCTTTATAATACATGCCCGCTCATTAAACAAAATGTGCATCATCCTACAGCAGTGGTGGGCCTCAATTGCGGCCCTTGGCGGTACCAAAGAGCTGCACATAAAAATCAGTTAGAGACAGTAGACACACAACAGGATATAGTCAGACTACGAATATGATGCAAGAGATGGCCAGGGGCTGCGGACCTGATTCAGGAGGCGGCCAGGGGCTGCGGACCTGATTCAGGAGGCGGCCAGGGGCTGCGGACCTGATTCAGGAGGCGGCCAGGGGCTGCGGACCTGATTCAGGAGGCGGCCAGGGGCTGCGGACCTGATTCAGGAGGCGGCCAGGGGCTGCGGACCTGATTCAGGCGGCGGCCAGGGGCTGCGGACCTGATTCAGGAGGCGGCCAGGGGCTGCGGACCTGATTCAGGCGGCGGCCAGGGGCTGCGGACCTGATTCAGGCGGCGGCCAGGGGCTGCGGACCTGATTCAGGCGGCGGCCAGGGGCTGCGGACCTGATTCAGGCGGCGGCCAGGGGCTGCGGACCTGATTCAGGCGGCGGCCAGGGGCTGCGGACCTGATTCAGGCGGCGGCCAGGGGCTGCGGACCTGATTCAGGCGGCGGCCAGGGGCTGCGGACCTGATTCAGGCGGCGGCCAGGGGCTGCGGACCTGATTCAGGCGGCGGCCAGGGGCTGCGGACCTGATTCAGGCGGCGGCCAGGGGCTGCGGACCTGATTCAGGCGGCGGCCAGGGGCTGCGGACCTGATTCAGGCGGCGGCCAGGGGCTGCGGACCTGATTCAGGCGGCGGCCAGGGGCTGCGGACCTGATTCAGGCGGCGGCCAGGGGCTGCGGACCTGATTCAGGCGGCGGCCAGGGGCTGCGGACCTGATTCAGGCGGCGGCCAGGGGCTGCGGACCTGATTCAGGCGGCGGCCAGGGGCTGCGGACCTGATTCAGGCGGCGGCCAGGGGCTGCGGACCTGATTCAGGCGGCGGCCAGGGGCTGCGGACCTGATTCAGGCGGCGGCCAGGGGCTGCGGACCTGATTCAGGCGGCGGCCAGGGGCTGCGGACCTGATTCAGGCGGCGGCCAGGGGCTGCGGACCTGATTCAGGCGGCGGCCAGGGGCTGCGGACCTGATTCAGGCGGCGGCCAGGGGCTGCGGACCTGACTCAGGCGGCGGCCAGGGGCTGCGGACCTGACTCAGGCGGCGGCCAGGGGCTGCGGACCTGACTCAGGCGGCGGCCAGGGGCTGCGGACCTGACTCAGGCGGCGGCCAGGGGCTGCGGACCTGACTCAGGCGGCGGCCAGGGGCTGCGGACCTGACTCAGGCGGCGGCCAGGGGCTGCGGACCTGACTCAGGCGGCGGCCAGGGGCGGCCAGGGGCTGCGGACCTGACTCAGGCGGCGGCCAGGGGCTGCGGACCTGACTCAGGCGGCGGCCAGGGGCTGCGGACCTGACTCAGGCGGCGGCCAGGGGCTGCGGACCTGACTCAGGCGGCGGCCAGGGGCTGCGGACCTGACTCAGGCGGCGGCCAGGGGCTGCGGACCTGACTCAGGCGGCGGCCAGGGGCTGCGGACCTGACTCAGGCGGCGGCCAGGGGCTGCGGACCTGACTCAGGCGGCGGCCAGGGGCTGCGGACCTGACTCAGGCGGCGGCCAGGGGCTGCGGACCTGACTCAGGCGGCGGCCAGGGGCTGCGGACCTGACTCAGGCGGCGGCCAGGGGCTGCCGACGTGACTCAGGCGGCGGCCAGGGGCTGCCGACGTGACTCAGGCGGCGGCCAGGGGCTTACAAAAAGGGCCACTTACATCCCCCAGGCCAAAGATTGGGCACCAGGGTCCTACAGCAAGGTTCCCCCTCTCCTAAGTTTTTAACACTTCCTCCTCCATCCAGTTGTATGTAACCTGATAAATAAGCTGGTAGCACTGTGCTGTATGATAGATTCTGATTGGCTCACCAGAAGCTCCTCTCCTCTCTCTCTATTTCTGCGGATCAGGAAAATATTTGCCTGGAGATTTGCTTTAAATGTTTTAAGCTAATACTGAAATCCCTCAGCGAAACATAGTAAGGTAATTAAAAATAAATCCTTTTAGCTTTTGGCTGTGCAGGGCTTACCTGGGCAGTTCTGTTGGGAATACACAACGGTCTCTTCCGGAGTCTTCATGCCTCCTCTGCTCATCCCTGAGTTACCAGTCTTTGGCCAAATAAAAAAATAAATAAATTCAGCAGTCCGAGTGAGACCCTTTTTTATATAGCCATTCCAGGCGAGCAGAGAACTCATGGGGCTGGGTGGTGAGCCTGCCATCCTTCAGTGAAGCAACGCACAGCCCAAAGAATCTCAGGTAGGGTAGAGATTTGGCCATGCATGGGTTCTCAACCTGTAGCCCTCCAGCTGTTGCGGAACTACAAGTCCCATGAGGCATTGCAAGGCTGACTGTTACAAGCATGACTCCCAAGGGCAGAGGCATGGTGGGACTTCCACAACAGCTGGAGGGCCACAGGTTGAGCATCCATGGTTTAAAGGGCAGCTCCACCCTAAAGTGATGTTATCTGTGATCAATAGTAGTCATGTGCTGGCTTCTGATGTTTCCTGGAGATTCCTGTGACGAGAGCCGTGCTGGAATTCTGCCAGTGATGGTGTCACTCTCACCCCCCCCCCCCCCCTAATGGATTCTCCACAATTGTAAATAATTGAGTGGGGAGTGCAGCGGCAAGGGAGTGACATCACAGGGAGCAGAGTACCGAACCACCGGCAGCAAATCTCACCATCGGAGTCTCCAACAGATATCAGAAGTGGGCGACACCGTTCTCTGGCACCAACCTATACCTGAATGATTATGAAGAGTTTACTTTTTTTTTTTCATTTAAAAATCTTTAATTTTTAAAGCCGAACTCCAGCTATATAAACTTATGAAATACTTAAGTGAGAGCTTTCTTCCCTACCAAGGGAATTTTGTATTTCTGGCCGTCCAGTCCTGAGATTTATGCAGCCCTGTCTAGCAGGGCAGGAGACCTGCAATTGACACTTGCAGGTCTTGTCCCCCCCCCCCCCCCACCCCCCACACCCAGCCTGTGACTGGACAGTAAAAGGAGAAGCAGTAGACTGATGAGCTCATCTCTCTCACTCTGCCTTCTCCTCCTATCGGCATGGCCCTTGTTGGCACTGCAGCACAACTGATTGACTCCCTGTGCTGCCTCTACCTCTCGCAGCCTGAGCTCTGCTGTACTGGGGCTGCGAGAGGCTGATGCAAAGTCACAGTCACAATACGTTGTTTTACACAAACCTACTACATTTTATTAATGATTACAGATCTGCATTACTTTGTCTGGAGTTCAGCTTTAATGTTTCCTGGTTATTAGAGGAGATAGCTGGTGTGGGTGGTTTGATTTATTTTTTGAGGGGGGGGGGGGGGTTTGGATGACAGATTCTTAGTAGAGAGCAATGCCTGTGGCCCGGCCTTAAAGCGGCGTGTGCTTCTCCTCCCCGTGCAGGTTTTGCCACGGCCGCCTACTTGCGGGTCCACTCGGTGAAGCACCACGGTCTGGTGTGCCCACGGGCAGACAGCTTCCTCTGCAAGTTGTGCAGCGTACACTGCAAAACTCTGGCTCAGCTGAGCGGCCACATGCACACACATGCCATGGCGGGGGCCACGGGCCTTGCTGAGGGGCCCTTACTGCAGTGACCACGGCTAAGGCAAGAGCGTAGTTACCTTTCCTTCTCCCCCCCCCCTCTCTTTCCTCCCTTCCCCTTCCGATGCCCCTTCCTCCTCCTCCTCCTCCTCCTCCTCCTCCTCCTCCTCCTCCTCCTCCTCCCTTGGGGCTGTATGCATTGTGGGTAGCTGGAGCTGTCCTGAGCATTGCTGGGTCTTGGGGTACGGCCCATAATCCTCTCCTGTCCTGTTTTCTTGGCACATCTGTCTTGTCATTCATGATCTGTGTCTGAGCTCGTAATAATAGGCATGTCAAACTTTCCAGTGGAAATTCCCAAAGGGCTACATTATGGCCAAAAAAAAATTTAAGAAATTTGCTAATTCTGTAATAACAATAATAAACGACATGTAAAAATAAAAAAAGTTAATCTGTATTTAGATCATAATCTTGATTTCTAAATCGAGAAAGCATTTCCCGCACCGTAGACCTTCGCACTCTCCGGTTTGACATGCCTGTCCTAATAGAATCTCGTTAATCCGCGCTTTTTTTTTTTGTTTCTGCCGCTCGTCCAGCTGCCTGATTTGTCTCCATTCTGTGTCTTTTTTGTTCTGCACGATTTTATGCTTTTTTGCTAAATATTTTTTTGGTGTTATGCATTTTTAAAAGGTGACTTCATATTCAAATGTATGCAAAGCCAACACTTTTTTTGCGTTTTTAGTTTTGGATCAAATGTGGAAGGGTTAGATCCTCTGTCAGGTTTGTATTGCTTTCTGTGTCCCCAGTGGGGAGATTCATCCCCTCTCTAGTTCCTGGTGACAGTTGTCTCAGGTACAGAATGTGATGGGAGATCCCAACGTTTTTGAGTTGTCACATGAAGAGGAGATAAGGAGGGCGGGGGTCTCCTGTTCCGGTGACCACCAAAGCCTGTCATAGAGGGATCGAATCTCAGCCAGTAAAGCAAGGACTGGCTGAGATTCTTGCCATCTATGGGCAGGCTGGTTGTACCCAAGTTAATCCATTGATGGACTTTGGTACAACCAGCCTGTCGGACTTGTATACGAATATTGCCGGCGTATAGCCACTTGCAGTAATCATTGTGTTATCTGGCTTTCCTGAGCCCCTCCGCCTGCAGAATACAATAGGGCTGCCGGAGGGATTCCCCCATCAACACTGGCTGTGTTGATGTTTGGGAATCAAGCCTTTTTTTTCTTTCCTTCCACCACATTGAATCATCTATGGCTCTAAGGAAATGTATGCTTTGCTATGATGGGATCTCCTTAGTTTAGGAGTCCTAAGCAGGCCATACACAATGTGTATTTCCGCAACCATGGGGTGCAGGAAAGAAATTCTCAGGATCCCTGCATCAACAGACCAAGCTAATGGGGGGGTAATCCCTCCTGCTGAGCAATTGTCTGCTCCCGGTGGGGGCGGGGAAAGCTGTCCCCGCCGGGAGAAGTGATTATCACTATACGAGCCACTAGCGATAATCGCAAGAGAATCTGGCAGGCTGGCTGTACCCAAGTTGATTGATCAACTTGATTCGTTCAGCCTGCCCATTAATGATTGGCATCTTGGGTGGTTCCTGCTGAACCGGCCGAGATTCAAGCCGTGTATGGCCGGCCTTAAACATGAAGGTTAACCTGCTTTATATTTTGCCTTCCCTGGTCCCTCCCTCCTCTACTCCAGGGATATGCAACTAGCGGACCTCCAGCTGTTGCAAAACTACAAGTCCCATCATGCCTCTGGGTGTCATACTTGTGGATGTCAGTCTTGCTATGCCTCATGGGACTTGTAGTTCTGCAACAGCTGGAGGTCCGCTAATTGCATATCCCTGCTCTACTCAACATACTAAGGTTTTATTTAAAAAAAAAATTAAAAAAATGCATTTCTATTTTCATTGCACGCCTTATTTTAAACCAAGTGATGTCATCAATATGTCTCCTTCTCTATGCAATGCAGGCAGATCATGGCTGGTGGGAGGGGCCAGCAGGGTGCTTTACATAGCTTCCTGAAAACATCAGAGCACACAGTGTTTCATCAGATTAGGCGACCTGTCAGAATGTGAAATGGAAGTGATGTTTTGTCGCCGCCATCTTGCTACACCCCGCACTCCTCCACAGTAAGGATACAATATCTAGTTTATATAGTGAAATACAGTACTTTAGAACTCCGTCTCACTGTTTAGCTGTTGAATTATAAAAGCAGCGGCGAGCCTGCTGATCTCACAGGTTTGCTAATCAGACAAAAGTTCACTGCTTTTAAAATTCAACATCTAAACACGGAGTTCTAAGTACTGTATTTCACAATATAGACTCAGTTTACTGTTAAAAAAAAAAAGTGTATAAATGCAAAACTCTGGTGGGTGTAACAAGATGTCGGCTTGCCCCCTTCTCAGTGTATCCTTACTGTGGAGGAGTGCTGGGTGTAGCAAGATGGCGGCGAGCAAACGTCACTTCTAACGGGTGGCCTAATCTGACAAAACACAGGCCTCAGTACTCCTCTCCAGAGCCCTCAGTCCTGACGCAAGCAGTGGGCTGGCCCTTGGGAGGAGTTATGCAAATATCAAAAAGCCTCGATTGAGTGGATGTCGGTCTCGCTAAGCTTTCATGATTGAAAGAACTGAAATCCAATGAATGAAGGGGGCAGGCCAGGGATGAAAGGGCCAGATGACAGATGCTCAATCTGTGGCTCTGCAGCTGTTGCGTAACTACAAGTGCCATGCGGCATTGCAAGGCTGACAGTTACAAGCATGACTCCCAAAGGCTGAGGCACGATGGGACTTGTAGTTCCGTAACAGATGGGCAGCCACAGGGTCAGCATCCATGTCAGGAGTCTTTAACCTTTTGTTCAGGAACCACAATTCCCATCATGCCTAGTCATGTCTGTGAAGGTCAGAGTTTTACAAAGACTCATGGGACGTGTAGTTCCTCAACAGCTGGAGGGCCGTAAAGAAAGGAAACCACCACTCCAGGATAGCCCTCCAGGGCAGATGCTCGCCTTCCTATTAAGGAGCCCCAGGTGCTGGCTGACACACACACATACACACACATACACACACATATACACACACATACAGTGGTGTGAAAAAGTGTTTGCCCCCTTCCTCATTTCCTGTTCCTTTGCATGTTTGTCACACTTAAGTGTTTCGGAACATCAAACCAATTTAAACATAGTCAAGGACAACACAAGTAAACACAAAATGCAATTTGTAAATGAAGGTGTTTATTATTAAAGGTGAAAAAAAATCCAAACCATCATGGCCCTGTGTGAAAAAGTGATTGCCCCCCTTGTTAAAACATACTATAACTGTGGTTGTCCACACCTGAGTTCAATTTCTCTAGCCACACCCAGGCCTGATTATTGCCACACCTGTTCACAATCAAGGCATCACTTAAATAGGAGCTGCTTGACACAGTAAGGTCCACCAGAAGATCCTTAAAAGCTACACATCATGCCGAGACCCAAAGAAATTCAGGAACAATTGAGAAAGAAAGTAATTGAGATCTATCAGTCTGGAAAGGGTTGTAAAGCCATTTCCAAAGCTTTGGGAATCCAGCGAACCACAGTGAGAGCCATTATCCACAAATGGCGAAGACATGGAACAGTGGTGAACCTTCCCAGGAGTGGCCGGCCGCCCAAAATTACCCCAAGAGCGCAGCGACGACTCATCCAAGAGGTCACAAAAGACCCACAACAACGTCCAAGGAACTGCAGGCCTCACTTGCCTCAGTTAAGGTCAGCGTTCATGCCTCCACCATCAGGAAAAGACTGGGCAAAAATGGCCTGCATGGCAGAGTTCCAAGGAGAAAACCACTGCTGAGCAAAAAGAACATCAAAGCTCGTCTCAATTTCTCCACAACACATCTTGATGATCCCCAAGACTTTTGGGACAACATTCTATGGACCGATGAGACAAAAGTGGAACTCTTTGGAAGGTGTGTGTCCAAGTATATCTGGCGTAGAAGGAACACTTCATTTCAGAAAAAGAACATTATACCAACAGTAAAATATGGTGGTGGTAGTGTGATGGTCTGGGGCTGTTTTGCTGCTTCAGGACCTGGAAGACTTGCCGTGATAAAAGGAACTATGAATTCTGCTGTCTACCAAGAGATCCTGAAGGAGAATGTCCGACCATCTGTTCGTGTACTCAAGCTGAAACGAACTTGGGTTCTGCAGCAGGACAATGATCCTAAACACACACCAGCAAGTCCACCACCGAATGGCTGAAGAAAAACAAACTGAAGACTTTGGAGTGGCCTAGCCAAAGTCCTGACCTGAATCCTATTGAGATGTTGTGGTATGACCTTAAAAAGGCCGTTCATGCTCGAAAACCCTCTAATGTAACTGAATTAGGACAATTCTGCAAAGATGAGTGGGCCAAAATTCCTCCAGGACGCTGTAAAAGCCTCATTGCACGTTATCGCAAACGCTTGGTTGCAGTTGTTGCTGCTAAGGGTGGCCCAACCAGTTATTAGGTTTAGGGGGCAATCACTTTTTCACACAGGGCCAGGATGGTTTGGATTTTTTTTCACCTTTAATAATAAACACCTTCATTTACAATTGCATTTTGTGTTTACTTGTGTTGTCCTTGACTATTGTTTAAATTGGTTTGATGTTCCGAAACACTTAAGTGTGACAAACATGCAAAGGAACAGGAAATGAGGAAGGGGCAAACACTTTTTCACACCACTGTACACACACACACACATACACACACACACACACACACACACACACACACACACACACACACACACACATACACACACACACACACACACACACACACATATATATACACACATACACACATATACACATACACACACATATAATATATATACACACACACACACACACACACACACACATACATACACACACACACACATACACACACACACACACACACACACACACACACACACACACACACACACACACACATACATATACATACATACACATACATACATACACACACGGCAGGAAAAACTCTGGATAGCCGCACACTGGAAAAAAGGTTAAAATCCTGTTTTTTTTTTTAATTAAAAAACGAGGGTCACATCAAATGATCCACAGCTAAAAAAGGGTACAAAAAACTGACGCGTTTCGCACTGAAATCAGTGCTTACTCATAGCTATGAGTAAGAACTGATTTCAGTGCGAAACGCGTCAACACACAGGATTTTAACCTTTTTTTTCCCCGGTGTGCGGCTATCCAGAGCTTTTCCTGCTATGGCCTGCCTATAGCTGGAGGGCCGTAGTTTGGAGATCCCAGGGTTAGATGATGCTGGACATCCTTCAGCCAGGTAATGAGGTGGGCTGTATCTGACTTTCTGAAGCTTTTAATGCACATTGTGAGAAGCTTGCAGTGTACAGTGAAATCACAGTAGGCACTTTCCACGAGAGGAGTCGGTACAACAGTGCAAGACTGAAAGAGAGGCTGGAGGTCAGATTTAACCATTGCATACTTTTTCCAAAACTAAAAAAAAAAAGAAAAACACGTTTTTGGTTTTTCGCGAATTGTTTAGTTGAGATCGGAGAAGAGAGTATAGTGTTTGAATGACGTTAACCTGTTGCTCTAATGTCTGAGTATCTCTGGGACTGGCATTGCCGTTTTTTTTTTTTTTTTTTCCTGGCTTTAGGTCCCAGAAGCTTCTCGGCATGGGAATTTCAAATGAGGAATTTCCCTTTTAAAGTGTCTAAAGGCCAATGCTACACTCTCTCCTCCTCCCTTTTTTTTTTTTTTTTTTTTTTTTTTTTTTGCTCTACTAATTCCTCTGTGATACATGGAGCCACCCTTTAAACTCCACCCCATTTGTGAATCTGCTCAGTTCTCAACCGTGTTTTTTTGTTTTCTCCTGTCTTGCAGGGACCTGCCAAGTCTGCCCTCTATCGGATCCAACAGCTGCCGTGACCGCTGTCCTGCCCAACGCTACTGTCCCTGGCATCTTGCCGTCGCAGCCCTGGTGACTGGCTCTTCTGGAGGGGGATACAGACGCTGCGGCCTCTCTCTTCTGATGTGTTTGTGTACAGACTGATGGGGGGTGTGATGGCTCCTCTAATGCGCACATAATGTATTATGAAGAGGGGGTGCATGTAACCTCCTCCTGTCACCTTCGACCTCCCCAGGGAGGAACTAACGAAGGTGACACAGAAAGACGAAAAAAACAAAACAAAGGAACACCATCCATACCGACAGCTTGGTACTACCAGTACCCTATTGCCCCCCCCCATATTCACTACTAGACACGAACTGCACTGGGCAGAACTTTATACACTACACCCCCCTGGGTGGCAGGAAGAGGAGTGTAGCGTTTAATCGTCATGCGGCCCTCGTCGTGCAACTTTCCAGTCCCGCTGTTAGAGCGGCTGGTGTGGAGCTGGCGCACGGGGATGACACGGGCATGGGCCACTGCAGTAGGGAAAAGTTGGCCACACAGGCTTGACTAGCAGAGGTGGACTTCACCAGACATTTTATCTGCAGTTCTCCCAGGTTGTCGGACAGACGCAGCGTCCTGTGGATGGTGTAGACCTATTTTTCATTTTAATGAGTTTTAATAACACTAGATGAAGAGTACTTTTTTATCTTTATTCTTTACCAGTTCAATGGCTGGCTGTTAAAATTGGGGGGTAGTATAGAATTTCAGAAGACCCCCTGGGAAAGTAGAGGTAGGAAAGGAAGTTCCATTAAAGTATTGGTGCTGCAAAGAGGTGGATGTAGCACTCTCCAATGGAATGTGGGAGGGGGTGGGGGGGGGGGCTGTACTTGGATGAGCTGGGGCGTATGGGTAGGGGGGGGGGGGGGCTGTACTTGAGCAACAGGAGACTTACGGGAGGAACAAGGGGCTATACTGGACTAGCATGGAGGAATAGGGGCCTTCCTGGAAGAGCAGGGAGTAAAAGGGTCTTGTATTTTAGGAACAGTAGACTGTACCTAAGGAGTAGGGGGAAGTGGAGCGTACTGAAGGAATAGGAGACTGTACCAGAGGACCAGTGGGGAACCTGGGGCTTGAACTGCAGGAACAACAAGGAAAGGAGAGCTCTACTGGAAGAACATTTAGGAACGAAGGGAGGCTTTATTTGAGAAACGGTACTAGAGAGAAACGGAGAGAACAAGGGGGCTTTTCCAGAGAAATGGGGGGCCTTGCTGGAGGAGCAGGGAGGAATCTGGGGGGGGCCTTGCTGGAGGAGCAGGGAGGAATCTGGGGGGGCCTTGCTGGAGGAGCAGGGAGGAATCTGGGGGCCTTGCTGGAGAAACAGGGAGGAATTGTGGGGGGCATTGCTGGAGGAGCAGGGAGGAATCTGATGGGCCTTGCTGAAGGAGCAGGGAGGAATCTGATGGGCCTTGCTGAAGGAGCAGGGAGGAATCTGATGGGCCTTGCTGAAGGAGCAGGGAGGAATCTGATGGGCCTTGCTGAAGGAGCAGGGAGGAATCTGATGGGCCTTGCTGGAGGAGCAGGGAGGAATCTGGGGGGGGGGGGGGCCTTGCTGGAGAAACAGGGAGGAATTGTGGGGGGCATTGCTGGAGGAGCAGGGAGGAATCTGATGGGCCTTGCTGAAGGAGCAGGGAGGAATCTGATGGGCCTTGCTGAAGGAGCAGGGAGGAATCTGATGGGCCTTGCTGAAGGAGCAGGGAGGAATCTGATGGGCCTTGCTGAAGGAGCAGAGAGGAATCTGGGGGGCCTTGCTGAAGGAGCAGGGAGGAATTGGGGTGAGGGGGGGGGGCTTGTTGGAGTAGCAGGGAGGAACCAGGGTCCTTGCTTGGAGGAGCAGAAAGCAATAGAGCGGGTTTTTCTGGAGGAGCGCGGAGGAACCTAGGAGATTGCTGGAGGAGCAGGGGGTAACCAGGGACCTTGCTGGATGAGCAGAAGACCGGAGCAGCAGAGAGGAACCTAGAGCTCTGAAAAACTTTGGGACTGCTAAAAATGCAAAACCGAAATATTGGCAGCAGAAAAGAGGATGAGAACCATGCTGTGGTTAGCTTTATTGTCCTGATTATGACATTGGATAAAGTCCATGGCATTTGTTACAAAGTTTAAATGTCGTGACCATCCTTGTGCAGCGTTTCAGGGCATAATGCAGGGTGAGGACTAAAACCTGGCATCGCTATTACATTTTTTTTTTTTTATTTTCCTTGTCTTATCCTGTTTACCAGATCTTTCACTCTCCCTGACTCCCCCCTGAAGCCATTCCAACACCCTGATGAGCTTAGAACTTTGCAAATGGTTTTACGCACTTTGGGAAGCAACCACCGCTTTAGTAGAACAATTTGTAAACTGTGTTGCTCTGACAACGCCTACAAATGCTGTTGACAAGCTAGCTTTTGTAGATGGCTGTAACTAAATTTTTAACAAGGTAGCAAGTTGGGATTTATCGGTGGACTTGCAGATCTCATTGGGTTCTGAATGTTGGGAGTATGGGTTGGGGTTGTAGATTCAGATGTCACTGAAGCCCAAACAGAGAGGCTTCTAGAGCCACTTTCGAATTTTTCAGATTTGACCAAGCACCCATCTGACATTTCAGTCCTAGTTGTTAGCACATCACATTTTAAGTGGCCCTGTCAACTGCATTTTGTGCAGTACTACAGTATTGAGGGTCCAGTGTTTTCAGCATTGAGGGTGTATCCTCTTCAAGCGATTCTGAACTAGACCAGATACGCTAAATGACCAAAAGCACAAGGACACCCTTTTCAAATGGTCGAGTTCAGCTTTTTCCAGTGAAGGGTACGCTTAATGTTACAGCATATAAATTCAGACAATTGTGTGCTTCCAACCTTGTGACAGCAGTTTGGGGAAGGCCCACTTGTGTTCCGGCATGCCTGAGCCCCTATGCAAAAAGCTAGCTCGATAAAGACGAGGTTTGACCAATTTGATGTGAAGGATTCAAGTGGCCTGCAAATAGTCTTGACCTCAACCCTACTAAACATCCTTGGGATGAATTGGAACACCAATTATGAGCCAGATCTTCTCATGCAACATCAGTAGCTGACCTCACAAATGATCTGTTGGCTAAATGTGCACAAAATCTCAGACGGACTCCTTCACAAAAGAATGGGGGCTGTTCTAGCCGCAAATGGAGGCGTAAGCCATAATAATGGTCATGGTTTTGGAATGGGGAAGTCCAACAAGCTCATATAGGTGCCATGGTCTGGTGTCATCAAACTTTTGGCTATATAGTGTATCTTGGCAGATCTTCTACCTCTAAAGAGCTACTTAATAGCCCAGACTAGGTGTAAAGTAGTCCTTTTTAGGCTTGATACACACCCTTGTTTTTTAATGTGCTTTTGCATTTGTTTTGTTGCATATTACTGTAAACGCTGGGTAAAGTTCACCAAAACACAAAATATCGTATTCCTAAAGGGCAACAAAATGTAGCACACCTTGAGTGCAGTTGCAGCCTGATAAATCAGGACCATAGGTCTATTTATTTGAAGGTTTAAAATGAAATATACTCCCCCCCCCCCCCCCCCCCCCCCACAAAGAAAGCAGATTTGTTTGATAGATTTTTCTTGTCTGTAAATAATTTCCTTCACTGGTGTCCTCAATGAATTGGAGACATAAAGGTGGGAAACCTTTTAGTAGCAAAATACATGAGATAAGATGGTGATTTTGCTGATCTTTTAATAGGCTCAGTGGATTTTATCGTTTTTAACTTTTTTTTCTTTTATTCTAGGATAGGTAGGACTTATTTCACTAAAAGCCTTTTAGTAACTTTTATAGACAATTGTCCCTAATTGTACTGCACAAAATACAACATTTGCATAGAGTGCAGATTGAAATGGAAGGGCATGTTTTTTTTTTTTTAAAGTAGGTTTTATTAAAGTGGACCTTGCATTATTCAGTGCTGCCTCCCTCCTTTTCTGTAAAAGAAAGGGCAAAAAAAAAAAAGGTGGTGGCAAAAATACACAATATACTTGGGTTTCCCCAACTTCAGTAGTGTACTGGGTGACGTCCTCCTCTTGCCAATAAGATAGTTACCCAAGTTGGTTAGATAGTTATAAAAGAGTTACCCAAATCTCCTGAGAAGACGCAGCAGCACAGTGCAGAATTGTCTTCTGGCGAGATTTAGAGATTTGGGCTACTCCAACGGAAGGAGGATAACGGGATGATGTCTCCTTTAACTAGACCCCAATAGAAAACAGCCGGAAAAAGGTCAATTTATTTAACTCCCCCTCCCATTTTCTTTCTGTACTTCAAGTAGCATGCTATGGAGGGGGAACTTTGAATAAGCCTCAACAATTTCCAAATTTAGTTTTCAAATCCAGTGATCCTGCCATGGTACTGTTTCAGGAACTTCAATTTTAAGCGGTGACACCTATCTCTTAACTTCTCTACTGCGTTGTCACCCTGCATACCTGGTAAAGGTTAAGACATTAATCTGTGCTGGCATGGTTCATTGTTGCTACCAGGAAGCCCGTCCAGGGCAAAGGTTTTCAGCCAAGTGCATGTAGACAGGAAGTGGCTAAAAGATGCTGGAGAAGATCAACAGCACTGAGATGGGGAAAGAGAATGGGGGGGGGGGGGATGAAAACAGTATTATGAAAAAAAAAAAAAGTGATATTATATACAGTGGTTTAGTAATCCAAATGGCATCCAGTTAGGGTTTACATACATTTTTAGTTTATTTTTACAAAATTTGTCTTGTGTAGAAATAATATATGTTGTAAAACTTGGAGTTTTTGTTTAAAGCTGTTCAACAGGGAAATTTGTTTTGGTTCTTGGCAGCAACTGCACAAATGGAAATTTTTACAGGACTGGTTTGAAAAATGCCTATCTAAAAAAATAAAAATAAATAAATAAATTAATGTTCTGATTGGTTGCAAAGAAGCTTCACTTACAGCTGAGGTAACATCAACCACTTCTACTTTGTGTACCAGACTTTTTGTTGGATCAGCCCATATAAATTTTCATTTGTGGTCCATAATTTTGACATTCATGGAAGGTGATGCACTTCTAGAAAGGGGATCTTGGTTCACTTGAAGGGTTTGTCCTTGGCTTGACGCAAATTTCCCCCCAAACCTCCCCTTCCCTCTCTAGGTCATGTCCCAGCATTTGTTTTTTGTTTTTTAGTTTTTTTTATTAAACCCATTTTGGCAAGAAGCAGCTTTTTATTACTGCCTGTGACATCACCAGGACTGTAAAATTCTTGTAAGGGAAACTACTGGGAGATCAGCTCCTTTGGACATAGGCGCAGCCCCCAGAACAACAGTATATCTCTAAGAACCCTGTTCCTACACACCATAGGTGGACAGGTTTTTTGGGTCCAGTCAATTTTGCTGGGAAAGAAGTCAATGGGGTTTATTTACGAAAGGCAAATCCACTTTGCACTACAAGTGCACTTGAAAGTGCAGTCGCTGTAAATCTGAGGGGTAGATCTGAAATGAGGGGAAAGCTCTGCTGATTTTATCATCCAATCATGCGCAAGCTAAAATGCTGTTTTTTTATTTTCCTTGCATGTCCTCCCTCGAATTTACAGCGACCCCACTTCCAAGTGCACTTGCAGTGCAAAGTGGATTTATCTTTCGTAAATAACCCCCAATGTATAGATGTGGAGGGGACAGGCAAAGATGGAGTTCTATGGTCATTGACAGGACTTGCAACACTGTTTGGGGTTTCAGTGTAGAAGAGGCACTATGTTGTGCGCTCAAGCGGGATGTTAGGAGCTCAATGGATTCATGGCAGATCAGCAGGTATTTTTTTTTTTTTTTTTGTACTTTGTAGCATTTATAAAGGGTAAAACATGGGGAAATGTGCATATATTGCAGAAATGTACTTTAATATATAGATTTCTGCTTGACACTAATGGGTCATGAGGAGGCTAACCTTTCCTTTTTATAAAGTTGTCAGTCTTTTCTACAGAATAGGCATCACTGTATCTCTATAGTTCAGTCAATGACTTTGGAGATGGTCCTTCATCTGCGTCAACATCTGTGTTTGCCATTTTAGACCTTTTTAGTTTTCTAGCTGACCATATTTTTGGTCTTGATTCATTGGCATCACCATGTCTCTTTTTAGTTTTGGAGATGGTCCTTCGAGTCAAACAAGTTAATTTTTCCTAGCTAGATATCTTCATTTTCTTGATGACCATCTTTTTTTCAGCGATGCCTTGTCTTGATTAAGGGGCATCGCCATGTCTCTTTAGTTAAGCCAATGACTTTGAATATGGTCTCTCGTTTTAATGCAAGTCAAAGTCCATGTTTGCCATCTAGACGTGTTTCTTTTTATAGATGACCATCTTTTTCAGAGATGACCAGTTTTCTTGATTCATTGGTTTAGTCGCGGATCCTGTTCAGCAGCCCATTGACGTGTCAATTTAGCCAAGGTCCATTTTTTTTTTTTTTTTTTTACTCCCACCTACATCTCATAAGTCTATCCAGTTCATCTCCCAGAGAGTGATTATGTGTTAAGCATATTCTGTGATTTGTCATATTTTTCTGACAAAGCCCCCAGTGTTGACCTCCCCATTTGTGCAGTAGAAGGGGGGGGGGGGGGAACCGGACCATCTCGACCTAGCAGATCTACGTTAAACGTGTTTTACAATTTGCATACAAAATGCCTGGTGTACAATAGCTTTATAATAGGTCCTATCCATAGTCATTTCACCCCCCTTCCTTGTTGGTGGAGCCTGGCCCTGCATGTCGTCCCGTTTTTGTTGTGCACCTTGTCCCTGGGGCCCCTAGAGTTTTGGGGCAGGTGCACCTGCTCTTGTCAAGGGAGGTTCAAAACAAATCCGTTCACTTCAGAAATGCTATTTTTTAATGTTTAAAACATGATTGCTTTTGCGTTTGAAGATCCAATGTTGAGTGCATGAGACCTTGTGTATATAATATGTACAGGGACATGGTCTACAGGCTGTATATACTGTGTGTGTCACATGCATCTCGCACTGTAAATATCGAAACTGCTGGAAAGCCGTCATTTTGATATCTGTAAAAAAAACAAGGAAAAAAAAAAATAGGAAAAAATGTTTTCTTAAGTGTCTTTGTGATGCTGATTTCTGTTTCTCACCCCCTCAGATGCCCAATGTCACTCCTTTCTGCCCAGTATTTCTTTGAGTTAACCCTGTCAGTAAAGGACTAGCCCTGCCTTCTGTTCTCTGTATCATGTAATCTGTCTCCGTATGTAGAATATTTCATGTCTACCTTCATGGTTGCTTATGAAACATCAGAATTTTAGTAAAATATTAAATCCCAAAGTTGCCCGTGCCTTGTTTTTGTCGCATCGTTGTATGATAAGTTGCTTCTCTGTTTTGTGCTGTTTTTATTGGTTCCATTATAGCCGACATCACCCAAAAAGTTTTAACAAACTGCTGCACATTATTTCTGTAGCTGTGGGCTAATCCAACTTGACCCAGTTTTCTTATTTTGCTCATTTGGAAATTTTTCCAGTGTTTTTCAGTGGAGACACTTTTAGTCACCGAAAAAAGGAGCTTAGACTTTTTTTGTCCTTTTTCCACACTTGTAAACACATTGGGATTGATTTACTTAAATTGGAGAGTGCAAAATCTGGTGCGACTCTGCACCGGGCCATCTTTAATATTGATTGGACCCTGAGCAAAACTTTTCTTCGTGGATCAGGCAGCTATTGCGCTTGGTTGCCAGAGGTATCATTACCACTCACTGACTGGTTGCTAGAGGTTACAGAACACATTACAGCTCACTGGTTAGTTGTTAGAGGTTACAGCACATGATTTCTGCTTGTTGATTGGTTGCTAGAGATTACTGTGGATATGACCTCAGGGGAGCATGATATACATATCAATGCTGCCGGCCGCCGCAATTTACATATGAATGCCGCCACTATTTATATATGGATGCCAGTAATTTACATGTAAACACAGGAGCGGCAGGTGAGTCATCTGTACAAACCAATAGGGCAGAGCTGGGCACCATTAGTAGCACAGGACTAAAACCTCAAGGGAATTTAAACCAGGATAGTTGGCAAGTATGAGGCAGCTGCTTTGGGCCCCCCAACAATGACAGGGCCCAGGGCAGCTGCCCCTTTTAGCCCTGCCTTAAAAACGGCCCTGACTCTGCATAGAAACCAAATGGCTTCCAGGTTTTTTTTTTTTTTTGAACAAGTTGTACACACGATCAGAAAATCGTATGAAAAATATCCAATTCAAAACGACGTCTAATAAACCGATCGTTGGTACACTGCTTTTTGAGAGCTGATCATGACATGTGAATTTGTCTGAGGGGACAAGCACGAAAAATGTTTCTCGTACAGTTGTCCTCTGAAAATACAATACCAATACATTACTTACGAATTTTTATTTAGACCTCTTTATTTTCGATATAAGACTAGCATGCAAAAACGATAACTGGTGATCATTCGTCTGATAATAATCAAGTGTATTAGGCTTGGTTCACCATGAGGTACCTGACTCTAAAACCGACTTGCAAACCACTTCTTTTATAGAAGTCAATGCAAGCTGCTCTGAAGTCTCCCCCAAGCAGTGCTGGAAACGTTTTCTAAATCTGAGCGACTTGAGTCGATCCGATTAGACTGGTTAAACTGCACTGCATGGAGTGTGATTTGTCAGGTGACTAAGTAGCCTGACAAGTCGCCCCAGTGTGAACCGAGCCTTAAAGGCTGATTGGCTACCATGCACAGCAGCACCCAATTTTGCACACTCCAGTTTTAGTAAATTAATCCCATAGACACCTATTTTGGGGAAAGGCCAACTAACCTACCCCTTCTTGTGTGTTTTTGTTTTTTATTACAGGTTTTCTATATAGCGCTGCCTATTTAGGCAGAGCTTTACATACTGTATATTCACATCAGTTTCTACCCTTAAGGAGCTTACAAGCAAAAGTCCACATCATACATACTAAGGCCAATTTCAGGCAGGATCTAGTTAACCCACCAGCATGTTTTTGAAGTGAGTAAACCCACATAGGCACAGGGAGAACATGCAAACTCCATGTAGATGGTGTCCTGACCCTGCTTCAAACCGCCCATTTTCGTGTTGCAAGACAGAAGTGCTAACCACTTGTGGGAGAAACTAATAGCCACAGCAGTGGTCTCCAAATGGTGACATGTGGACTGGATGTGGCCCTTTGCTTGCCTTTATCTGGCCATTGGGGCACTATTGATCCCACTGACACCAATGATGGGGTACTTGTCCTCTTGCTATAAACTACAGTCGCTATGTCATTTTTTTTTACTCACTGTCCACCAAGCCTGAGGCATTTTCTACTCCCACTTGCCATGGTCCAGCCCCACTGAGGTCTGAAGCACAGTATACTGGCCCTTTTGTTAAGAAAGTTTTGGGGACCCCTGAGCTAGAGTAAAACCGACATGGTGAGAATGTACAAACTCCATGCAGATTCTATCTTTTGATGGAGCTGCAAGCAAGACAGCAGCGTTAGGATAGAGTGCTGATGGCTTAAAGGGGTTGTAAACCCTCGAGGTAGCACAGGATCCCGGGGCGCCAATCAAGGCTGGCCCATACCAGTCAGGGGGAGAGTAGGGAAGGCATACGCCAACCAGGGTTCCCAAATATTTAGGAACTTGAAGTGGGAGTTATTAAGGATAGTGGACATTTTGTTCATTGAGCATCATGGCCATCGTATGGTCTCTCACTCCCTGAAAGGGGACTGTGGGTTTCTTACAGGTCTGGGCAATCGTGGAAGTTGGATTGTCATGGGTGATTTGGGCCACCGTAGGAGCACATTATACACTGTCTCTAAGGTGGCAGTGTTAAACGAGCAGTTAGTGACAGCAGACCAGACTCTGTTCCAGTCCACCGGGTCTATCCCAAGTCTTGTTCCCACTGGGTCACATAAGGAGAAGTGAAAGATAATTGACTAGTCAGGGATGCATACAGAGTGGAAATGAGGCCCAGGGATCCCGGAGAGTGCTGGCAGATCTGTGTGAACGTGGTTTTCTGGCAAGGCTAGGTAGAGGTATGGTTGGAGAGAAGCTATCCAATGCTGAAGCATGAGATGGCAAAAGAACTCAGATTGTGGGGCGTCATGGGTCACTCGGAGGGCAGACCACGTTGGGAAGGACCAAGTGGCCAGAAAGTGTCGCACATGTGTAAGGCCATAAGAGGACCACCAAGGGAACTCCTGAGGCTGATCTAGGCCAGGGGGAAACTAGGGGTTATTAGCGATAGGTAACAGAGGTAGGAAGGGAGGCATAAGCGAGCTGGAGTATCGCACCAAATTCCATAATTTCATTTGTGTTGTGTAAGTGGGCTCAAAGTGGTGGGTCGTAGCTTATGTGGAAGCCATAGAAGTGTCTGAATGGAAAGAGGAGCGCAATTGGTGAGCTCCAGAAGCACCCACAGAGGCGTTAAGCAGAGATAGCTAGGAAAACTGGGTAGCTAGGTAATATTTGAAGATGTTTGGGACCCCCAACACCCCCCCCCCCCCCTGTAATTTATGCAAAAAAAAGAGTGGCTCTAGGAATTCTGGGGAGCTTGTTGGCCCAGATGACGCGTAAAAGCCTACTCTGGATTAAACAGAGATATTGTGAAGGGACTTGGATGGGTAGAGGAAAATATAGAAAGTAAATTGGAGAAAAAACTGAGCTAACCTTAAATAAGTGAAATGAAGCAGCTAACATAGAAAACAAACAAAGTCTAAAGCAATAAATATACAAAAGGGTAGCGCTAACAGTAAACCCAATATAATAAAAGTGAATACCAATCAAATAAAGAGCACATGTGAAAGGAAGTGAACCCAGAATATCTGGGTGGGGACAAAATAAAATAGGGGTGAACCCAAAATATATAGGTGGGGACAAAATTAAACCGGAAACAAAAAGTTCAAAATAAGTCAAGTGAGGCACTGATATCAACGGATCTCTGTAGACAATTTTAGAGCATGTAAAAGCTGGACAAGGCTGTCTTAAACAACTTGACAGATGTAGAGAGATTGAATACTCTTACCACAAAAGTTGGATACAACTGCCATACGACATTGTATCTTATAGGCTTGTGCGCTTAGAACATGTGACAATAAAATCTTGAGAATGATATGTAAAAAGGAAACCGCAATGTGAAAAACACGAGATATCTGGCCCACTATCTCGTGTTTCTCACATTGCTGTTTCCTTTTTACATATCATTCTCGAGATTTTATTGTCACATGTTCGATTAACTAATTTTAAGTTACTTTTTGACCTGCACCATCGGAGTCTCCTCCGCTTTTTTGGTTGTATCCCTTTCCTTTTTGCCTTTGGGATTCCATCGAGTGGATCGTTTGGGAGTTCCTGGTTTGGTTGCATGCTGTCCATCGGCCGTGCTGCTCTTCTGCCCTGCTGTCTTGTTCCTGCCGGGTCCGGTATCCTCCAGCGCCAGAGGCTAAGCGCACAAGTTTTGTGGTAATAGTATTCAATCTCTCTACATCATCTGTCAAGTTGTTTAAGACACCTTGTCCAGCTTTTACATGCTCTAGAACTGTCTACAGAGATCCGCGGATATCAGTACCTCACTTGACTTATTTTGGACTTTTTGTTTCATTTTGTCCCCACCTATATATTCTGGGTTCACCCCATTTTATTTTGTCCCCCCCAGGATATTCTGGGTTCACTCCCATTCACATGTGCTCTTTATTTGATTTGGTATTCACTTCTATTATATTGTGTTTACTGTTAGCGCTACATTTTT
This sequence comes from Lithobates sylvaticus, assembly GCA_028564925.1. Taxonomy (NCBI): domain Eukaryota; kingdom Metazoa; phylum Chordata; class Amphibia; order Anura; family Ranidae; genus Lithobates; species Lithobates sylvaticus. The sequence continues at coordinate 279,696,647 of CM053031.1, forward strand.
GTATATTTAGAGGAAAATATACAAAAGTTTGGGCAAGACTGTCATTTTTACTGAGTTGATACGACCTATCCAAGACATGTGGGAACTGCCAGGACGGCACAAGGGCAGACAGCGAACAAAGAGGTGGATAATAATTGGTGCTAAAAAAAACAAAACAAAAAAATTTATCAGTGCTGCTAATCAATAGATGTGTGTACCCAAAAGTATTTAGTGTATGACTAAATAATTACACAATCAAATATACAATAATTCGTACCCAAAAAATTAATAAACAAAGTACAATTTTGCAAGCTGAAATGCTAAACAGTGATTTACCACACCATCCAACTCAATAATACAACAATAAAGTGAAGGGCAAAACACTAATACTTTAAATAGTGCGAGTGCAGACCACTAAAGTCCATAAACAACTAAGTCCAAAAGATATGTATAACTTTAAATCAAGAACTTTTCCAGAAATTCTTCACCACCACTGTCTTCTAAAACCAGTAACTTCAGTGCTCTCCTATCACCAGGTGACTTAAATGCTCACCTCCCAACAATGGGTAACTCGCTTCTCTTTAATTGCCGCTGTATGTCAACCAAAAACAGCTCCTCGGTCCCTCCGTTCAATAGAGAGTCTGTCTCCTTACTCCTCACTGGCTTCCCGCTCTCATGCAGAGTCGCATGCAAACATGGTGTACTTCTGCATGAAAATTATTAGCCCCCAATCAAGGTAACACAGAGTTCAGAAAATGAACACAGCATCAGATATAATACTCGTCCTCCACCAACTCGCCACCTCGGCCGGCGAGTGACGTGATGTTAGATTTTTTTAGTTGGCGAGAATCCTTTTGGATTTATGAGACTGGGGTTTTAAAGCTGAGGGGGCCTGAACATGGACTTCGATTTTAACTTCTTTTTTTTTTTTTTTTCACAGAATGTTAGTTACGTAATACTGAATGGGGTATTTGCTGTCTCTTTTAATTTAAAGCGGAAGTAAACCCATCGATTTAACAGTCTAAAAAAAAAAAAAGGCATGCCGTGAATGCTAACTGCACATTGGCTGTGCTCTCAACCAAACAGTCAAACCATCCAATGGCTGGTGTCATAACGGATCACATGTGCAGCACTGTGGCAGTTGAAGAGGCAAAGATGGCAGCTTCCTTGGCTGAAAACGATAGGGGGGTTTACTTCCACTTTAAGACATTTTTATTTATTTTAATAAATGGGAATGGACTTGTCTATATTTTAGGAGATTTTCATCTTAATTTTATCTTGCATTATTAAAATTAGTATTCTATTTTAATCTTTAATCTTATCTCAGATATGTATATGTATTTTTTTTATTTTTTATTAGCTGGTTATTTACATTAATTGCGGTTATAAATATGAGGTATTGTGAGCCTCAGTTTGTTATTAGCTAGCTATGTTTATTAATTACATTTTTATAAATCTGATGAATTGTGGGTTCCTGCGACTCCACGTTCATAAGTATGGGTTTATTTAAAGTGGTTGATAAGCCACTATATGCTCTTTATCATGGCTGCTAAACCCTGACACCATGGTCAGTTTACGTGCCTCTCACTCCTCCCCTCCCTGCCCATCGGCTCTGTCCACTCCACAGCCCTCCCTTGCTGCTGCAATCAGAACGATATTATCTTTATACCAACCCATCTGTTTATATAATGCTATGTGTTCCAGTGCCTTTGCTATATAAAACAGGTGCCGACTTGTACCTTATCTTGGAGAGTCTCCCGGCGCTCACGTGACTCCGACTCTCTGCCTTCCTGGCTGACCGCTATAGCTGGAGGGGCCGAGAACTCCTGCTGATGTCAGCCAGGATGGAGGGGAGAAGAGGAGCAGAGAGCCTAGGAGTCAAGTGAGCGGCGGAAGACGCTCTAAAATAAGGTACAAATTTGCATAGTTTTTTTTATATAGCACAGACACTGGGACACACAGCATTATATAACAGATGGGATGATATAAAGATAATATCGTTCTGATTGCAGCAGCAAGGGACGGCTGGGGAGTGGACAGAGCTGACGGGCAGGGAGGGGGAGGAGTGAGAGGAGGGGGGGGGATGTAAACTGACCATGGTGTCAGGGCTCAGCAGTCATGATAAACCGTGGTCAGTTTATGGGGGGGGAGCATAGCCAGGGAGGATCAGACAGGTTTTTTAGTTTATACAGGGGGCCAAATCGCACAGCACAAGCACTGTGCTGTATAACATGCTTCAGGGGGACAGAATCAATTTTTTAGGGTAACAAACACTTTATGTTTATTAGGAAAGGGTTAATATATGAACATGGGTAGAGGTATTAGTTTAGGATTGGGGATTACTGGACTTGCAGGGGGACAGTATGTGTTTTGCATTACTTGGCATGGTGGTTTTCTCGGCTGCTGACATGTCTCCAGGGGATTGTTAGAGGGAATGCTTCCTTCAGCATTCATATCGGTCCCTGAATGTATACTTGTTGTCATGATCAGTGTTGGTCATCTTAAAAAAAAAAAAGTAATTAGTTAAGTTACAAATTACTTCTCCCAAAAAGTAATTGCGTTAGTAACTCAGTTACTACATTGGAAAAGTAATTAGTTACGCAGCAAAGTAACTGACTTTTTTTTTTATATTCTATACGTGTAACTAAGGGGCGGGTCTAGTATTACTGTAAGCAAGGGGTGCATTTATTATTGTTATATATCGTGTAACCAGGGGGCTGCTCTATTATTACTCTTACCAAGGGGCAGATCTGTTATAGCGTGTAAGCAAGGGGCGGGTCTATTATTATTATTATATCGTGTAAGGGGCGGATGGCTACAGAAGAGGGCGAATGTTAAATTAATGGGCAGAGCTCGATATATAACAATAATTATAAATGCACCCCTTGGTTACAGTAATACTAGACCCGCCCCTTAGTTACACGATAGATGCCCCTTGCAGAGTAGCACGAGCATCGGGAGTGTGCTGCATCGCCTCGTACAATTACATGTTAACTGCGCCTGCGCGGTGTAGAGTTCACTCAGAGCTGTTTAGGTTTGGCAATTTTCGTAAGCTCAGTACTTCGTACTGCACCTGCGCAGTACAGGGGGGTCCTTAACCGGCGGGGGAACTTTTTTGGCAGGACATCGGAATTACACTACTGCCATCTAGTGGCAGTAGATGTAATTGAGGTAACTCCGCCCAAGTAATGGGAACTGCGTTACCATGAGGGTAAAAGTAATCAGTTAGATTACTCGTTACCCTCTAAAGTAACTGCGTTAAGTAACTCCGTTTATTTTAACTCAGTTACTTACATCACTGGTCATGATTACCATTGGGAGTTCTATAAAGAGGCTGGAATGGGCCTGGATCCCCGCCTACTGAAGAAGTCCAATCGCAGGGCGCAACGCGTATAGGTGGGAGAGTCGAGCCTGTGACTTTACGCCATTCGCCGGCTGAGGTGGTTAGTTGGTGGAGGACAATTATTATAGCTCATGCTGTGTTCATTTTTGAGTGTTACCTTGATTGGGGGCTAATAAAATCCTTATGCAGAAGTCCACTATGTTTGCATGTGACTCTGCATGAGAGCGGGAGCCAGAGAGGAGGAGTAAGGAGACGGCCTCTCTATTGAACAGAGGGTCCGAGGAGATGTTTTTGGTTGACCTACAGTGATAATAATAATAATAATAAGTGATAATAATTAAAGAGATAAGCGAGCTACCCATTGTTGGGAGGTGAACATTCGATTCACCTGGTGATGAAAGAGCACTGAAGTTACTTGTTTTAGAAGACAAAGTGGTGCTGAAGAAATTCTGTAGAAGTTCTTTATAGTTATACATATATTTTGGACTTTCGCCGGGCTCGCATTGGTAAGACATGACTGTTGTATGACTGACATCCTACTTTGCCCTGCGACATCGGTCATACTTCCGTCCGACTTGAATGAACAAGATAAGATTTTGCTCTGACTTTGAGATCGTCTGATTTGTCCTTTGACCAATCAAAACAATCCCAGAGTGACATGAATTCCTTTTTTACAGCTGCTGTAATCGCCATGTCGCATGTTGCAAGTCCGATTGTTAGGACAAGGATCCGACTTTGATCCGACTTCAATGATATTCAATGGGCTGAAGTAGGACCAAAGTAGTGCAGGAACCTTTTTCAAAGTTGGACCAGTTAAGACAACTCTCATAGGGAATCATTGATTTACACACGTCATGTGACATGTGCTCCCAAAGTCGGAGTGTACAGTGGTGTGAAAAAGTGTTTGCCCCCTTCCTCATTTCCTGTTCCTTTGCATGTTTGTCACACTTAAGTGTTTCGGAACATCAAACCAATTTAAACAATAGTCAAGGACAACACAAGTAAACACAAAATGCAATTTGTAAATGAAGGTGTTTATTATTAAAGGTGAAAAAAAATCCAAACCATCATGGCCCTGTGTGAAAAAGTGATTGCCCCCTAAACCTAATAACTGGTTGGGCCACCCTTAGCAGCAACAACTGCAACCAAGCGTTTGCGATAACGTGCAATGAGGCTTTTACAGCGTCCTGGAGGAATTTTGGCCCACTCATCTTTGCAGAATTGTCCTAATTCAGTTACGTTAGAGGGTTTTCGAGCATGAACGGCCTTTTTAAGGTCATACCACAACATCTCAATAGGATTCAGGTCAGGACTTTGGCTAGGCCACTCCAAAGTCTTCATTTTGTTTTTCTTCAGCCATTCGGTGGTGGACTTGCTGGTGTGTTTAGGATCATTGTCCTGCTGCAGAACCCAAGTTTGTTTCAGCTTGAGTACACGAACAGATGGTCGGACATTCTCCTTCAGGATCTCTTGGTAGACAGCAGAATTCATAGTTCCTTTTATCACGGCAAGTCTTCCAGGTCCTGAAGCAGCAAAACAGCCCCAGACCATCACACTACCACCACCATATTTTTACTGTTGGTATAATGTTCTTTTTCTGAAATGCAGTGTTCCTTCTACGCCAGATATACTTGGACACACACCTTCCAAGGAGTTCCACTTTTGTCTCATCGGTCCACAGAATGTTGTCCCAAAAGTCTTGGGGATCATCAAGATGTGTTGTGGAGAAATTGAGACGAGCTTTGATGTTCTTTTTGCTCAGCAGTGGTTTTCTCCTTGGAACTCTGCCATGCAGGCCATTTTTGCCCAGTCTTTTCCTGATGGTGGAGGCATGAACGCTGACCTTAACTGAGGCAAGTGAGGCCTGCAGTTTCTTGGACGTTGTTGTGGGGTCTTTTGTGACCTCTTGGATGAGTCGTCGCTGCGCTCTTGGGGTAATTTTTGGGCGGCCGGCCACTCCTGGGAAGGTTCACCACTGTTCCATGTCTTCGCCATTTGTGGATAATGGCTCTCACTGTGGTTCGCTGGATTCCCAAAGCTTTGGAAATGGCTTTATAACCCTTTCCAGACTGATAGATCTCAATTACTTTCTTTCTCAATTGTTCCTGAATTTCTTTGGGTCTCGGCATGATGTGTAGCTTTTAAGGATCTTCTGGTGGACCCTACTGTGTCAAGCAGCTCCTATTTAAGTGATGCCTTGATTGTGAACAGGTGTGGCAATAATCAGGCCTGGGTGTGGCTAGAGAAATTGAACTCAGGTGTGGACAACCACAGTTATAGTATGTTTTAACAAGGGGGGCAATCACTTTTTCACACAGGGCCATGATGGTTTGGATTTTTTTTCACCTTTAATAATAAACACATTCATTTACAAATTGCATTTTGTGTTTACTTGTGTTGTCCTTGACTATTGTTTAAATTGGTTTGATGTTCCGAAACACTTAAGTGTGACAGACATGCAAAGGAACTGGAAATGAGGAAGGGGGCAAACACTTTTTCACACCACTGTATGTCGTACCCGTGTGAACCCAGCCTCAATCAGTTAATGGACTTTATGCACATGCACTTTATGATATTATAATTTAAAGTATTAGTGTGATGCGCTTTTATTGTTTTATTATTGAGTGGATAATAATTGGCAGCAAACAAAGAATAGTAAGTATTGGTCAATCGATTGCCAAGATAGTCAATGGAAGAAGATGCCCAGCGGCAGGGATTGTAGGACTGCAATAGAGCGACCAGATCAGGGTCCAGAGTGACATACTATTTTCACACTGATCCTCCTCCCGGACAATCAGGAAGCGGGTCGTGTGACCCATCACCGACTGGCTGAAAGGACAGGCGATTCTATTGGACACCTAGGGGGAGGAGGGAGGAGATGCACGGCAGAAGCTGCTGTGATGTAGAGGAGGCGGCGATACCTCATCTAGTTTTCCGGGCGGGTAAGTGCTGTACGACCGACAGCGAGACCCGGGCGGGTGGGTGGGTTTGCAGGTGATGAGTGACCCGACGGGGGGTGGGGGGGGTACCCCTGGCCGCCCGTGGAGGGAGGTTGTTTGCCGCCCCATCCCCAGAAAAAACTGTAGTAGGTTCTTCTGCATATCTGGACCAATGGTTAAGGGATAAAGCAGAAGGCTGGGATGGGATTTTCTGAACACATAAGCTGATTGTTTTTAGGATTTTGTACTTCTGCTGTAATTTAGAATCAAGTGACTGTTGCTTGTGAGTACTGGATTTCCAATAATGGTCAAATCTGCACTGCGGGAGGTGTAGCCATGCACCATGTCACTAAATGGTTTCCAATATTGAGGATGCAGGTGAAGCGGTGCTACGTTTTCTGTAGTGGTTGGAGTCCAATATTCTATTTGCATATTAACCACTTGCCGACCGTGCCGCGTACATTTACTGCGGCACAATGGCACTGCTGTGCGAAATCCTGAACCTGTACAGGGCGTGCTCTCGCCGCCAGGGGGCGCCCGTGCGCTCTCGCCGCCAGGGGGCGCCCGTGCGCCCCCGCCGCACTCGCGGCCATCAGATTCATTTCAGAACCGATCAATCTTCAGGTCCAGGCCAATGATTTATGGCCTGGACCTGCTAATCAGTTCTGGCGAATGAAATCCTTCCCCTGCCTGTAAGTGTAAACACAGGCAGGGGGAGTGATGTAATTTCCCCTTGTGGAATCCTTTTCCTTCCAGAGAGAGGAGAGAGAACATCTCACCGTAAGTTGCACCAACACTACAGTAACACCAGTACACGTAGGTACACTTGTCACCCCCCCCAATTGCCTCACCCCTCCCCCCCCTCAGTTAAACCCTTCACTCCCTGTCAGTGTCACCCAGTGCAGCTGTCAGATCTTTCACTGATCACTGTACTGGTGTCATTTGTGACCCTAATCAGTGTTAGGGCAGTTAGTGGTAGGCCCAGGTAGCTTTCGGGTACCCCCCTACCCCCCCCCCCCTAATAAAGCTTTAACCCCTTGATCATCCCCTGTCACCAGTGATCACCGTATTAGTGTTGCGGGTGACGCTGTTTTGTTAGTTTTTTTTTTTTTCCCCAGATACCTCTTGCCAGAATTGTATTATTAATTGAATCTTGTACTAGTTGCAATGGAGCCAGTCCGGGAGTATCCAGCCAGGCATTCAAAATATGTTCAAATTTTGTTGGACTTCCCCTGTGTTTGTAGGCTAGTTTCTCCTGCAGGAGAGCCAAATTAATTGCAGTAACCCGTTCTTTGTGTGTGTGTGGGAATGTAGATGATGATGATACCAGTTGGGTAAGTATCGAAGGGTTAACCAACTCCCAAGTAGATAACTTAGATTGGGAAGAAATGGTGTGTCTGAGTTGTAAATCAGATATCCCTTTACATCCCATCTCTCTAATATATTCATTCCTGTATATCCCAATATTCTGCTCTCTCTAACATATTCCTACCTGTATATCCCATTATTTAGCTTTTTCTAACATATCACTTTCTCTACAAACCAAGAGACGGCCGCACACCAAAACTCATGGACCGGGCAAGGAGGGCATTAATCAGAGAGGCAACACAGAGACCCAAGGTAGCCCTGGAGGAGCTGCAGAGTTCCACAGCAGACTGGAGTATCTGTACATAGGATAATAAGCCGTACGCTCCATAGAGTTGGGCTTTATGGCAGAGTGGCCAGAAGAAAGACATTACTTTCAGCAAAAAAACAAAATGGCACGTTTTGAGTTTGCGAAAAGGCATGTGGGAGACTCCCAAAATGTATGGCGGAAGGGGCTCTGGTCTGATGAGACTAAAATTGAACTTTTTGCCCATCAAAGAAAACGCTATGTCTGGCGCAAACCCAACACATCACATCACCCAAAGAACACCACCCCCACTGTGAAACATGGTGGCAGCATCATACTGTGGGGTACTGGGAAACTGGTCAGAGTTGAGGGAAAGATGGATGGTGCTAAATACAGGGATATTTTTGAGCAAAACCTGTACCACTCTGTGTGTGATTTGAGGCTAGGACAGAGGTTCACCTTCCAGCAGGACAATGACCCCAAACACACTGCTAAAGCAACACTTGAGTGATTTAAGGGGAAACATGTGATGGAATGGCCTAGTCAAAGCTCAATCCAATAGAAAACCTGTGGTCAGACTTAAAGATTGCTGTTCACAAGAGTAAACCATCCAACTTGAAGGAGGTGGAGCAGTTTTGCAAGGAGGAATGGGCAAAAATCCCAGTGGTAAGATGTGGCAAGACTCATAGAGACTTATCCAAAGCGACTTGGAGCTGTGATAACCGCAAAAGGTGGCTCTACAAAGCATTGACTTTAGGGGGGTGAATAGTTATGCACATTGACTTTTTCTGTTATTTTGTCCTATTTATTGTTTGTTTTAACAATAAAAAAAAAAAAGTTGTGGGCATGTTCTGTAAATTAAATTATGCAAATCCTCAAACAATCCATGTTAATTCCAGGTTGTGAGCCAACAAAACACAAAAAATGCCAAGGGGGTGAATACTTTTGCAAGGCACTGTATAGTATATCCCAATGTTCTGCTCTCTACTAGATATCCCTTCCTGTACTTTCCAGCATTCTGCTGTATCCTAGAGATACCTTCCTCTAAATCCCAACATTTTTCTCTCACCTAGATATCCCTTCCCATACATACCAACATTCTGCTATCTCTCCAGATATTTCTTCTTTTGCATCCCAACATTTTGCTTTTTCCAACACATCCCTTTCTGAAAGTCTTAACATTCTGCTATATCCTAAAAATATTCCCTTCTGTGGCTCCAAACATTATATTTTCCCCAAAATATCCCTTTCCATTAGTCCCAACATTCTGTTCTCTCCAACATATAACTTCCCATATATCAAGATTTTATTTTTTCTCAGATAGCCTAGCCTGTACATTTCAACATTCTGCTCTTTCCTAAATATCTCTTCCTGTATATTCCTACATTCTGATTTTTCTTAGATATCTTTTCCAGAAGATCCCAACATTCTACTTTATCCTAGACATGTCTTCCTGTAAATTCCAACATTCTGCTCCCTCTTAGATATCCCTTTCTGCACATCCCAACTTTCTGCTCTCTCCTAAATGTACCTTTCCATACATTCCAATATTCTGCTCTTTACTAGATATCCCCTCCCATACATCCTAACATTCTACTTTTTACCACACATCCCTCCCCATACATTCCAACATACTGCTCTCTTCCAGGTATACCCTCCTTTACATCCTACATTTTGATCTCCCTTAGATATCTCTTCCAGAAGATCCCAACATTCTACTTTCTCCTAGATACCCCTTCCTGCACATTCCGACATTCTGCTCTATCCTTCCCATACATGCCAACATTGTGCTTTCTCTTATGCCGCGTACACACGAAGGGACTTTTCCCGGCGGACCTAAGTCCAGCGGACAATCCGCTGGACTTTCCAGCTGGGTCCGCTGGACTAAAAAGCGAACGGACTTGACCACACACGATCATGCAAAAAGTCCGACGGTTCACGCGATGACGTACAGCACGTACGACGGGACTAGAAAACGAAAAATACTAGAAAAATACTTGCTACTGAGCATGCGTCCTTTTTGGTCCGCCGGACCATACTACACACGGCCGGATTGTCCGCTGGACTGCCAAGTCCAGCGGATAATTTTAAAACAAAACTTAAAACTTTAGTCCGCCGTACTTTGGCCAAAAAAAGTCCGCCGGCGCCCACACACGAGGGGATTATCCGCTCGACTTCGGTCCAGCGGATAATCCCGCGGGATAGTCCCTTCGTGTGTACGCGGCATTAGATATACCTTCTCATATATCCTAAAATTCGGTTTTATTCTACATATCCCTCCCGTACATCCCCTGATTCTAAAGTTTTTTTCTTCACAATCCTTTTTGTATACTCAAAAGTCAATCACTTTCCTACCACCAACATATCCCTAACCAAAAATCTCAACAGATTTTTTTACTCCCTACCACGCCATTATGCCCTGCCATGCACACATCCACTGCAATAATCTACATTACTATTTGACATCCCCTTACTGATCCTGACTGTCTTATTATTTTACTCCATTGCCTTTTTTCTTACACCCTTACATTCTACTGCTTTTCTCACCAACTCCCTATCCTTTCCCATACATCCAACCTTTTTTCCCCCCCCAACATCTCTACAAATACATACATGCTCCAGTGCACCCTGATAACTTGTCTTCTCACCCTATTCATTTCTTTACTTGTAAATATTTTACTGCTGTCCCCACTTTTCAATATCTTGTATCTCCAACACCTTCTTCCCTTTTCCATATCTTTGTTATATGCCCTTTGCACTCACATTCACCTCACTGTCCTCTTCTCTCTTCTGTACATCCCAAATTCCAATATCCCCTCCTGATGGCCTCCCATTCACCCCACCATCTTCCTATCTCTTTCTGTACACCCTGACAGTCTCCTATTCACCTCACCATCTTTGTATCCATTCCTGTACATCTTATCAACCCTTCATGTAACTTACAATTTATCTCTTTCTACACCCCAATCTCCAGCTCTACACTCCAACACTCCAATATCTCTTTCTTTTTTATTTATAACAAGGAACGGGACCCTGTCGGGTCGATACATTACAAAGTAGTACGGGTATCAAGACAATCAACTTATTCAAGACAGTCAGAATACATTACATGACACAGTCTTCAAGTAGGAAGGAAAAGAAAAACAGGGTTTAAACATATCTGAGTGTGGACGAATTGGTAGAGGTTACGCTCCGTGGCGTATTGTCACTTAGTGTGTCTGAGCTAATGTTAGTGTTATTTGTGCCCTCTGATGTCTTTAATTCTGTTTCAGCGACTTGTTCCTTCCCAGGTGTCTAGTTCTGGCTGTTGGCTCCCTTTACTCCGGTAGGGTATTTGTGCTTGGGGTTGTCGTGTTGTGCAGTACCGGGGACATTGGCCCAGCTCCTCGGTTTTTCCTGTTTATGTTGGAAAAAAGGTGGAAAATAGAGAGTAAAATAGATCCCCCCCAGGTTGGGGTGGAATTGGTTAGAGGTAGAATTTTAGAGTAAAGAATAATATGAAAGGAGAAAAAGAAGAGGGAAAGGGGAGCAGTAGTGGGAAGGTGGATTGGGTGGTGGATAGGGGGGGGGGGGGGGGTATGGGGGTATTGGGACCCACTAACATGGGTCATTAGTAATTCAAACATGTGTGTCAGATGGGATTTGTGGTAGCGGAGTACAACTCTGTGTGTCTGTTGAGGTACCCTTCATCGCCTGGCCCTCTGCCGAGTAAATAAAGATAATCCACAACTGCCAGGTGTTAGAGAATGTTTCTTGCCTATGCTGGGCTGTGAGGACGAGGTCCTCCACCAATATCTCTTTCTATACACCCTGACAATCTTCCATTCACCTCCTCATCTTCCTATGTCTTCTTCTACCACCCAACATTTCAGTATATTTTCCTTCACAACCCAATATTCCAGTACCTCTTCTGGTACATCCTTCGATTCACCTCATTACGTATATCCCTTTACACCCCAACATTCCAAAATATTTGCTGGTACACCCGACAATCTTCCATTCATCTCATCATCTTCCCGTGTCTTCCTCTACACTCCAACATTTTATTACCTTTTCCTCTACCCTCCAACATGCCAATATCTCTTCTGGTACACCATGACAACTATCCATTCACCTCATCATCTGCTCAAGTCTTCCTTTACAGCCTAACATTCCAGTATATCTTCTGGTGTACCCTGACAAGCCTCCATTTACCTCACCACCTTCCCATGTCTTCCTGTACACCCCAACATTTTAATATCTCTTCCTCTACACCCCAACATTCCTATATCTCTTCTGGAACACCCCAACTACACCCTGACAACTTTTAATTCACCTTACCATCTTCCCGTGTCTTCCTCTACACCCCTGTAGGCAGGTTCCTAACCACGTTCTATCTCATGTGTTAGCCCCCGTACACACGGTCAGACATTCCGACCACAAAATCCGTTGGATTTTGTCCGAAACTGGTGTTGCATACACACGGCCGGACAAAGTTGTCGGAAAATCCGATCGTTCGGAACGTGATGACGTTCGTTCGTTACGAGGGGACTACGTTCAGGCTAGTAGCCAATAGCTTTGGTCTCGTAATTCGATCTGAGCATGCGTGGCACTTTGTCCGATCGGAATTCTCTACCAACGATCTGACAAAGTCCGATCGGATTTTGTTGTCGGAAAATATGAGATCCTGCTCTCAAATTTTTTCAGTCGAAAATTCCGAAAGATTTTCTGACCGTGTGTACAGGGCATCACTGTTTCACTGTTTTATTGATGAAAATATGTTGTAGGGAAATCTTGTCTATTTGGCTGCTTGGAAGCCAGGAAGGGGTTAATGTGCCGACTTCTTGGTGTTCATAGCTCTGCCCCCTTGTGGAGGGCTATAAATGCAAGAGGAGGCAACCTAAATGGGAAAGTAAAAGGAAGACTGCACCCACCTGTAACTCTACTCTTGGAGGCTTCCCCTTGGTGGGTACCCAGTCAGGGTACCAGAGACGGCTTTTATGAACTTTACTGAAAGGACTTTACAATTGAAAGAGCTATCATCTGGGCAGCCTGAAGTTAGGAAGAGTTAAATTAATGTATGACAGAAACAGTGAAAGACTGTTGATATGTTATCTGCAAGGAATTATTAAGTAAATGTTCTAAAAGATGCTATATTGCTGTTGCTAAGGACAACTGGAGTGATGTTGGGTGCTAAAGCAGACAGCCAGCAGGAACTAGTGGTGACCTGGCAAGTGTGGCAGAAGTGGCCTATTAGTGAGGGGGCTTGTGAGCTTAACCCCTCCCTAGTATCACAGGGTATCTTATGGACCTAGCCTGGAAGGTCACAGTACAGAAGGGGAGAGAGTGAGGACCCTCAGAACTGAAAAAGCTCAGAAAAATGATCTCTGGGTGTTTCAGGGAGATGTCTCATAATGTCGTTGGGAGTGAGGTGACACATGGAGCTGGGCTGGTTAGTGGGGTACAGGCTCTGTGGTACCCATTGGAATTGCTTCATTCATTGGGAGAAGTACAGTTAGTTACAGAAGTAAATTGTGACTCTCTGAGAAGACTTACTAAAACTGGAGCAGCTGTGCATGGTAACCAATCAGCTAACTTCAGCTTGTTCAATTAAGCTTTGGCAATAAAACTTGGAAGCTGATTGGTTTCTATGCAGAGCTGCACCAGATTTTGCAAATTTCAGTTTTTGTAAATAACCCCCACAGGGTTATACGTGTAAATCAAGTGTGCTTGCTTCTAAGAGGGAGTGCCGCCTTAACGCTGATTTCACGTAACCGCGGCCTCTGCCTGTGAGTTAAGGCATTAGCAAGTGTTGGGCACGTTAAACCCTGCCGACACCCCAATATTTCACTATATCTTTCGCTACACCTCAACATTCCAATGTCTTTTACTGTGCACCCCAACAAACTCACATTCACCTCACCCTCTCCTTAAGTCTTCCTGTACACCCCAGAATTCTAATATCTCTTCTTGTACACCTCAGCATTCCTGTATCCCTTTCTTGTACATGCATGTGGTCTTCCATTCACTGCACCATCTTACTAGTTCTTCCTCTACACCCCAACATTCCAATATCTCTTACTGTGCACCCCAACAGTCTTACATTCACCTCACCATCTTCTCAAGTCTTCCTGTACACCCCAGAATTCTAATATCTCTTCTTGTACACCTCAGCATTCCAGGATCCCTTTCTTGTACATGCATGTGGTCTTCCATTCACCGCACCATCTTCCTAGTTCTTCCTCTACACCCCGACATTCCAATATCTCTTACTGTGCACCCAAAAAAACTCACATTCACCTCACCCTCTCCTTAAGTCTTCCTTTACACCGAAGAATTCTAATATCTCTTCTTGTACACCTCCATCATTCCAATATCCCTTTCTTGTACATGCATGTGGTCTTCCATTCACCGCACCATCTTCCTAGTTCTTCCTCTACACCCCAACATTCCAATATCTCACTGTGCACCCCAGTCTCACATTCACCTCACCATCTTCTTAAGTCTTCCTTTACACCCCAGCATTATAATATCTCTTACTGTGCACCCCAACAGTCTCTCACATTTACCTCACCATCTTCTCAAGTCTTCCTGTACACCCCAGCATTCTAATACCTTTTCTTGTAAATGCTTGCAGTCTCCCATTCACAGCACCATCTTCATAGTTCTTCCTGTACACCCCTGAATTACAATACCTCTTGCTTTGCACCCCAACAGTCTCACATTCACCTCACCATCTTCTTAAGTCTTCCTGTACACCTCCGCATTCTAATATCCCTTCTTGTAAATTCTTGCGGTCTTCCATTCACAGCACCATCTTCTCAGTTCTTCCTTTACACCTCAACATTCCAATATCTCTTCCTCTACCCACCACCACTCTGCTGCTTCCCCTGGAACCTCAGTATCCCTTCTCATGTACCCCAACAATTTTACTGCCCTTCCCAACACCTCAGTATCCCTAAATAATTCCCTCACACACTCCTTATTTCTCCACCACCTCCATATTATCAGTTTCCCTACAACCTGACATTATTGCTCTTCGCAGCACGTCAGTGTCTTCCTATTGTTTTATTTCTGTCTCCACCTCTCCACCACCTCCATATCCTTTCCAGAATCATATCTTGATTTTTTATTTCTTATGTTCTGAGCCTCCTGCTGTTTTCATCTGGGTCAGAATTGTGTTGCTGCACAGCCATCTCCGAGCACCCTGTAGAATTCTCCGCAGCCAAAATGCAGAGATCTCGCTTCGTATTAAGGGTGTTTCCCATTCCGAGGAATGCCCACTCTTTTCTTTTTTCCTTCAGCAACACTTTATGTGTTTCGTATTGCGTGGGTTAACACAAAATCTCTCCCATGGGACATCCCGGGCCCATGAATAATTCATCGGGCCCAGACATGCCTACATTATGGATGGTTGGTGAGCGAGGGAGATGAAGGTGTAGTGACAGGCGGGTGTGAAGCTAGCAGACTCCAAAGACAGGTCAGAGCAGCGAGTGCAGCGACGGCTGGGTGGTGCATACACCCAGCACTGCACTGTACAGGGCTCCGTCCTGTGATAGACAATCACCATCAAGAAAGCCAGAGGTGGGCTGAGAGACGCTGGAAAGCTGCAGTCGATTTTCTTTAAACGATTTTCAGATTCCAATTGTTCTCTCGACGTTCGTTTTCGACTGCGGTGACGAGAAAATGCAAGGGAGCGGGATGGAAAAATGTTCTCGAGCCAATGAAATTCTAACTGTGAATGTGGTTTTTGTTTGTGAATAAATTGTACATATTGTAAATGAAAACCTGTTTAATAGACCTGGGATTTCATGCAACTAGCAGGCGTGGAGGGAATTTTAAGGAATTGGAGTAAAATTGGAGAACTCAGTGAGGAGAAATGACTTTTCTATGAACAGTAGAACAAAAAAATCTAACTGTGTGTGGCCAGTTTAACCCTACACGTCTCAGCACCTATTACCAAGGAGGTTCTTCTATACACTGGAAGATAATGTAATATATACAGGACAAGAGAAGTGGTACTGTGCAGAGTCCATATATACAGAATAAGAACAGATACTGAGAATTACACCCGGCATACAGGACAAGAGAAGTGGTACTGTGCAGAGTCCATATATACAGAATAAGAACAGATACTGAGAATTACACCCGGCATACAGGACAAGAGAAGTAGTACTGTGCAGAGTCCATATATACAGAATAAGAACAGATACTGAGAATTACACCAGGCATACAGGACAAGAGAAGTGGTACTGTGTAAAGTCCTTACATACAGAAAAAGAACAGATACTGAGAATTACACCCAGCATACAGGAGAAGAGAAGTAGTACTGTGCAGAGTCCATATATACAGAATAAGAACAGATACAGAGAATTACACCCAGCATATAGGAAAGGAGAAGTAGTACTGTGCAGAGTTCTTCCATACAGAATAAGAACAGATACTGAGAATTACACCCAGCATACAGGTCAAGAGAAGTAGTACTGTGCTGAGTCCTTCCGTACAGAATAAGAACAGATACAGAGAATTACACCCAGCATATAGGACAAGAGAAGTGGTACTGTGTAGAGTCCTTACATACAGAATAAGAACAGATACTGAGAATTACACCCAACATACAGGACAAGAGAAGTGGTACTGTGCAGAGTCCATACATACAGAAAAAGAACAGATACTGAGAATTACACCCAGCATACAGGACAAGAGAAGTGGTACTGTGTAAAGTCCTTACATACAGAATAAGAACAGATACCGAGAATTACTCCCAACATACAGGACAAGAGAAGTGGTACTGTGCGTTGCTCTCATGATAAGCATGCTGGTGAAGAATTGCAGAAAATCTGGGAAGAAAGCACAAGTGTGCATCTTTTTTTACATATACTGTATACTATATATAGAACATGGAGAACAGAGAAATCTGTTGCTCATCTCCTAGCAGATAATAAGAGCCTAGCTGTCATTACTGCATTAAGTTTATTGGTTGCAGAGGGTAATGAAGACATCTTTAGTAGTATTCCACTACTCACTTTATACTCATCATCCTATCACCACTCCATCACTTACTGCTGACTTCTCACCCTCCACTATTCCACCAGTCACTCCAGACCCCTCAGTTTCTACTGTTTCACTAGTTATTCCATAACTAACTCCCCACTCATACTATTTCACTACTATTCATGTCAATTATTTTCCTTATTACAAACTCAGCACTCTCTACTATTCAATTTCCACTTCAGTTTTCACCCAACTGCATACCGCAGACTCATTTAATGTATTATTCCACCTCTCATATCAGACCTATCACCCTCTTCTTTCTACTTCTGATCCCACTCTCCTCATTCTTAACTAATCCACTACTCGTTTCAGATGCAACTTCCTCTGATTTTACCAAATCCTTAGGCTTTACTATGCCATCACTCTCCTCAGCGTCCTCATTTTTCTACTATCCCACCTCTCAATCCAGACTCATTACCTTCATCTACGCCACTATTAATTCCAGCTTCCTCACCCTTTTTTTTTTTTTTACTATTGCATACTCCAGAGTTCACACTCTCTACTACCCCAATACTTACTCCAAATCTGCTGCTTACTCCTAAATTGCTTTTTTACTACTACACTATTTACTCCACACCCAACATACACTAGTGCTACACTGTTCATTTGAGATTTATCTCTCCCGTTCAATCTGCTGAAGCGACCTCCAACATCCAAAGCATTTATTTTTCCATTACTCATTCCAGACTTATCATTCTATGATTTCAGCACTAACGCCAGATCCCCCCACCACCACCTCTACTATTCCACTGCTAACTTCAGGATTATCACATCACCCCCTACTTATGCCACTGCCCATTCTGGAGTCCTCACCATCTACTATTCCATCAGTTATTTCAAGATGCTATTCCACTACTCACTCCAGGGTCCTCCTCTTCTACTATTCCAATATTCTTTCCAGACTCATCACCTTTTATCATTCCACCATTCATTCCAAGCTCCTCACCCTGTACTATTCCACTACTCAGCCCCAGGATTCTCATCCTTTACTGTTCCACTACTTTTTCCAGGATCCTTAACATCTACAATTTCACTGATAATTTCAGGATCCACACCCTTTACTAATCCATAAAATCACACCAGGATCCTCAACCTCCACTATTCCGTTAACCATTCCAGACTCATTAACTTCTGTTTTTGCAGTACTTGTTTCAGGATCCTAGCCTTCTACCATTCCACCACTAATTCTAGGATTCTCACCCTTTTTTATTACATTAATCATTCAAGGATCCTTACCCTCTCATATTCCACTACTCATTACAGATTCCTTACTTTCTACTATTCTACTACTTATTCCATTCTCCTCAACCTCTAAAATTACACTTTTTTATTCCAGGGTCCTCACATTTTACTATCCCACTACTCGTTCCAGTATCCTAACTTTCTACTATACCACTACTCATTCCAGGATCCTCACCTTTCAATTCTCTACTTATTCCAGGCTCCTCGTCCTCTACTAATTCATATACTTACTCCATGCTTCTTACACTTTACTATTCCACAGATTCATCTACCTCATCTATTATGCTACCATCAACATTAGCTTCCTGAGCATCTACTTTTCCACTCATTCCACTCATCTACTTATTCCAGATTCATCACTTCTTACTGTTCCACTACTTACTCCACACTCATCTCTCTCTAAACTTTTATTACTCACCATCTGCTCCTCCCCTTCTCAGGCTACTTCCTAATCTCTACTATTACACTCTTCACTCCAGACTCCTCATGCTCCAACTACTATTCCACAACCCACTCCTGCCCTATTATTCTCCACTTTTGATTAGGGACTTTTTTTTTCAAAATCTCATTCATATTATTTCAAAGGAAATAATATAGAGCCCTGGTATGTGTCAGCCGATAATTGTACTGTGTTGGGTAATATGTTGGTGCCTCGTGATTTCAGAACAATAATTTGTAATTGTTACCAAACTTTGCTAAGCATAGTGGTGTATTAAGGCTCATGAACCACCACCTCTGCAACTTACCGAAGGCCAACAGTAGGATGCAGTCAAGGTTGCTCATTTATTAGTCTATAGTCATTGCAGCTGAGCACCACACCCCCACCTAGGCATCACCCCTGACACCAGTCCTGGCACCTGCCACAGTTGCCTTTATCAAACCATTATAGGTTTGGATTTAGCCATCAAACTTACGAGTATTCTGAATGAATGACTTGTATAGCGCTGCAACTGCGAACTGAATCGCCTCAAGGTGATTGATCCGTCCTGTGCTTCCTGCTTGTTAGAAGAGGTGGGTCTTGAGTTTTTTTTTGAAGGCCCGATGGTTTTCTTCCATGCGGATGTCAGTGGGTAGAGCGTTCCATAGCCGAGGTCCTTGGACTGAGAATCTTCGTTCTCCCTTGGATTTGTAGCAGGATTTAGGGACGAGGAGGAGGTTTTGGCTAGTTGATCGGAGGCTGGGATTGGGTGTGTAGTATTTTATTTTCTCACATAGGTATTGAGGAGCGTTTCCTTGTGTGTATTTGTGGGTGAGTCAGAGGGTCTTGAAAGTGATCCGATCGGTTAGCCAATGAAGGGTCCTTAGGACTGGGGAGATGGATTCCCAGGTTTTTTTTTCCAGTGACTAGTCTTGCTGCCATGTTTTGGATGACTTGTAGGCGAGCAATCTGGTATTTGGGTAGTCCTATGTAGAGGGAGTTTGCGTAGTCGAGTTGGGAATTGATGATTGTTCCAACTACTACTGCTTTCTCTTTTTCTGGAATGAAGGGGATGAGTCTACGTAACAGATGGAGAAGATGATGAGAGCCACTGACTACTGATCCTATTCGAGCATTCATCGACATCTCTGAGTCGAAGATGACTCAGAGACTTTTGGCTTTGGTGCTTGGGGAGATGGTTTGTCTAAGGATGGTGGGTGGTGTCCAAGGGGTCTGAGTTTTAGTATTTCTGTTTGCGTTGAGGAGAAGAAGCTCTGTTTTGGATCCATTGAGTTTGAGGGAGCTCGTGGTCATCCAGTCATCTATCAATGTGAGGCATTTTTCTAGTTCCTGATCCTGATTCTCCAACGTTTGCTACTTGATGCAACAGCCTCATCCACACCTGCCGACATTTATACATATCATAGTCCATCATCTGAGATTTGTACTTTGTAGGTAATATGTTGGCACCTCAACAGTTAAGAAAAAGAATTTGTGATTATTACCAAACTTTGCTTAGCCTACTGGTTTAATAAGGCTCATGAAATGCCACCTTTGCAACTTACGAAAGCACGACGACAGGATATGTTCAAGTTTGCCCAATTATTAGACTGTAGTGATTGCATCTCAGCACCAAACCCCCGCCTAGCCATAATTTCCCACACCAGTCCTTCTAGCACCTGTCAGAGGACACAGTCAAGTTTGCCCATTTAGTGGTCTGTAGTAATTGCTGCTGAGCACCATGTCCGCGCCTAGGCATCATTTCCACTATACGCTTGGATTTAGCCAACAAAACTTGTGAGTATTCGCTAACATTTGCTACTTGATGCAACTGCCTCATCCACACCTGCCAACCTTTATACATAGCACAGTGCATCAGCTGGGATTTGTACTGTGTAGGTACTATGTTGGCACCTCATGAGATAAGAACAATAATTTGTGATTATTACCAAACTTTACTAAGCCTAGTAGTTTAATAAGGCTCAGGATCAGGAACTGCCACCTCTGCAATTTACGGAAGGCCAACAATAGGATACAGTCAAGTTATCCATTAGTTGGTCTGTAGTGATTGCAGTTGAGCACCACACCCCATCTAGGCACCATCTTCCACACTAATCCTTCTAGCAGCTGCCAAAGTTGCCTTCATCGAACCACAATAGGCTTGAATTTACCCACCAAAAATTATGAGTATTCTCTAACTTTTACCACTTGATGCAACTGCCTCATCCACACCCGCCAAAGGTTATACATATCACAGTGTATCAGCTAAGATTTGTACTGTGTTAGGTAATATGTTGGGGGCCCCATCATTTAAGGACAACAATTTGTGATTATTACCAAACTTTGTTAAGCCTAGTAGTTTAATAAGGCTCATGAATTACCACCTCTGCAACTTACCAAAGCAGAACAGTAGAACACAGTCAAGTTTGCCCCTATATTGGTCGGTAGTCATCGCTGCTGAGCACCCTGCCCCCACCTAGGCATCATCTCCACTATACTCTTGGATTTAGCCAACAAGACCTGTGAGTGTTTTCTAACCTTTGCAACTGCCTCATCCACACCTGCCAAAGTTAATACATATAACAGAAGGTGCTAGGCACCATCCCCCACACCAATCCTTCTAGCACCTGCCAAAGTTGCCTTCCTCAAATCACTATAGGCTTGAATTTAGCAGTGCTGGTCATCTTACTTTAAAAAAGTAATTAGTTAAGTTACAAATTACTTCTCCCAAAAAGTAATTGCGTTAGTAACTCAGTTACTACATTGGAAAAGTAATTAGTTACGCAGCAAAGTAACTGTGACTTTTTTTTTTTTAATTCTATACATGTAACTAAGGGGCGGGTCTAGTATTACTGTAAGCAAGGGGCGCATTTATTATTATTGTTATATATCGTGTAACCAAGGGGCTGCTCTATTATTACTCTAACCAAGGGGCAGATCTGTTATAGCGTGTAAGCAAGGGGCGGGTTATTATTATATTGTGTAAGGGGCGGATGGCTACAGAAGAGGGCGAATCTTAAATTAATGGGCAGAGCTCGATATTTAACAATAATAATAAATGCGCCCCTTGGTTACAGTAATACTAGACCCACCCCTTAGTTACATGATAGACGCCTCTTGCAGAGTAGCACGAGCATCAGGAGCGTGCGGCATCGCCTCGTACAATTACATGTTAACTGCGCCTGCGCGGTGTAGAGTTCACTCGGAGCTGTTTAGGTTTGGCAATTTTCGTAAGCTCCGTAGTCCTTCGTACTGCGCAAGCGCTGCACCTGTGCAGTACAGGGGGTCCTTATCTGGCGGGGGAACTTTTTCGGCAGGACACCGGAATTACACTACTGCCATCTAGTGGCGGTAGATGTAATTGGGGTAACTAAGCCAAAGTAATGGGAACTGAGTTACCATGAGGGGAAAAGTAATCAGTTAGATTACTCGTTACCCTCTAAAGTAACTGAGTTATGTAACCCAGTTTATTTTAACTCAGTTACTTACATCACTGGAATTTAGCCACCAAGAATTATAAGTATTCTCTAACTTTTACTACTTGATGCAACTGCCTTATCCACACCCGCCAAAGATTATACAAAGCACAGTGTATCAGGTAAGATTTGTACCGTGTTGGGTAATATGTTGGTGTCCCGCCATTGAAGAACAACAATTTGTGATTATTACCAAACTTTGTTAAGCTTAGTAGTTTAATAAGGCTCACTATAAAGGGGCTGCTTCGCTTTCTCCTCTCCGCAGCGTGAATACTCATACCTAGACTCTGGAATACCGATGTTGATCCTACTATAAAAGAATGGCTGGCTGAGATGAGTCATTTAAGGAGAATGGAAGAATTGACGGCAAACATACATGCATGTTACCCTAAGTATATGGCGATATGGTCTCCTTGGATTGAGTTTTTGGGCTCTGATTTTCTTGGATCTTTCCTATAAATAGTTTCTACTTCATGACGCGACTCTGACCTAAAGTAGTTGCTCCCCAGAGAGCTTGTCAGAGAAATAGATTGATTTGCTTGTGAAATCCCCCCCCCCCCCTTTTTTCCCTCTTTTTATCTGTGTCCTTTCCTATTTTTCTTTTTATTGTCTTTTGTTTTGCCTTTGGGTGGATTCTTGCCCAAGTGAAATAATGGTTACTTAAGTATAGTTGTTTCTGTTGAACAGGTGATAAGATATATTTATATTGATCTTCGAAATATTACAAAAGATTGTCCTTCTCAAGCTTCATCAATTTTGTGATATTTCGGATCAAGGCGATCCAGACTATGGGCTTTTTTGAATGTAACCTTGCAAAATATTTAATAAAAATTAATATTTAAAAAAAAAGTTTAATAAGGCTCATGAACTGCCACCTCTGCAACTTTACCAAAGCATAACAGTAGAACATAGTCAAGTTTGCCCATTGTCTGTAGTCATCGCTGCCCCCACCTAGGCATCATTTCCACTATACTCTTGGATTTAGCCATCAAGACTTGTGAGCATTCTCTACCTTTTACTACTTGATGCAACTGCCTCATCCACACCTGCCAAAGTTAATTCACATCACAGAGCATCAGTTGAGAGTTGTACTGTGTTGGGTAACATGTTGGTGCCCCATGAGTTAAGAACAATAATTTGTAATTAAGACTCATGAACTCTCACCTCTGCAATTTACAGAAGGACAACAGTAGGATACCATCAAGTTTGATCTCTTATTAGTCTACAGCAGTGTTTCTCAACTCCAGTCCTCAAGGCGCCCCCAACAGGTCATGTTTTCAGGATTTCCCTCTTATGAAACGGCTGTGGTAATTACTAAGGCATGAAGCTAATCAAATCACCTGTGCAAAACATTGGAAATCCTGAAAACATGACTCGTTGGGGCGCCTTGAGGACTGGAGTTGAGAAACACTGGTCTACAGTCACCACGTCCCTGTCTAAACCTCATCTCCCACAGCAGTCCTGGTAGCACCTGTCAGAGTTGCCTTCCTCAAACGACTATGGGCTTGGATTTAGCCAACAAGATTTGTGGGTATTCTCTACATTTTACTATAACCTTATCTTTATCTGCAGGGCCGTCTTTAACCCCTTCACTACCCGCCCATAGTCATATGACGCCCACAAGGTGGATCTCCCATTCTGGGTGGGCGTCATATGACGTCCTCCCATTCCCGGCCGCCTGGGGGGCGCGCGCGCGCCCGCGGCGTCGCTCGGGACCCGGTGCGAGTGCCCGGCGGCCGCGATGTCCGCCGGGCACCCGCGATTGCCCGTTAAAACAACGGGACCGTGCGGGACCGTGGAGCTGTGTGTGTAAACACACAGCTCCACGTCCTGTCAGCGGAGAGGAGACCGATCATGTGATCCCAGTACGGAGGAACACATGATCGGTCTCCTCCCCTTGAGTCCCCTCCCCCCACAGTTAGAATCACACATATAGGGAATACATTAACCCCTGCAGCGCCCCCTAGTGTTAACCCCTTCCCTGTCAGTCACATTTACACAGTAATCAATGCAATTTTATAGCAACGATCGCTGTGTAAATGTGAATGGTTCCAAAAATGTGTCAAAAGTGTCCGAAGTGTCCGCCGCAATGTCGCAGTCACGAAAAAAAAATCGCAGATCGCCGCCATTACTAGTAAAAAAAAAAAAATGCAATAAATCTATCCCCTATTTTGTAGACGCTATAACTTTTGCGCAAACCGATCAATATACGCTTATTGCGATTTTTTTTAACAAAAATATGTAGAAGAATACGTATCGGCCTAAACTGAGGAAAAAATATGTTTTTTTATATATTTTTTGGGGAAATTTATTATAGCAAAAAGCAAAAAATATTGAATTTTTTTCAAAATTATCGCTCTATTTTTGTTTATAGCGCAAAAAATAAAAACCGCAGGGGCGATCAAATACCACCAAAAGAAAGCTCTATTTGTGGGAAAAAAAGGACGTCAATTTTGTTTGGGTGTAACGTCGCACGACCGCGCAATTGTCAGTTAAATCGACGCAGTGCCGAATCGCAAAAAGTGCTCTGGTAAGGAAGGGTGTAAAATGGCCCGGTGTTGAAGCGGTTAATATTGACTGGACCCTGGGCAAACATTTTCTTGGGGCCCCCTCTTCCATGCAATTTTGCTCTCCGTATGCTTTGAGACATACAATAAATAGCAGCTAGACTCAAAATCAGTTTACTGAATCAGATCAGCGATTGGTTGCAGTGTATCATTACCGCTCACTGGCTGCTAGAGGTTACAGCACACATTATGGCTCACTGTTATTTACTAGCGGTTACAGCACAAGATTTCTGCTTGTTGATTGGTTGCTAGAGATTACTGTACATCAATACTAATCACTTATTGAATGCTAGAGGTTACTGAACATGTATACCACTCACTAATTGGTTGTTAGAGGTTATTGCACATTATTACTGCTCACTGATTGGTTGCAAGAGGTTAGTGCACAGCATTACTGGTCTCTAAAGGTTACAACACATCATCTCCTCACTGCCTGCCTGCGTATTCACATGCACCAAAATTCAGGGTGCTGTGGCACCATGTTATTTTGTAGAAGGGTTCCACCTCCAATTTGCTTACTTCTGCAGAACATGATGTTAGGCTTAATGACCACAGTTGTAGGCAGGACTTTCAAGCCTGCTCCTTTACCTCCCTAGTGGGCAGCATTCAGCAGAAGTGATGGTGGACTTGACCTCAGGGGGCAATGATATACATAAAAATACGTCTCTATTTAACTAATCAATGCCGCATTCCACGACTAATTATATATTAATGCCGCCACTATTTACATATCAATGCAGGTTATTTACATGTAAACACAGGGTCTGCAGGCGAGTCCTCTGTACATGGCAATAGGGCAGAGCTGAGCAGCGGCAGCAGAAGTTTACACTGAGATATCGGGACACAGCACGGGACTAATGCGGCGTACACACGGTCGGAATTTCCGATGGAAACAGTCCGATGGGAGCTGTTCATCGGATTTTCCGACCGTGTGTATGTCTTTTTCTGTCGGAATTTCCGACGGACTTTGAATTGAGAACCTGTTCTCAATTTTTCAGACGGAAAACCTTTCTATCGGATTTTCCGATCGTGTGTATGCAAGTCCGACACGCAAAATTCCGACGCATGCTCGGAAACAATTTGACGCATGCTCGGAAGCATTAAACTTCCCTTTTATAGTGCTGTCGAACGTGTTTTATGCCGCTGTGTTATTGACCGTCGGAATTTGGTGTGACCGTGTGTAGGCAACACAGCTTGAGCGGAATTCCGTCGGAATTCCGTTGGAAAAACCGTCAGAGTTTTTTCCGACGAGAATTGCGATCGTGTGTACGCGGCATTAAACTTCAAGGGATAAGGGAATTTAAACTGGGATGGTTGGCAAGTATGAGGCACCTGCTTTGGGCCCCACTACAATGATGGGGCCCAGGGCAGCTGCCCCTTTTGCCCTGCCTGAAAAACGGTCCTGTTTATCTGCCAAAGTTTATACAGATCACGGTGGGTTTTGCACCGTGCTGGGTAATTTGTTAGTCCCTCATGAGTTTAGAACAATAATTTGTGCTTGTTACCAAACTTTGCTAAACCCATTGGTTTATTAAGGCTGATGAACTGTCACCTCTGCAACTTACAGAAGGCCAACAGTAGGATATAGTCAAGTTTGCCCATGCAGAGGTGGCTCTAGGCTTTGTGAGGCCTTAGGCAAAACCTAGACATGAGGCCCCACTCACGCCCATAAAGGGAAAAATAAATCAAGCAATAAAAAAATTAACTATATGAATTTCATATATTAAGAGCTTTAAAGTGCTAGTGTCACTGTTCTCAGTGCTGGTGTCAGTGCTCTCTATCTCACAGGCAATGTTAAACCGTTGCTGGCTCGGAGCTTAACGCTGCAGCGGCATTGTTGTCAGCAGAGGCGGCTCTTCAATTAGGTGGTCACGAGGCCCCTGTGAGTGCGAGGCCTTAGGCGACCGCCTTATTAGCCTAATTAGAGAGCCGCCTCTGTGCCCATGTATTGGTCTGTAGTGATTGCGGATGAGTACCTTCCCCCCTGCCTAGGTACCATCTCCCACACCATCTCCCACACCATCTCCCACACGACACCCACCAGAGTTGCCTTCATCAAATCACTATGGGCTTGGATTTAACCAACGAGACTTAAGAATTCTCGAACTTTTTACTACCTGAGGCCCACTGCCTCATCCGCACCTGCCAAAATGTATACCTATTACAGTGCTTATAACAAAACATTGAAACAAAATTCTTAAACCACATCTTCTACCGTGTACAGCGGTATGCATTTTACGGAACCAAGCCCACGGTGATCATAATTTCACGTGGACAAGTTCAAGGCCGATGGGTCACTTCTAGAACGTGGCAGGGTCATGGTTAGGGTCACCTACGTGGTGTAACTCAATTACTGAAGGCCACTGCTAGGTTCAGTAATTATTTTCTCAGCCCAGGAATGGTAT
>CM053031.1:279728660-279763660 GCA_028564925.1 Lithobates sylvaticus
GTTATATAAGGAGCTGTGGGATGCAGTTATATGGGGTAATAGAAGGAACTATGGGGAGGAGTTACATAGAGTTATGGGAAGATCTATAAAGAGGAGTCATATAGAATAATAGAAGGAGTGATGGGGAAGAGTTAGAAATGTGCATAGTTGGAGCTATGGGGGGGGAGGGGTTATATGGAGTTATAGGAGGAGCTATGGAAATAAATTATATGGAATTACAGGGGGGAGTGATGATGAGGAGGAGTTATATAGAGTTATGGGGATGGGTATATAAAATATAGAAGTAGCTAGGAGAAGTTTTACATTGAGTAATTAGAGCTATGGGGAGGGGCTATATGGAGTTTTAGGGGGAGCTCAGGGGAGGAGTTACATGGAGTTTTAAGGGGAGCTCATGGGAGGGGTTACATGGAGTTTTAGGGGGAGCTCAGGGGAGGAGTTACATGGAGTTTTAGGGGGAGCTCAGGGGAGGAGTTACATGGAGTTAAAGGGGGAGCTCAGGGGAGGAGTTACATGGAGTTTTAGGGGGAGCTCAGGGGAGGGGTTACATGGAGTTAAAGGGGGAGAAATGGGGAGGAGTTTTATACAATTATTTGAGGAGCTACAAGGAGGGGTTATGAGGAGGAGTTATAGGAGGAACTATAGGGAGGGGTTACTTGGAACTATGGGAAGGTGGGTTAGGGGTTGAAGTAACGGGGGAAATATGAAAAAACTTTATATGGACTGATGGGGGCATTATGGAAAAGCGGTATAAGGAGTAATAGGATTAGCAAAGCAAAGGGGGTCTATTTATAAGCATTACAGTGAGGCAGGACCATCTTATAGAAAGTAATATGAATGCATAACATCTATAAACTTACTGCAGGAGAAATCTTGGCAGTATATTATGAGAGATGGAGCCTTACAGAGGTGTTACATGGGGTACTGGTACTTCTGGGATGTAGATTTGCAGAGTCAACTTTGGGAATGTTTTTATGGAAATTACGTCTTCTGCCAGCTGGAAATAATTAGAGGAATATTTCAGCAATGTTCTTATTAATAATTGTTGCCTGATCTTAGTTATCCTGTTTATAATACTCTTATTTCTTCTCCTATGGCAGACCCGTCTCTTGCTTTCCTTTTTGGCATCTCTCTTCTGGGCTGACCACCCAGCTACCTTCTCCACCTTTTTCTTAAAACCTTTCCGCTGGCGCCCATACCCATGGCCACACCACCTGCAGACACAGGACCTCCACCCGAGGGGCAGACTACTCCAGAGGCCACAGAGCCTGTCTGCTCCACAACCGTGGTGGTGGTGGAAGAGCCGGAGCCTGTGCCAGAGACTAGTGCTGCAGAAGCAGAGGCAACGGTGACCATCCAGTCCAAATGCTCCTCTTTGAGTGACTTCAAAGCCCAGCACGCTGCCAATGGAGGACCTCAAGCCTCCAGCCTGGCTGGCTCAGAGGGAAGGCTAGCCCAAGCTGCGTCTAATTCTCCCAGGCCAAGTCTGTGCCGACAAGGGTCTACAGCCACAGCTAGTGTCGCAGAAGCGGAAAAGCCAAGGGACTATCTGCTTATTGCCATCTTGTCGTGCTTCTGCCCCATGTGGCCAGTGAACATTGTTGGCTTCGTGTACTCCATAATGGTAAGTCAGATGTACGTTTTGTCATAGACCTCCTATGTGCCAACTTTGTCAAAGAACTTTGTCCATCTTGTCATAAACCCATCACTTGTCTATCTTGTAATAGACCTCTCTCTTGTCCATTTTGTCATCAACCACCCATGGGTTCATTTGTCATAAACCCTACACTGTCTTCACAAAGACCTGTCAATTATTCGTGTACTCCATAATGGTAAGTCAGATGTACGTTTTGTCATAGACCTCCTATGTGCCAACTTTGTCAAAGAACTTTGTCCATCTTGTCATAAACCCATCACTTGTCTATCTTGTAATAGACCTCTCTCTTGTCCATTTTGTCATCAACCACCCATGGGTTCATTTGTCATAAACCCTACACTGTCTTCACAAAGACCTGTCAATTATTCGAATTTGTCATTAATATCCCACGGTTACATTTTTTTCACAGACCCTACAGTACACTTGTCTGTCTTTGTCAAGGACCTCTTAGTTGTCCACTTTGTCCTATACCTCCCAAATGCCCATTTTGTCATAAACCCTTCACTTGTCCGTAACGTCAAGAAGCTCTTAGTTGTCTATTTACCCCCAAATGTCTATTTTGTCATAGACCCTTCATTTCTTATGTCAAGGACCTCTTAGTTGCCCACTTTGTCCTATACCTCCCAAATGCCCATTTTGTCATAAACCCTTCACTTGTCCATAATGTCAAGAAGCTCTTGTTGTCCATTTACCCCCAAATATCCATTTTGTCATAGATCCTTCACTTGTTATGTCAAGGACCTCTTAGTTGTCCACTTTGTCCTATACCTCCCAAATGCCCATTTTGTCATCGATCCTTCACTTGTTATGTCAAGGACCTCTTAGTTGCCCACTTTGTCCTATACCTCCCAAATGTCCATTTTGTCATAGACCCTTCACTTGTCCGTAATGTCAAGAAGCTCTTGTTGTGCAATTTTCCCCCAAATGTCCATTTTGTCATAGATCCTTCACTTGTTATGTCAAGGACCTCTTAGTTGCCCACTTTGTCCTATACCTCCCAAATGCCCTTTTTGTCATAGATCCTTCACTTGTTATGTCAAGGACCTCTTAGTTGTCCACTTTGTCCTATACCTCCCAAATACCCATTTTGTCATAAACCCTTCACTTGTCCGTAACGTCAAGAAGCTCTTAGTTGTCCATTTACCCCCAAATGTCCATTTTGTCATAGACCCTTCACTTGTTATGTCAAGGACCTCTTAGTTGTCCACTTTGTCCTATACCTCCCAAATGCCCATTTTGTCATAACCCCTTCACTTGTCCATAATGTCAAGAAGCTCTTAGTTGTCCATTTACCCCCAAATGTCCATTTTGTCATAGATCCTTCACTTGTTATGTCAAGGACCTCTTAGTTGCCCACTTTGTCCTATACCTCCCAAATGTCCATTTTGTCATAGGTCCTTCACTTGTTATGTCACAGACCTCTTACCTGTCCATTTTGTCATCTTCGTCCAGTGTGTCCATTTTCCACAGACCCCTTACCTGTTCACTGTTTCATTAAGTTCTCAAGCTTCCATTTTGTTGTAGACTTCTCAGACTCATCCATTTTCTTGCTAAATTAAATCTTTTTATTGTTTTTGCTTTTACCACCATCATAATAGTTTATTGCCCATATGTCCGTACTGGTGCATTCTTATACCTTGTACACACGGTCGGATGTTCCGACCACAAAAGCCGTCTGATTTTTTCTGACGGATTTCGTCCGAAACTTGTCTTGCATATACACGGTCGCACAAAGTTGTCGGAAAATTTGATCGTTCGGAACCAGGTGACGTATAAAACGTACGACGGGACACTCCAAAGACACGCAGGTAGGTTAATTGGCTTCTGTCCAGAAATTGGCCCTAGTATATGCATGGGGACCTTGGATTGTGGGCTCCTTGAGGGTAGGGGCCGATGTGAGTGTGCAATGTACAGGGATAGGGACAATTGTGGACACTCACTCAGGTTAAACTGGATGGACTGGTGTCTTTATTCAACCTTACTAACTAACTTACTAACTGTGTAACTACGTAGAGGCCAGTAGCCAATAGCTTTCGTCTCCAAATTCTTTCTGAGCATGCGTGGCACTTTGTGCGTCGGAATTTTCAACACACGATCGGAAAAAGTCCGGATTTTGTTCTCGGAAAATTTGAGATCCAGCTCTCAAACTTTTTCCGTCGGAAATTGCAATGGAAAAAGTCCAATGGAGCCCGCACGCGGTCGGATTTTCCGACAACATTATCCGATCGCACATTTTGCCGTCGGAAAATCCGACCGTGTGTACAAGGCATTGTGTTTGCATAGCAATAATTTGCAGGTCTTACGATTAAACCAACAGAAGGTTAGAAAAGGGATGATTGGCCACCTGATGACTCTCGTTCTTACAAATGACTTCTGGCACTGACAGAATCTTCTGTTCTTTGGCAACTAGCAGTGCACAATCCTTGTATAGGTCACCTATAATGTTATTTCCCTGACAACCCTGGTCTACAAAGATAGAGTTTTTCTGCAGCTTTTCAGGAGATCACTCCTATGCAGGGGCGGACTGACCATTCAGCCACCCGGGCACTGCCCGAGGGCCCCGGGCCACTAGGGGGCCCCATCAGGGTTGCCAGCCTCAGTAAAACCAGGGACAGTATGTAAAAATCTGTGTTTTTTTTTTTACATCTGTCTCTGAAATGTCTCTTACCAACATCCTTTTGGTCTAAAAATCCTGAGATTATAGCTGCCCCACCTTTCCAGTACCTTCTCAGCCAATAGAAACATGTCTGTGTATACTGTGTGATTGTATACTGTGTGTGTGTGTATACTGTGTGGCCCCATCATCTCTGATTGCCTGGGGGCCCCCATAATCTCCTATTGCCCGGGGGCCCCAATTGTTGATATCGTCGTGAGGAATTATGCCCCCTCAATGGTCTCAGTGTGGGGAGGGGGGGTTATGCCCCATTGTTGATATCAGTGGATGAAATAGTGCCCCAAGGGCCAGATAAAAGCAGGCAATGGGATGCATCTGGCCCCTGGGCCGCAGGGGGCCCCATGAGTTGTCAGTCCACCCCTGCTCCTATGTTAATGATAAGGATAAACCTGCTGAATTGTCATAACAGTCCGTTCTGCACTGTTTCCCGTGATTGCCTATACCCCTGACCTGGTAATATGTAGACACATGGCTGTCTTGCAGGAGAACAAAGCGGCAGAAACTGTTATGGATGCTACTTCTGCATTCTTTCCCATAATCCTCTATTGCTGGAACTGATCCTGCACCATAGCACAACTTTTGTTGCCTCTGGGCCAAATACAGTCATACTTGGGAAGAGAGAGAACTTGCGCCCCCTGTCTGCTACCGAGAAGACAGCAGTATAACACAATAACAGAAAGCGATGCAGTGAGCTGTGCATTCTAATAAGGGTGTATAATGAGACGTGTACATAGTTAGCTAGGCTGAAAAAAGACACAAGTCCATCCAGTTCAACCATAAAAAAAAAGAAATAATAAATAAAAATAAAAAATATTGTAGTGTTGGGATTGACCAAGCGCGTATGAATTAAGAGAAAATTACGCACAATTACACAATGTTATGCCATGTTATAGAATCTAAAATGTGCCCATGTTTAAATCTACAACTCAGTGGGCACTTTAAAATGAATCCAACGTTTTCACATTTTTAGAAAAGGAAAAAACAAAAATTGGTATTGATTCCAGTGGTCCACCACATTTCATCCTTCTGACCCATGGTAGGAGAATTATGAATCTGACTGGTTGCCGTTTTTTTCGAAGTGGACACTTTGCTGCAGGTTCCATGAGTCAGCACCAGCCGTGCCGGAGAAGGGGAAGCCTCGCCGTGAAATGTGGCTTCTAGCTATGTGCATTGCAGGAAGGGAGCGTTTGAAAGTAATTATCATTAAGTGCAGAGCTGCAGTGGTTGGGCCATAATAACCCATTCGTGACTCAAGCCATTTAGACCTACACCGCTTGTATTGTGGCTTTATGCTTTTTTTGCCTGCGCTCCCTCCCTCTGCATTTCCCCATCTAACACTACTGAAGAACTAAAAGTTTTCTCAGAGTGTCCTTATTGCTCCAGTACCCCCTAACACCTAACCTGCGTCCTGCCTGAAACCAACACGTAACTAGACATGTGCACAATAGAAAAATTTGTTTATTTTCGTTTCGTTTCTTTTCGTTTCCGTTGATTCGCAACGATTCGTAAATTCGTAAGTCGTCGGTGTTCGTATTCGTAACGATTCGTATTTTCGTAAGAGTTTTTTTTTTTTCGTTGATTCGTTTTTCCGTTAGTTTAATTTTCGTTTATTCGAAATTCGGACGCATTCGTATTTTCGTAGATTTAGTTACATTCGTACTTTCGTTAGATTGATTTATTCGTACTTTCCTAACATTGTTTTCGTAGATTCGGAAATTCATAATTTTATGTAATGTGTATGCTATTATTACATTTTAAGAGACACGGAAAATTACGAATCGGGAAAAAAAAGTTACGAATGTACGAATTTTTTCGTTCAATCCATTCGAAGCACGTTAAGCAGCGCCATTGTAAGAAACACGGAAAATTACGAATCTCAAAAAAAAAAAAAAAAAAGTTACGAATGTACAAATTTTTTCGTTCAATCCATTCGAAGCATGTTAAGCAGCGCCATTGTAAGAGACACGGAAAATTACGAATAGCAAAAAAAAAAAAGTTACGAATGTACGAATTTTTTCGTTCAATCCATTCGAAGCACGTTAAGCAGCGCCATTGTAAGAGACACGGAAAATTACGAATCGCAAAAAAAAGAAAAAAAAAGTTACGAATGTACGAATTTTTTCGTTCAATCCATTCGAAGCACGTTAAGCAGCGCCATTGTAAGAGACACGGAAAATTACGAATCGAGAAAAAAAGTTCTGAATGTACGAATTTTTTCGTTCAATCCATTCGAAGCACATTAAGCAGCGCCATTGTAAGGGACACGGAAAATTACGAATCGCAAAAAAAAATAAAAAAGTTACGAATGTACGAATTTTTTCGTTCAATCCATTCGAGGCACTTAAGCAGCGCCATTGTAAGGGACACGGAAAATTACCAATTCAACAAAAAATAAAAAGTTACGAATGTACAAATTTTTTCGTTCATTTTGATTTTCGTTGTTCCTGTTTTCGTTTTTCGGATTTTCTTCTTTCGTAGTTTCGTTGTTTCTAATTAGTTTTTTTCGGATTTTCGTTGTTTTTCGGATTCGTTCGATTCGAACATTCGTTAAAATTTTTAGCGAATCGTTCATTCATTCGCACGATAACGAATGAACGAATATAACGAATTTTAACGAAAAACGAAAAAAAAAAACGAAACGAATTGCACATGTCTACACGTAACCCCTAAATAATGTCTTAACTCCTTACCCCCACCCTTCTTGTAATGATTTTCTGCCTCTAAAGTTCTCAACGAGCTTCTGAACCTCTCACTTCCCTTCGTTTGAAACAAGCAGTGCCTGTTAATTGCGGTCATGTGCACTGCTCTATGCACACTACACGTCCCATAGACCAGTGGTCTCCAAACTGCGGCCCAGGGGCCAGATGCGTCCCATTGCTTGCTTTTATCTGGCCCTTGGGGCACTATTTCATCCAGTGATACCAACAATGGGGCATAATCCCCCCCCCCCCCCCCCCCCCCCCCCCCCCCCCCACTGAGACCATTGAGGGGGCACAATTCCTCACGACGATATCAACAATTGGGCCCAATGACACCAATAATGAGGTACAATGCCTCCCTCTGACACCAAAGATGGGGCAATGTTTTTTCCTTCTGATGTCGGGACCTTTTCTACTCTCAAAGGCCACAGTCCAGCCCTGGCTACCAGGGGCGGACTGACCATTCGGCCACTCGGGCACTGCCTGAGGGCCCTTGGCCACTAGGGGGCCCCATCAGGGTTGCCAGTGTTTTTTTTACATCTGTCTCTGAAATGTCCCTTACCGAAATCTTTTTGGTCTAAAAATCCCGAGATTATAGCTGCCCCACCTCTCCAGTACCTTCTCGGCCAATAGAAACATGTCTGTGTATACTGTGTGATTGTATACTATGTGATTGTATACTGTGTGTGTGTATACTGTGTGGCCCCATAATCTCTGATTGTCTGGGGGCCCCATAATCTCCTATTGCCCGGGGGCCCCATGAGTTGTCAGTCCGCTCCTGGTGGCTACGTTCCTACATACAGTGAGACCATGGAGAAGGAATGTAGCCACTCTCTAACAGCATGCCAGGTCACAGCAGCAAAAAAAAAAGAGGAATATGGAGATTTGGAAGAGGTCGAGACCAATGGAAGGGACTTATCTGAGATAACAATAGATTTCTTTTGAAAAAATCCTGAATACTTAAAGAATATGTGAGCCCGGAATCTACTTTTCAGTATGTTTGGCATCATGTCCCACTGTATACAGTTTTCTTCAGCTAATCAGTTTTGAATTCGTTGCAAAGTTTCTTATTTGGAGATCCTGCCAGTAATAGCCCTTCCTAGCAGGGCTAAAGCCGGCCATACAAACAAATGGCCACTGCCCTCACCTATAACTGGCCTTTGCAGCAAAGAGCACATGGAAGGGCAACGCATGCTCAACTTACCGACCAGCCGGCTAACCAACAAAATTATCCTGTCTAACAGTATGCGTTAAAAAACAGAAGTTTAGTTTGCACACATTTGAAAATACATGCCGGCCATACATGGATTGGGACTATCGACTGACTTTTATACAACCAGCCTGTTGGGTTTTTTCAGAATGATCAGTTGATCATTGTATTCTGCTGGCAGGGAAGGCTCCCCACTGGCAGAATACAATAGCACAGCGGGAGGATTCCCCCATCCACCAAAGCACAGCGGGAGGATTCCCCCCATCCACCATAGCACAGCGGGAGGATTCCCCCGTCCACCATAGCACAGCGGGAGGATTCTCCCATCCACCGTAGCGCAGCGGGAGGATTCTCCCATCCACCGTAGCGCAGCGGGAGGATTCTCCCATCCACCGTAGCGCAGCGGGAGGATTCCCCCGTCCACCGTAGCACAGCGGGAGGATTCCCCCATCCACCGTAGCACAGCGGGAGGATTCCCCCATCAACCATAGCACAGCGGGAGGATTCCCCCATCAACCATAACACAGCGGGAGGATTCCCCCATCCACCATAGCACAACGGGAGGATTCCCCCATCAACCGTAGCACAACGGGAGGATTCCCCCATCAAACATAGCACAGCGGGAGGATTCCCCATCCACCATAGCACAGCGGAAGGATTCCCCCATCCATCATAACACAGCGGGAGGATTCCCCCATCAAACATAGCACAGTGGGAGGATTCCCCCATCCACCAAAGCACAGCGGGATGATTCCCCCCATCCACTATAGCACAGCAGGAGGATTCCCCCATCAACCATAGCACAGCGGGAGGATTCCCCCATCCACCATAGCACAGCGGGAGGATTCCCCCATCCACCATAGCACAACGGGAGGATTCCCCCATCCACCATAGCACAACGGGAGGATTCCACCATCCACCATAGCACAACGGGAGGATTCCCCCATCCACCATAGCACAACGGGAGGATTACCCCATCCACCATAGCACAACGGGAGGATTCCCCCATCAAACATAGCACAGCGGGAGGATTTCCCATCCACCATAGCACAGCGGAAGGATTCCCCCATCCATCATAACACAGCGGGAGGATTCCCCCATCAAACATAGCACAGTGGGAGGATTCCCCCATCCACCAAAGCACAGCGGGATCATTCCCCCCATCCACTATAGCACAGCAGGAG
Organism: Lithobates sylvaticus; assembly: GCA_028564925.1. Lineage (NCBI taxonomy): Eukaryota > Metazoa > Chordata > Amphibia > Anura > Ranidae > Lithobates > Lithobates sylvaticus. The sequence goes on from CM053031.1 coordinate 279,738,082, forward strand.
GATTCCCCCATCAACCATAGCACAGCGGGAGGATTCCCCCATCCACCATAGCGCAGAGGGAGGATTCCCCCATCCACCATCCACCATAGCGCAGAGGGAGGATTCCCCCATCCACCATAGCGCAGAGGGAGGATTCCCCCATCCACCGTAGCACAGCAGGAGGATTCCCCCATCCACCATAGCGCAGCGGGAGGATTCTCCCATCCACCATAGCGCGGCGGGAGGATTCCCCCATCCACCATAGCGCAGCGGGAGGATTCCCCCATCCACCATAGCGCAACGGGAGGATTCCCCCATCCACCATAACACAGCGGGAGGATTCCACCGTAGCACAGCGGGAGGATTCCCCCATCAACCATAGCACAGCGGGAGGATTCTCCCATCCACCATAGCACAGCGGGAGGATTCCCCCATCCACCATAGCACAGCGGGAGGATTCCCCCATCCACCATAGCACAACGGGAGGATTCCCCCATCCACCATAGCACAACGGGAGGATTCCCCCATCCACCATAGCACAACGAGAGGATTCCCCCATCAAACATAGCACAGCGGGAGGATTCCCCATCCACCATAGCACAGCGGGAGGATTCCCCAGTCCATCATAACACAGTGGGAGGATTTCCCCATCCACCATAGCACAGCAGGAGGATTCCCCCCATCCACCATAGCACAGCAGGAGGATTCCCCCATCAACCATAGCACAGCGGGAGGATTCCCCCATCCACCATAGCACAACGGGAGGATTCCCCCATCCACCATAGCACAGCGGGAGGATTCCCCCATCAGCCATAGCACAGCGGGAGGATTCCCCCATCCACCATAGCACAGCGGGAGGATTCCCCCATCAGCCATAGCACCCCTTTACCCCCTACTCTTTAATTTGGCATTACAAAAACGTATACAAATTTTAAATGTTTATATACAAACAGTAAAAGAACAGATAAAATAAATAGCTAAGGAAAGGGAATGAAGGAGTTAATAAAAAGAATTTACTATATTTTTAAATACCAATTTTAGGGTTAATAAAAATAAATTAAAACTCATTTTATTCTGTGATTTGAACCAAACACAAAGCCTCTGCCTCTACAAACACAAAGCATCTGCCCTGCAAACACAAAGAACTGCAAATTTAATTAGGTTTATCTACAAAGAATAAAAAAAAAAAAAAAAATGTTAAGGGATAATAGAAATGAAGGTGGACTGAGTTATTAGTTTGACAGCTCAGAGCTATAAAGTGCAGGAGATGGGCGGGTGATGCAGAGGCTGGAGAGGCTCCTGCCCCAGCTGCTACCCTCCTCCCCCATCATGTACACAGCATGACGCCGAAGGCCAGTGCCATGTCTGCCTTGGCCGTGCCCTGCCAATGGCCAGTCAACACCACAGGCTATTGACGTTGCTGATAATTCTCAATCACAGGCTAATGCCCCGTATACACAAGCAGATTTCCGTCGGAAAAATCTTGGATTTTTTTTCCGACGGAATTCCGCTCAAGCTTGGCTTGCATACACACGGTCACGCAAAAGTTCTCTGAACTTTCGGCCATCAAGAACACGGTGACGTACAACACTACGACGAGCCGAGAAAATTAAGTTCAATGCTTCTGAGCATGCGCCGAATTTTTTCCGAGCATGCGTAGGAATTTTGCGTGTCAGAATTGGTACAGACGATCGGAATTTGCGATCAAAACTTTTTCCGACTGAAAAATTTAGAACCTGCTCGGAGCATACACCCGGTCGCATTTTCTGACCAAAAGCTTTCATCTGACTTTTGCTGGCGGAATTTCAGATCGTGTGTACGTGGCATTGGTGTTGACAGAAGTGCTGTTACTGGCAGGATTTCAGGGTAAAGCCTCGTACACACGCTTAGATTTTCGGACGACCGAACGTCCATTTTTTGTGGCATGCCAATCTCATGTCGAAAAGTGAAGAGGTTACTGACAATACGAATATTTTAGTACGACAGAATACAACGTCAGAAGTGACGTAACGTGTTGAATAGTTTTGTATGTATTTTTTCGTTTCTGAGCTTGCATAGTCTTGCGCTTGCGATTTTTTTCATACGAAAACCGTACTAATGAAATGGAAATCGGCCGTTGAGTTCACATCCGACAAAAATTTTATAGTCAGCAAATCCAGATTTTGTCTGCCAAAAAAGCAAAATCGGCTGTCGAAAGCACCGTACTAACGACCCGAGAATTGGCAGACAGCTCGTCGTACAAATTTTTCCATCCGATTTTCGTATCGTGTGTACGGGCCTTTAGAAACACTGTAACAAATTAAAAGAAAAAAAAAGATTTGCTTAAAAATTTTTTTTAGTGAGGCATGATGTCACACGTGCAGAAAAATAGATTATTGGTCTATGTGTATGTATGCCTCCCCCGTAACACCCAACCTGCGTACCATTTGAACCTTAAATACTTAGCCCCTAAATAATGTCTTATCATTTGGCACCTTTCAGGGGGTATGATACAGCCAAATATCCAGGGCTCAGGGGGTATGATACAGCCAAATATCCAGGGCTCAGGGGGTATGATACAGCCAAGTATCCAGGGCTCAGGGGGTATGATACAGCCAAATATCCAGGGCTCAGGGGGTATGATACAGCCAAGTATCCAGGGCTCAGGGGGTATGATACAGCCAAGTATCCAGGGCTCAGGGGGTATGATACAGCCAAGTATCCAGGGCTCAGGGGGTATGATACAGCCAAGTATCCAGGGCTCAGAGGGTATGATACAGCCAAGTATCCAGGGCTCAGGGGGTATGATACAGCCAAGTATCCAGGGCTCAGGGGGGTATGATACAGCCAAGTATCCAGGGCTCAGGGGGTATGATACAGCCAAGTATCCAGGGCTCAGGGGGTATGATACAGCCAAGTATCCAGGGCTCAGGGGGTATGATACAGCCAAGTATCCAGGGCTCAGGGGGTATGATACAGCCAAGTATCCAGGGCTCAGGGGGTATGATACAGCCAAGTATCCAGGGCTCAGGGGATACTCCAGACCAAATATAAATGGAACCTCGATGGAGGGTCCATTTTAGAGACCAATAGTAGATGGAATGTTTTCACATTCAGATCAGGATGAAAAATAAGGTAAAAGGCTCCATATGGCGCAGGTCAAAAAAGGGAGAATTTTAATTTTTTTAAAAGGTACAAACATCAATTACAGATGAGTACATAAAAATGTGATCACGGATAAAAAAAAAGGAAAAGCAATGTGTGAAGCACGCGAAGCAGGCCCGACGCGTTTCGTCCCAACGGACTTCAACTGGGGCATGTTCTATTAGTACATTTAGCGCTACACTTTGTTTGTTACATCCACTAGGGACTTTGTTTTAGTGTCAGAAGCTTCACATATAGTGGTTTAGTACAGTGATTTCCCCCCTTTTTTCCCAAATTTTTATATAATTATACTAACTCTCTTTAATAAATAAACTTTTACCCCTAAAATACCTTAAAAAAAAGGAAGCTTCCCTCCAACCACTTTGCATATTATTTTATATATACTGTGATTCTGTACTTGCCAAATATGATGCAGAAATCTCCCTCCACTGAGTCTGGCTGCAGCCATTTTAACTGTGGGCAGCTGAAGTTTCTGCCTGTTCACTTCCTGGATTTACAGAGGCACACCTCCAGCTCTGCAGCTCTCATTGGCCCTCTTATGACTCATTCCCCCCTCCCTTCCTGGCAAACTCTCACGAGAGTTAAAGAGAGAGAGAGCTGTTCATTATGTCATAAGCCTAGGCTAATGACCAGACAAGAAAACAGGAAGTGGGCTGTATAAGGGTTTTACTGGCAGAAAATAAATGTTTTACTATCCAAAGTTTAAAACAACAACAAGGGCAGAGGATTTAATAGAGGGAAAGATGAACAAATGACTGAAGTTCTCTTTTAAGATTACTGTAAATACTTTATTGGTTTTGAAAGTGTCCACCATGGAGTCCCCACCGCATTTATTCTTCACAGTTGGTGACAATCCAATCAGTGGAAAAGCTGATTCAGCACTTTTTGATTTCCCGATTTCCATGTAGGATCTGATCTACAAAGAATTGCACAATTAAAAAATCCAGGAACTCCGGATCCATGAATGATATGGTGTTTGAAGATCAGAAAAAACCTCATGCATATATAGTCAAGGGAAGCCAAAATGTTGGCAATTCTCCAGTTGTTTTGGTCTTCAAAGAGATTTGGGAATTATTGTCGCAGTGCTGAGCTCCTGGCAACAGAATGAAATGATTTGCTTCATGTGAAGTGTAACGGAAAGCCGCGGGGTCCGGGTGCAAAACTGGAATGTGACGTACCACCCCCTCCCTTGACGCGTCTCTCTGTTCCGCTCGTTTTTCCACATATGCATGTGAGGAGCCACGGCCAGCTCTCAAATCCAAGATGGCGGTGCCGGGGACCTGCGGCGTTGAAAAGAATCGGCTGTGGGAAGACAGTGCTGGACTCTGATTTTTAAAAGTCACCAGCAACAGTATTTGTAGCTGCTGGCTATTAATTATTAAAAAAAAATTGATGAAGTTCCTCTTTTAACTACCTGAGAACCGTGCTATAGCCGAATGATGGCTACAGCGCGGATCTAATATGCCGGGACGACGTCTATTGACGTCGTCCTGGCCACGAGCTGCCTGCGCACCCCCTGAAGGGCTCGCTGGATCACAGATCCGAGTAAGGGGTTGATCCCGACCCCTTACCACGTGATCAGCTGTCAGCCAATGGCAGCTGATCATGTGATAATAACAGAGCCGGTAATCGGCTTTTTTTCCTCCTCGCGCTGACAGCGCGAGGAGAAAAAAAAAAAAAAAAAGCCAATCACCGGCGGCAGTGAGAGGGACATCAGTCCCTCTCACTGCAATGTGCCCAATCCATGGTGCCCACCTTTGCCCAATTAAAGTGCCACCTACCAGTGCCCACAGTGCCATCTGTCAGTGCCCACAGTGCCAGTGCCAGTGCTGCACATCAGTGTCACCTACCAGTGCTCATCTGTGTCACCTACCAGTGCCCATCGGTGCCACCCATCGGTGCCACCCATCCGTGCCACCCATCAGTGCCCATCAATGTCATCTTTGCTGTCCCCATCAGTACCGACTTATCTGTCCCCACCAGTGCAGTCTATCAGTGCCAACCAGTGCAGCCTATCAGTGCCCACCAGTGCTGCCTCATCAGCGCATATCAATGAAGCAGAAAAATTACCTGTTTGCAAAATTTTATAACAAACTATTAAACATGATTTTTATTTTTATTTTAATTTTCCATCTTTTTTTGTTTGTTTAGCAAAAAATAAAAACCCCAGCTGTGATTAAATACCACCAAAAGAAAACTCTATTTGTGGGAAAAAAATGATAAAAATTTCATTTGGGTACAGTGTAGCATGACCGCGCAATTGTCATTCAAAGTGCGACAGCGCTGAAAGCTGAAAATTGGTCTGGTCACGAGGGGGGTTTAAGTGCCCAGTAATCAGGTGGTTAAAGTGTCGCCATTGGTGAAAATTCCCGAACCCCCCAACACTACCGGCCAGTCTGGCCATACACCAGTAGAATTGTGTTCATTTTGAGAACCTTTGTTCAGTTTCCTAATCGTTAGTGGGGGGGGGGGGGGGTCAAATCAGCATTTGTTTTTTTTATTTTTTTATTTATTTATTTTTTCACTGTTCACAAAAACGAATGCTGATAAAAAAAAAAAAATCAGCATTCGTTTTTGTGAACAGTGCAACAAAAAATTTCAAAAGGAGCAGGATGGAAAACTTTTCTTGAACAATCAAATTTCCAGCACTGAATGTGGCTTTCATTCAGTAAATTCTATTCATTCCAAAATTGAATGTTAAAAGCAATAAAAATGTTAACGTATTTTTCGAATTACATTAGTCAAGTCATCGAATGTGCTCTTCATTTATACTTGTGGATAGCAAAATATATCAGTGTGGATAGCAACATTTTTAGACGCAAAAGTGAACACCCAACTCTCAAGCCACTTACCAGCTACTCTGACCCCAGGATGGGGGTCTGGCTGCGCTTTATCCCAGTATTCCCATGGGATGGATGGATATCAAGAGCCAAGATTCCAGGATGGGTTACCATACAGCCAGGATGTTCAACAGTGGGCTCAGCATAAGGGAGAGACAAAGGAGGAACGCCTAAACCTCGTACACATGATCGGATTGTTGGCCAACAAAACCGTGGACTTTTGTCCGAAGGGTGTTGGCCCACTTGTCTTCAAATGGCAAGGAATTGTTGGCCAACAATTACAAACGTAGTGACGTACTACGTTGTTTTTCAGCTCTTTAGCGCCACCCTTGGGGCTCCTTCTGCTAATTTTGTGTTAGTAGAAGTTTGGTGAGTGCTGATTCACGCTTTTCCTTTCGCACTTTTCACTTTGCGCTTTTCATTTCACGCTTTTCATTTCACGCTTTTCATTTCACGCTTTTCATTTCGCGCTTTTCATTTAGTTTCTGAATGGCTGTTCGTCAACCAGCCATGTTGCGGAATCGGAGGAGATAACGTGTTATTTATTATTGGCCTTGGAGTTATTGCTTTGACCCAAGTCCAGTCCAGGAACAGGAGGAGGAGGATTTCTTGGACCAAAAATTGGTTGCTTTATTAATCGTGACCAATTATGTCATATGCCTTTACTGCGGGAGCTCCAGCAGAATAATCCGGATGATTTTTGGAATTATCTCCGGATGACGGGCCCCTGCTTTCACCAACTCTTGGCATTGTTGACCCCCCTATATTAAGAAGCAGGACACATGCATGAGGCTTTTATTTTATTTACTGGTTGAATAATGATTTGATTTGGTATATTTTCTATATTTTTGGATGCATAGAATGAATTTTTTGGTTGAGTTCTATTGGCAGATAGCATGTCTATTTTTTTATTTTTTTTATTTAATGCACAATAAAAAAAATTGTGGAGAATAATACTTTTACTTCAAATGACAGTTTGGGAGTCGGCAGTTACATTTAAAAAAATACAATGTAAAATAACAAGGGACACCAACATAGTTGTATCTTTGATATTAAAAACTCCGGGATAATGGTGTGTGGTAACTTGCCCAAATAAAAATAAAAAAATGCATAAAAATATTATTCTTAATATCATGAGAAAAAAAAGCCTTTGAAAATTTGTTTGCAATAACTCCATCAGTATCACCAGCAAAGCAGATTCATAATTATCCCATTAAAATAGAAGAGAATTGTGCGCTGCATTTGAAGATTTCATAATTTGCGCGTCACGAATGTTAATTCTCCATTACGAACGCAAGTTTACAAGACCGACCGCTTCTGGCTCATCCTTGCTTCCGAGCATGCGTGTTTGTACTTTGGACTTTTGTCCGACGGACTTGTGTACACACGCTCAGAAAATCCGACAACAGACATTTGTCCGCGGAAAATTTTAAAACCTGCCATCCAACATTTGTCCACGGAAAATCCGACAACAATTGTCCGATGGAGCGTACACACGGTCCGATTTAACGCCAACAGCCTGACATCACACAAGTCCGATCGTGTGTATGAGGCTAAAGTGCAGTTACTAAAAGGCTTTTTAAAGGGTAATTTCACCTTTACAGAAAAATCTGTAAGGTGAACTTACACAGGTCCTCTGTAAAGGTGAACTTACACTTTAATGAAGGGTAAAACTACTTACAAGAAGGCAGGAGTAAAATCGCATATAAAAACAACCAATCACATGCAGACACTGTCCCCAGCGGGTGGGACAAAGTCACCGCTGTAGCTCCTCCCTGGAGGAACTTTTTGCACAAGAGCACTTCTCTTCTTCTTTGTTTCTGATGGACTTTACTGGATTATTTATGGATGTTTTTTTTAACACAATCTTATTTACAGTTTTTGATATATATGAATTTCTTGCTTGATTGAATTTATGCACTTTATATTGATAGCACAACGTGTTTTTCATTATTATTACTATGTATAATATTTATGTGGACATTTCGCGAGTGCAGCTTTCATTGAGAAAATATTCTTTTTTTTTTTTACTACTTGGTGACACGTCATCGAATGTACTGAGAATTTTCCAACACATTTTTATATGTTTGTTTTCGAAATTCTACTAGTATATGGCCATTGTACAATCTCCTTTACATATACTATCAACTGTGCAGTACAAGGGCCTGCCTGATTGGATACAAATTAAAAATATTGTTAAAGCGGAGCTGCACCCGCACAAAAAATATTTAAAAGTCAGCAGCTACAAATACTGCAGCTGCTGACTTTTAATAAATGGACACTTACCTGTTCCAGGTTCCAGCGATGTCGGCAGAATGTGACGAGCGATCGCTCGTCTCTCGCTGCCCCGCCGCCATCCTCTGTCAGGGAATCAGGAAGTGAAGACGCAACGTCTTCACTGCCCGGTTCCCTACTGCACATGCGCGAGTCGCGCTGCGCGCCTCTATTGGTCCCCGCTGTGTCCTGATGTTGTGCTTTTTTAAGGAAAGTTTCCCGCACATTTTTATTAAGTAATTTTTAACGAAGATATTTTTAAGATACAAGATCAATCGATACGACACAGTCTATATATGCGAAACTTGTTCACGGAGACGAGTGATCATACTTAATAGTCACATTTATTGGTTGACAGAAAACAAATATTTACATGAAATTAAAATACAGATTGCATTATTTGAACATTTGACAATTAATGGAAATACCCTTAAAATGGGCGTAATAGTACCTTGGACACAATATCACCATGATAACTTCTTCAGTAGAATCAATAACCTTATACTTGACAATTTAACATAATGTCTGTATTTCACACACCCAGCCGTTGCTATACTGCAGGTAAGTAACGTTGAACAATGCGAAAATAATTTAGACATTTGTTTGTCAATAAAAAGCAACTATGCAAAAGGTAATATATAGTAAAAATTGAATATTAGAGAAAAATCTATGAAAAGGCGATTATTGATTCTGGAGAATGATTATCAATACTAGAATATTCAATACATCAATATTTAAGAGAACATACAAGATAAAATCAACATGGCATATTTACCCATTCCAAAATGGCTATTAGTCTGGATTTAAGATAGCTACCGGGTTCAGGAATCTCCTTGGAGGTTAAAGTATATTTCCAGGCATGGCTGTCAGTCTATCTGGGAAGATGTTTCTCTCCCAGTGTCCCTTCCCCAGGGTGGGTCCCTGAGCTCTCAGGTTCCCCTGAGCTCTCTCCTTTTTTCTATCTAGCTTCTTAAATATACTCTCACACAATAAGATTATAAAACATGTAAGATGTTCAGCCCAAAAGGTATGTCTCTGTTTCCTATTGGCCTAACTGTTGTAAATGTAATTGCGCCTTCAACCACCAGGGGTCTCACATGTGTTTTGGGGCGGCTCTGTAAAGTAATATATTTTATTTTATACTGTATATTTTACTTTAGTGGAAATAACTATATCTTTAATATTTGGGAATTCTACTAACCCCATACTATCAAATACGCTTAGCATAATTATTGATCAATCACTTTGCATAAAAATGGTGGTATATATGCATATCATTGTATATCTGTAAACATTTAGTCCATTTAAAAAGGACACAAGTTATATGTATATATATATATATTAATCAACATCACATACAATTTTTATCTATCTGGATACCTGTATAATTTGGGTATCCAATCAATATTCGTTTATCTAGCATAGTTAAATTCTAATATATTCATAGCATAATCATATATATATCTTAATACTAATTTGTTCCTAAAACAATTCTATTAATAATCACCCTATATTTATTATGTTTTCTTTATAACCGATTTCATCAACTCATCAGATACTAACTCATAGTTTTCTTTTGTGACCTACGCATCTCACAGATATTCTGAATGATTTATATTCACTGTCTTCTGAATATATATATATATATTTTTAACATAGGTCGGTTTGCCTCTATTTTTAAAATCATGTTTTGAAATGGACTTTGAACAGTCCGATTCATGTTTTGATAGCTTAGCTATGTACACAATTCCTAGGAGTTCACATAATAGGCTTTGTCGGGCAAGGTGTTGGCTTTAGAATTTTTGTATTGACGGTTGTAAATTGTCCAAACAGCCTTTACTTCCGCACAAAGGATTCTTCCCAGTCAGGACCACCTCCAAGTGATGACACCTCATAAATTTGGACTTCTCAAACTAATCAACAAAAATAAGTACACACCTTGTGTTTGGTGACACAGGCTACCATTGTTCCTGTTCTCTTTTTGGCTTCAATACAGGCTTGTAAAAACCCCTTGAATAGAATGGTTGTAGTGATTTAGAATACATGAGTTTCCTGTGTCTTAGAGGTTTTCGAAAGGTCAATTATGGCGACCTCACAGTTCACGTGTCTTTTTGAAATTATACATTTCTGTCATTGAATAGTAAATATATTTCTTCATAAATTCATAACACTGAGAACTGTGTTTCCCAAGACACAACGGGGCAGCTCCGGATAGGGGCGGGGCAGCTCTGGAAAGGGGCGTGGCAGCTATACGGAAGTGGGTGCAGATACCTGTATTATACAGGTATCTGCACCCCCCTCCCCCCTGAAAGGTGTCAATTGTGGCACCGGAGGGGGGGAGGAATCCGATAAGCGGAAGTTCCACTTTAGGGTGGAACTCCGCTTTAAGTTTTGACCTCATATTACGTATAGCACCTTTCCCCAATTTAGCGAGATTGCGGCCACACAACTACACATCAAAATCTTCCCTGCCTGACCCACGCATGCGCTCTGTTAAAACAATGGTAACAATTCAATGGTAACAGAAAAAGGAGCAAACTGCGGTTTTAACTGGGGTAGGTTAATTGGCTCCCGTCTACATTGGCCCTACTATGTGTATGTATGAATGTGAGTTGGGGACCTTAGATTGTAAGCTCCTTGAGGACAGGGACTGATGTGAATGTACAATGTATATGTTAATTTGCTGCGTAAAATTGACTGCGCTATGTAAGTACCTGTAATAAATAAATAATAAATAAGGGAAGTTACACGTTATGACATGTCATATTTACCCCCCCCCCCTCATTTCATGGGACGTAAAGGGCTGGGCAGGGGCAGAAGAGGCACCGAACTTGGGCACCATGCTACGGGGGGGGGGGGGGGGGGGCACAGCTGGGACGGGAGCCTCTCCTGCCTCTGCATGTCCTGCACTGTGCAATGGAGTTGTCAAGCTGAAAGCGCAATCCTGTATATTATCACAGCTCTCCCCATGTAATTTAGAGGATTGCGCTGTCAGCTTGATAGCTTGGGTCCTGCTCTGCATTAATCTATGAAAGAAATGAATACCGTATATACTCGAGTATAAGCCGAGTTTTTCAGCAAATTTTTTTGTGCTGAAAATGCCCCCCTTGGCATATACTCGAGTCAAGCATTTTTCTGCTGCAGAAAATTACATTTTCCGAACCGACTTTGGGGCCCCCGTATCTCGGGACCACTTGGTGCTAGGAACCCCACATTTGTGCTAGTGCTAGTTCCACTGGGTTTTCACACCAAATGTGGGGTTCCTAGCACCAAGTGGCCCCTGAGATACGGGTCCCAAAATCGGCTCTGAAAATATTCTCTGCAGCAGAAAAATGCTTGACATTTTCCGAACCGATTTTGGGGCCCCGTATCTCGGGCCACTTGGTGCTAGGAACCCCACATTTGGTGTACAAACCCAGTGGAACTAGCACTAGCACAAATGTGGTGTACAACATATCAAAAGCTTGGGTTCCTATCACTAAGTGGCCCCGAGATAGGGGGCCCCAAAGTCGGTCAACTGTGTCCATCTGCAGCAATGTCATTTTCGGGACCCTTTGGGTCCAGAGACCCCAGAATTCTGGCTGCAGATAGGGGGCATCTAGGAACCCTTAACTACCAAGTTTGAAGTTTGGGGGACCTATGGCTACAAATGGGCACAGTGAGGCTGCAAATGGGCACAGTGAGGCTGCAAATGGGCACAGTGAGGCTGCAAATGGGCATTGCTGACCATCTTTTCCACTTACAGTAGCTGCACATTTCTCACCCTAGGCTTATACTCGAGTCAATATGTTTTCGCAGTTTTTTGTGGTAAAATTAGGTGCCTCGGCTTATACTCGAGTATATACGGTAACTAGAATTGAACAATTATATATATATATATATATATATATATATATATATATATATATATACACATGCACACACACACACTGTATATATAATTATAATCATAATTAATTAATTTAATTAAAATTAAATAACTAAAATTAAATACTTAATTATTAAAGTATGTATAATGTATTATTACTACATACATAATTAAATTAATTAAAATGATTTTTTTTTTAATTACATTAACCGATAACTACTGCAGCCCAGGTCCTGCTCTGACCTATGAAAGAAATTAATAATTCAAAATGAAATGATTATATATATATATATATATATATATATATATATATATATATATATAGAGAGATATGTATATCTATATATCTATATATATATATATATATATATACACAATATCTCTCTCTCTCTCTCTCTCTCTCTCTCTCTCTCTCTCTCTCTCTCTCTCTCTCTCTCTCTCTCTCTCTCTCTCTCTCTCTCTCTCTCTCTCTATATCTCTATATATATATGTGTGTTTTATCATTTTATCATTATTAATAATTATTAAAATGTATTCAAATTCAATAACTGAAATTAAAATATCTAAAATCTACTATTGCACCTTTCTTTTCTATATATCTGTATATGTACATGAATGCAAACAATAAATGAATATGCAAACTAAAAAAAATATATATAAAAAACCTTTTTGTTTTTTTTTTAAACAAAATGTTAGTCCCTTATTAACCCTTAATAAACCCCAGTCCATTTTTATTACCTCCTTCATTCTCTTCTTCCTTTAGCATTTTTTTTTTAATTTTTAATTCTTTGCCGATTTTTGTTACCATTTCTAGATAGGACCTTGTTCCCAGCACTGCCTGTATAATAATCAGGTGACCAAAACGCTTTCAGCAATTTCAGGAGGAACTCTGAGCTAATAAATCATTGCTCAATGACTCATAATGTAAATTTTTATATTAGAGAGGGAGAAGAAGGAAACATGGGTACGCTGTGATTAGAGATAAAGTGGACGCTGGTAAGAGAAGGACTGATATCAACATTGTGAAGGGTGTTGGTGAGGGAGGGGGGGGGGGGGGCACATTTCAGTGTGCATTGTTTGACTTAAAGTGTTACTAAATCCACAACAGTAAAATCAGTGTGTATATGCAGTAAAGCATGCTTGTTATACTCACTGTGGAACCTAAGGAGCTAATCCTCTGCATTGTGTAAAACAGCTGTTTGATCCTGATCCTCCCCTTCTTTCACTGTCCCCAATCCATCTCCTGATAGAACAGAGGCTAGGGGACAAGCTGCACACGCTCAGTTTGGTGTGTATTGCTAGAGAGTTTTGTTTTTTTTCTTGGGGAGGGTGCATGTGATCAGCACAGGGCCAATCAGCACTGTCCAGACAGAGGGCCAGGGGTCCTGCAGCCTCAAAGGACAGTCAGAGGAGAATGAAAACTCCTCCTACAAGCTTTAGCCAGACACTGATAGAAGTTACAAGACTGCTATATACTGCTGATGAGAAAAGGTATTTAGCAGTTTATATTTACTAAAATAATGTCCATGTTCTGGGTCCTGGGTTTAGTAACACTTTCAAGCTAAGAAAATCCTCTTTTGGTAGCTCCCCCCCCCCCCCCCCCCCTCATCCTATATATAGTAGGCTCTAATGTTAGGTTGGTATAGGGGGTATGTAATATGTAATAGGGAGAGGTACTTACCTCATTCCTTGCTTCCATGTGGCCACCCTCTCGCCAGCATCCTCATATACAATGCATGACCATACATGCATGCAATGCATTCACCTTCTCTATGTGTTCTGGTGACCATTGCCACTTACACAGAAATTGAGGGAAATACTAATTTTGTTTGTCACCAAAACAGGAGGTGGAGGTAAATACTCCAATGGGGACACCTGTTCCTGGTGACAACTGTTTAAAGTAACACCAAAGGTGTTTTTTTTTTTTTTTAAATAACAAATATATCATACTTGCCTGCACTGTGCAGCTCGTTTTGCTCAGAGTGGCCCCGAACCTGGTCTTCTGGGGTCCCTCGCCGGCTCTCTCGGCTCCTCCCCACATCAGATAACCCACTTGGAGAAGCGCTTGCGCGCCCGCAAGGTTACCTTGGGGGCGCGCTCCCGAGTCCAGCATTCGCTGTCCATAGAGGCCGAAAGCAGGACTCAGCCTCGCCCCCGGCGCCCGCATCATTGGATTAGATTGACAGCTGAGAGCCAATGGCTGCGCTGCTATCAATCTATCCAATCAAGAGCTGAGAACCTCCTGCAGAGGGAAATCGCGTCTCCGTGGGACAAGTTCAAGGTTTCAGGTAAGTAAAACGGGGGGGGGGGGGGGGCGGTCACCGACACGAACCTTTACAACCCCTTTAAGTTTCCTTTCCTGTTGCATTGCTGAGGCAGGAGGTGCAGAAAACAAAAAATAAATAAATAAACTGAGGAGTTCTATTCATTTCCCACATCTAAAAACTAAAAAAAAAGTCTAAGCATACACTTTAACTCTCTGTACCTTTAGACGCTAAACATGGGCGCTCAACCTGCACCCCTCCAGCTGTTGGGGAACTACAAGTGCCATAAGGCATTCCAAGCCATTGACAGTTACAAGCATGACTCCCAAAGGAAGAGGCACGATGGGACTTGTAGTTCCGCAACAGCTGGCAGGCCCACAGGTTGAGCACCCATGCGCCAAAAGGTAAATCCAGCAGCCTAACTGCGTGAGATGGGTGTGTAAAGGAGTCACAATACCCTCTGCAGATCAAATGGCATCCATCCCATGGTTGGGTGGGGGCCTCAGTAATTCTGGATCCCCTCTGATCGCAGTTGGTGACAAGCGGCGGGGAGGGGGGGGGGGTTCAGCCTGAAGGCGCACAGCAGGAGTGCCAGGTCTCAGCCTGCCAAGTGCCACAACTTGGTTTCAAAGGACGGGCGCTGTCAGAGGAAAACGCCATATCCATCGTTTCCAAAAAACGACTTTAGCAGGAAACCCATTTTTAATTAAATGGCCCACTATTTGAATTGCAGAGATGGGATGAGAGTGACGGGGGAGACAATATAGACTCACATTTCAGCGGTTGCACTTCTTCTAGCGCAGGTTAGGAAAGCCGAGGAAGAATCCGGGGAAGCTGCAAACTTTTTCCTTTTTCTGTGCTTTTTTGCAGAGAGAATCGTAAACACAAATTTTAGAGATGTTTTTTTTTTTTAAATATGATTACTGGAACCATGTCCTGTGGTCTGATGATCAGACCAAGATAAACGTATTCGGTTCAGATGGTGACAAGCGTGTGTGGGGGCAACCAGGTGAGGAGTACAAAGACAAGTGTGTCTTGCCTACAGTCAAGCATGGTGGTGGGAGTGTCATGGTCTGGGGCTGCATGAGTGCTGCCGGCACTGGGGAGCTACAGATGATTGAGGGAACCATGAATGCCAACATGTACTGTGACATACTGAAGCAGAGCATAATCCCCTCCCTTCAGAGACTGGGCCGCAGG
Source organism: Lithobates sylvaticus (assembly GCA_028564925.1). Classification (NCBI taxonomy): domain Eukaryota; kingdom Metazoa; phylum Chordata; class Amphibia; order Anura; family Ranidae; genus Lithobates; species Lithobates sylvaticus. The sequence continues at coordinate 279,753,651 of CM053031.1, forward strand.
GCAGTATTCCAACATGATAATGACCCCAAACACACCTCCAAGAGGACCACTGCCTTGCTAAAGAAGCTGAGGGTGAAGGTGATGGACTGGCCAAGCATGTCTCCAGACCTAATCCCTATTGAGCATCTGTGGGGCATCCTCAAATGGAAGGTGGAGAAGCGCAAGGTCTCTAACATCCACCAGATCTGTGATGTCATCATGGAGGAGGGGAAGAGGACTCCAGTGGCAACCTGTGAAGCTCTGGTGAACTCCATGCCCAAGAGGGTTAAGGCCGTGCTGGAAAAAAATGGTGGCCACACAAAATATGGACACTTTGGGCCCAATTTGGACATTTTCACTTAGGGGTGTACTCACTTTTGTTGCCAGCGGTTTAGACATTAATGGCTGTGTGTTGAGTTATTTTGAGGGGACAGCAAATTTACACTGTTATACAAGCTGTACACTCACTACTTTACATTGTAGACAAGTGTCATTTCTTCAGTGTTGTCACACGAAAAGATAGAAGAAAATATTTACAAAAATGTGAGGGGTGTACTTACTTTTGTGAGATACTGTATATATATCTTTTTTTTTTCTTTCAACCAGATATTCAAGTGATTAAAAAAAAAAAAAAAAAACGCTAGAAACTGTTAATTTGTAAATGTGTAAATGCAACTTAAAAAAAAAAAGAGCAATTTCAGGCATCAAGTGAAATTGATCAGTTAATTGTCAAAGCTTTCCAAGAAACTCTGCAAAGAGAAAATCCACTGAAAGCACTTTAATCAGATTTCTATGTAATCCGCTACAGCAGATTCTAGAGAAGCTCCTCGCGGTACGGCGCTTCAAAACCAGCGCTGGACATAAGGCCACAAAGGTTAATTGAATCTCCCAATGAATGTCCAGCAGCCATGACCTGTCCCTTAAAAACGTAGGGGCATATATTTGACGCAGAGAATGTGGAATTCACAAAAACATTTACTAAACATTTAGTGAATCATTCACTTTACATTAAGACGAATGGACCACCTGCAGTGAATGTTTGGTGAATGTCATATTCACTGCTATATATATATATATATATATATATATATATATATATATATATATATATATATATATATATATGCCCCTTACCAGGGGCGGACTGACAACTCATGGGGCCCCCGGGCAATAGGGGATTATGGGGCCCCAGACAATCAGAGCTTATGGGGCCACACAGTATACAATCACACAGTACACATACATGTACACACAGTATACACAGACATGTTTCTATTGGCTGAGAAGGTACTGGAGAGGTGGGGCAGCTACAATCTCTGGATTTTTAGACCAAAAGGATGTCGGTAAGGGACATTTCAGAAACAGATGTAAAACAATAAAAAACACAGATTTTTACATACTGTCCCTGGTTTTACTGAGGCTGGCAACCCTTGATGGGGCCCCCTAGTGGCCCGGGGGCCCTCGGGAAGTGCCCGAGTGGCCGAATGGTCAGTCCGCCCCTGCCCCTTACAGTGTATCCTTTCACTTGAACCTATCCTTCCACCTAACCTTAAAGTGTAAGTTCACCTTTACAGAAGATCTGTAAGGTGAACTTACACTGGACCCCCTCCCCATCCCTCCCCCCCAATACCGCTGTACCCGAGGCCGGCGATCACCCGCTAGGAGACATCGGGTCGCTGCTTTACCGGTCCAGGGATCTGAAATCCTTGTGGCTTTCTCTCTTCTTCCCCGCTGACAGGACGGGCTAGGCGGGTTCTAATTGGTCGGCGCCGTGATTAGAGCCAGAGGCTCTAATGGGCTTCAAAAAAGAGCCCATCCAGTTGTGTGACAATAGCAAATGAGCCCAACCCACCGACCGACTGACCCAACAGGGGGCATTGGAGCAAGGGAGAGAGGGGGCCCAAGCAATGGTGCAGAGAGAGAGAGAGAGAGACTCAGCAAGCTGGAGAGGACTGCAGGCGAACAACAAGAACAATGCTGAGAAAGACACACACAGCAAAAGGAAATGAAGGGAAACATGGACAGAAACCAAAGGGAATATAACTGCACAGCCAGAGGGAAAACACGGAGAACAAAGACAGGATCAAGTAACACACAGAGTATGGAATACTAAGACGGCGGTGAACACCACAGGAACAGAGAGGTCCGGCTTCCACCTAAAGACATGTTGCTCGAACACTAACACACAGGTGCAAAGGCCTAATAATACCTAGGTTCAAGGCTGATAGGCAGCAACCCGAGCAACTCAGACAGGAGACAAAACCCGGCGCCGGATTGATGTGTAGGGAAGAGGGACAATGCTTATATCAATGGAAAGAGGCAGTAGACAGAAATGTCACTTAGTGCTCTGGATCGAGACAAGTACACACTATATAGCAGACATCACTAAATGGTGGGACCCGGTCCGGATCCGGACCAAGTCACTGTCCGGATCCGGACCAACCATGGTCCCACCATTTAGGAGCCCGCTAATTCCTACAGAGGACTTTCTGTTCAGGAATGATTAACTCACCTCACTTCAATGGCCGCACCACCTTTATCACCTCCCATTAAAGCGGAGTTCCACCCAAAAGTGGAACCTCTGCTTATCTGTCTCCTTCCCCCCTCCAGTGCCACATTTGGCATCTTTTGGGGGGGGGAAGGAGCGGGTACCTGTGTTTGACAGGTACCCTGCCCCCACTTCCGTCAGACCTTGTCGCGGCGAGGTACGTCAGAAGTTCGGCCCCCTCCTCCTCCCTCTTCCTTCCCCTGCTGCCGGGCCAGTAAGAGAGTACAGCGTGCTTCGCGCATGCGCAGTAGGGACCCGGCTGTGAAAGGCGCAAGGCTTCACTGCCGGGTTCCCTTACCAGCAATGGCGGTGGCAGCACCCCAAAGCCGATGGAAACATCGGCTGTGGTGCCAACATCACTGAATTCCAGGACAGGTAAGCGTCCTAATATTAAAAGTCAGCAGCTACAGTATTTGTGGGAGAGGCCGGAACACCTTTTTAAGGAACAGACTCTACAATTTGTAATATGGATGATAATAAAATATGGAAAATATAAAATGTAACATAGATTTACTGTATCTGCACAATTTTTAATTTGCAATTTTAGAGGGTTTGAAAAAAAAATAAAAACTTTGGTTATGCTTTACCCTAAGGCCTCATGCACACTGGACGTTAAAATAACGTTATAAAAACGTCCGCTTTTCAACGTTTTTGCAATAGTGTTTTTTCCATGTTAGCGTTGTTATTCTTTTTTCAATGGATCGAAAGCGTCAAAAAACGCTGGTTAGCCGCGTTTTTGAAAGTTTATCAATGTTTTTTGACATCTCCTCTCCTCTCAGAACCCACAAATTTTTTTTTTTTTGTTTTTTTTTAAAGCCAAAAACTGCTGATAACAGCATGTGTGTGCATGGACACATAGGATAACATGATGGGGAGTTTATTGACTGTAGAAAAAAAAATGTCTGAAGCCAAAAACAGCTGCTGTAAAAATGTCCAAAAACGTCCAGTGTGCATGAGGCCTAACACTTAAGCTTAAAGGAGAACGCCACTTTAATTAAAATGGTTGTATACCCGTTTCTTTTTTTTTTTTTTAAACAACCTGCAAGACAAAGCCATAATGAGCTAGTATGACTAGCATACTAGCTCATTATGCATCACTTACCTTATATCGGGGCCCCCGACGCCATCCTCGTTTCCCCCTCTAGCCGCAGCCATCTCTCCACCCGGTTACTTCCGGGTATCGCCGCTCCGGCCAATCACAGCGCCGCTGCGGCTATGTGATTGATCAGAGCAGCGAAGACGTCGCTCCGCGCATGCGTGCGGGAGAATTCAACTACGGCGAGCCGAAGTTGTGAATGGGGATTAACCCCGTGAATGCACCGCTGTCTACGGCGCGCATGCTAAATCCTTTTGGCAAATATCTCCTAAACCGTATAGGTTGAGGAGATATTTCTTGTACCTACAGGTAAGCCTAAAGGCCCATACACACGATCGGACTTTTTGACAACCAACATGCAAATTAGCTGTTTTGGACCAACATCCGACCGTGTGTACGCTCCATCGGACCAACTTTTTCCAGGTTTCATCGGACTTTTGTTGGCTGTGCGAACGGACCAACTTTCTGCCAACAAAAGTCCGATGGACCAAAGTCCGACCGTGTGTACACAAAACCAACGGCCTTTTGTACAAATCAATGCAGAACCAATGCAAAAGATCAGACAACAATACAGAAGCTGACCAAAGGTGGCGGTAAAGAGCAGAAAAACCAAGTGATTTGGTGAAAGTTGGCTGAAAAAGTCCTGCCGTGTGTATGCAATACCAACTTGGGGCCAACACCCTTTGGACAAAAATCTACGGGAAAGTTGGTGTGTATGAGGCTTTAATCTAGGCTTACCTGTAGGTGCAAGTTGAAATTAAGGGTATACAACCACTTTAAAAAAATATAGCATGTAAAATTGCTAAACAAGTAACTTCGTAATTTAATGTTCCCAAAAATGTACCTTTTTAATTTCCAACAGAAGCCGCTGTCATTTTCTTCAAATGTTCAAAAATTCTAAGCAATACGTCAGCCTGGGGGCGTTCTGTAGTCCATTGGTATACCAAATGCCCCTTTGTCATTGTCATTTCCTGTTAGTGTGATTGGATAATTGATTTTTCTCAGAAGTCTGCACTAAGATACAAGTATTCGTTTAGGTACCCTCTGCAGTAGAAATTTTATTTTCGGTGAGATACTCCCTAAGGGTTAACTACTTCTAAAAAAGATGCCGATCCCGTAGCTTTCATCGTCAGAACACTGAGATTTGCTCAGCTGGTTATAATGAAGGCTGACCCTCCAATTCGGGGATATGGGGAATCTGAATATAGTGAAACATACAGCTAATTCTTCAGAACAGAAAAAGGTCAGAATCTGCTACAATTTTTTTTTTTTAAAAGCCTTGGCAATACAGAGATCAGTTAGATATAAACAACTGCAAGTCAGCTATTTCAACCCCGCGCCAAAGTGTACTGTGGTACTAAAAGATATTTGTGGTAAATTAAATAAAAATAATAATAATAATAATAATAAGTGAATAAGCTGCTCCCTTTAAAATCGTAAGATTTGTGATTGTAAAAATGGGTGCACAGAGGATTGTTTTTATTTTTATTTTATTTATTTATTTTACTTTTTGTTTTTATTTATCAAAAGTGGGTGGCTCCATTTCTGTAATTTGTGCTGTACATGTACAGCTTCCTCTTTTTCTGTTTGATGTATCACCAATCAGAAGTAATCTTTGAAGGCAGGTCTGACTGGTGGTTGTATGATAGATCTTAAAGGCTCTGTGTATGAGAGACAGCATTGAGCCCCCAGAAGGAGTGTCTGGGAACCTCTCTTCTGCATAACAACCTGTGAAGCAAAATAGGTTCTCAGATCACCAGATTGCTGACAGAAGAGCGTTCGGTGAACTGGAGAAGATGTGTCAGGATGGAATGGGGAAGCCCATGCTATGGAAGGCTATGCAGGAAAGTGTAGGAGCTTCCAAGCTGGGGGCAGGGCCGGTGCTACCACTAGGCAAACTAGGCAGCCGCCTAGGGTGCACTGCTGCCTAGGGGCGCTCAGCTGCTGGTTTCCATTCACGTCTGCATGCTCTGCAGGCTGCAGTATGTAACTAACTGCGACCGGTAGTGTAATTAGAGGTGCAGCGCAGAACTGGAGCCGGCGCTAGAGGAAGCAGAGCTAATGCTTCCTCTATAGTGGCGCCTTCTGTCACATGGGCAAGGCAAAGGGGGTGGAGTCATGGGTGGAGCCAATGGGGGCGGCAAAATGAGGTTTTGCCTAGGGTGTCAAAAATCCTTGCACCAGCCCTGGCTGGGGGACCGATACAGACCCCTCTGCTCTCCTTTTTACTTATTTGCTAACAAATATTATTGTAGATGTGTGAGTGATTGGGGATGGTAACTTGGATAGTGTGGTGACAGAACCTTCAAACTTCAGATGATCAGGGAAAACCTGGGCATAAAGAATATTTCACCAACAATTTATCCATCAATATGAAATCCTCCACAGGGGATGCATTACAGCACTCATCCCGTTCTTTTTCCTCTCTTACAGTCACGCAACAGCCTTCAGCAAGGTGATGTGGATGGAGCCCTGAGACTGGGCCGAGTGGCCAAACTGCTGAGCATTGTGGCGCTGGTGGGCGGAACCCTGATTATCACTGTGTCCTGCATCATCAACTTCGGAGGTAGGTGACACAAAGAACATATTCTTGCCTAGGGGATGACATGAGGGGCAAGGAAAACACATTTTACAACAGATAGATATATAGATTGGAGACAAATAGAAAGATGATAGATAGATAGATAGATAGATAGATAGATAGATAGATAGATAGATAGACAGATAGATAGATAGACATGTAGTGCTACCCTTGTCAACACAGTCATTACTCACATATGAAAGAGGCCATCCCGGATGAGCCCCCATTTGTAGCACTACCCCCATTGAAATCACTGGCTTGCTTGGGTTCCTATGCCCTGCACAAGTGATGATCTGCTCCATACCTGGACCCGAGTGACACGGACACACCTGGAATGTTTAGAATGGCTTCCATTCAAAGCCGTTCATTGTGGCCTAATGTGTTGATCTCTGATTTGTCACAGTGATCACATGATACAGACAGGGCAAGTCACAATGCATCTGTACCATTTGATAGCTGTGGCCAATCATAGCGTCACAATATTACACACTGGATGATGGTTGCTTATAACAGTGATATTCACAGTTATAAGCAATCATAGTGAGTAAAAAAAAAATAAAAAAAATCCTGATCACCTCCTCAGAGTAGTACAGTATCACTATGGTAACACTGTATTTCTCTGGTCACAGTATGTAAAAAATAAAATCATAAAAATTGCGATAAAAATTACAACCTTAAAAAAAATCGTCCTGCCTCTTACTAAATACCTTGGACTGTCTACTTTCCGAAAGGGGGGTCACTTAGGCCCCTTTTACACCGGGGCATTTTTCATGCGGTACAGCGCTAAAAATAGCGCCTGTTCACCGCATGAAAAAAATCCGGCCCCTTTAACTCCAGTGTGAAAGCCGGCGGGCTTTCACACTGGAGCGGTGCGCTAGCAGGATGACAAAAAAAAGTCCTGCTAGCAGCATCTTTGGAGCGGTATAGGAGCCGTGTGTTCACTGCTCCTATACCGCTCCTTCCCATTGATTAGAATGGGACACCGTGGTGAAACCACGGCAATACCGCCGCAAAGCGCCGCTACGGCGGCGCTCTGCGGGGGTCTTTAACCCTTTTTCGGCCGCTCGCGGGGGTAAAACCGCACCGCGAGCGGCCGAAAACCGCGGTTAAAACGCCGGTGAAGCAGCGCTAAATATAGCGCTGCTTTACCGTCACCCCGGCTCCCCGCCCCAGTGTGAAAGGGGCCTTAGGGGGTATTTGTACTGTCCTGGCATTTTTGGGCCTCAAGAAATTAGAATTACATAGGCCGGAATTACATAAATAAATTCAATACATTCAAATAAATATACCATAGTTTGTGGACTATAATTTTCACACAGACTGAATAATATACACTGATTTGGGTTATTTTTTTACTAAAGAAATGTAGCTCAGGATGCTCAGGATGATTGTGAATTAGAACAAATTGCAGCCTCTGAATGGATATAGGCAACATAATACTGGAACAACAAGAAAACTAGAATGGCAGGATACTCGAACAGTCCCACACAGTGGTGGGCACACAAGCCAACTGCCCACTCTACAGCAATAGCACAGAAGCAGCACAGGTAGCTTCAGGGTTCTATATCACACTCAACACAGATGCAGTATGGCAGCCATGTGGCTCTCAGCAGCAAAGTCCTCAGCCCAGACTCTCTTGCAGGCAACATGGCACTGCCACATGAGTCTCTAAAACTCTCTAGCAGAAAGTCTATATCTCTGTCATGGGCTCCTGGCACATGGAACTCAAAGCAGCTCACTGCAGCTCTTTCACCCAGTTATCCTCCTGGGCTCCTGGCAGCATTATACAGCATTCAGCAGGCAGTCCTGGCAGCATTATACAGCATTCAGCAGGCAGTCCTGGCAGCATGAGCCAAGACTACCTCCTCTTTCTCTGGGCTCTGGCATACTTAGCCTGGAGATTACCCTGGACCAATTGGACAGTGGGCATGGCTAAAACTCCTCAGCCTGCAGTGGCCAAACCTAAACCTCCTGGCTTTGACAAATCAGGTACCTGCTAAGCCCCCATTAGCAGAGGCAGGCTGTCCTGCAGCCAATCACAGTCTATCTTCGGTACAAACAAATGGCAACTGCCCCAACCTATAACTGGCCTTAACGGCAAGGAGCACATGGAAGGGCGACACATGTCAAACAACAGCAAATAAAAATTCCCAGCTTAACTTACCAGCCAGCCTGCAACATACCAAATTGTCCTGTCCAACAGTTCACATTAAAAACAGAGCTTTCGTTTGCACACATTTGCAAATACAGGGGGTCCCCGAGTTACGAACTCATTAGGGACTGCCTGTACGGAAGTCGGAAATGTTCGTAAGTCGGGGACCCCCTGTACATGCATAAGCTGCAGAGACTGCGACAAGGCACTCCAGTATTATCTGCAGTCCTAACACCTTTGCTGCCATTGGTACTGTAGATTGAGGCCCTTCAGTGGTGATAATTTCTTATCACCACTGTGTTCATAAACATGACCTATTGATTCCAAAGTAAGCTAGATCCATCATCTATCCCTTTGCTCTTTGGGTTCTGAGGCTTCCCTCAAGTCTGCAGGGTGCTTGTTCTGGCTGTAACTCTTCCTCTGTTGCAGCCTTCTTCTCCTGAACCAGACATTGATACATGACTGCAGCATGGGGTGCACACTCTGTGGCGAAGAATCATACCTGGAGGCAATGGGGGATAGCAGTCATATCAGTCGAGTCATGTTGGTTCCCACCATCAAATAACTTCTTGCAGACACTGGTGGCCATAAACACATAATTGGGAGTATGTCAAAGGTCCCTGATTGTCCTGGACTAAGGCATCAAACGGCAGCTTGATCTATCGGTAACCTTCACAAATGTACTTCTCGGCTCTGTTGCCTTGAATCTCTAAGGGCTTGTCTGTGCCATGTCCATTGGGCTGCACTTTTCTGTATACAGTACTGTACCACCATGACGTGAACAAGCCCTAGGTCTTCCAGCTTTCACAGAAGCAAATATTTCAGATGTTTGTTGTGGAAGTTTCGAGTCAGCAAAGTCACTTGGGCACCTGAATCAAGATGAGCTGTAAATTCCTTGTACCTGAATGGGCAACATAGGTGAGGAACTTTGGTAGAAGTATTTCAAAGGGTAAGTCTGGCTGACTGACTTACTTACTTCTTCCATGGCATTCAAAGCGATGCTTCTGCCAACGTATTGGAGATCGGTGGACATCTTTTGCCTGAACGCTGAAGCTCAATATCAAATGAGGCATCTTCAATTGTCTCTTATGCGGCGTACACACGATCGGAATTTCCGATGGAAACAGTCTGATGGGAGCTTTTCATCGGATTTTTTGACCGTGTGTATGCCCATCGGTCTTTTTCTGTCGGAATTTCCGATAGAAACAGTCCGATGGGAGCTTGTCATCGGATTTTTTGACCGTGTGTATGCCCATCTGTCTTTTTCTGTCGGAATTTCCGACGGACTTTGGATTGAGAACCTGTTCTTATTTTTCCGACGGAAAACCTTTCTATCGGATTTTCCGGTATGCAATTCCGACATGCTAAATTCCGACGCATGCTCGGAAAACAATTTGACGCATGCTCGGAAGCATTAAACTTCCCTTTTTATAGTGCAGTCGAACGTGTTGTATGCCGCTGTGTTACTGACCGACGGAATTTGGTGTGACCGTGTGTAGGCAAGACTGTTCGAGTGAAATTCCGTCTGAATTCCGACGGGAAAACCATCAGAGCTTTTTCCAATGAGAATTCTGACCGTGTGTACGCGGCATTAGAGGTGTCAGACAAAACTCTACTCAACGGCTCTGGCCTCCCCTTCTCCACTATCACACCA
>CM053031.1:279768660-279891160 GCA_028564925.1 Lithobates sylvaticus
TGTGATAGATGATGTTACGCCAAGTAAATAGATACCAAACATGTCATGCTTCAAAATTGCGCACGCTCATGGAATGGCGACAAACTACGGTACTCCATAGGCGGCACTACATTTTTTTTTTACAGGTTACCAGTTTAGCGTTACAGAGAAGGTCCTGCACTAGAATTATTGCTCTCGCTCTAACGATCGTGGCGATACCTCACATGTGTGATTTGAACACTGTTTACATATGCGACCGTGACTTACGTAAGCCTTCGCTTCTGCTTGCGAGCTCGGAGGGATGGGGCGCTTTAAATTGTTGTTTTTTTATTTTATTTTTTTATTTTACACTGTCCCTTTAATTTATTATTATTATTTTTTTTTTTTAATTCCTGTTACAAGGAATGTAAACATCCCTTGTAATAGAAATAAGCATGGTCAAAAAGACCTCAGATCTCTCATTTACCTTTAGAAGCAAAAAACAAAATTTTGGCTTTAAGGAAAAAAAAACAAAAACAAAAACAACAACTTCTGTCTGCCCAAGAACAGGAAGTGACATCAGACGTCGCTGTGGTCCTCCAAGGCCATAGATCTGAGTAGGGGCTATCTCGCCCTCACGTGGCTTCCTGCCTAGTCAAATCGGCCGCACCGAATCGGGTTCCAAGCTTACCGACGGCTCCGGTAAGCTTGGGAAACCACCGGGGAAGCCTATAAAAGTGATCCTGTGGCGAATATATTATTTTATATATATATATTATGTTTTATATATATATATATATATATATATATATATATATATATATATATATATATATATATATATATATATATATATATATATATTATATATTGGGGGGGGGTATGGCAGCTAGCTGCATCCATATCCCCGGTATTTAACAGTAAAGTCATGACGTACATTTACAGTTAGGCGGTCGGCGAATCTACCATCTATCTAAGTTTTATTTTATTTTCAATTTTTATGTTTTTTTTAACATATATTTTTATGAGTTATAATACTAATCTTATTTCATATTATTCTCAGGATTTGTTTGGTTATGACTTATCGGGGGGTGGTTCTGGTTCTTTCCGGTCTCCTACTGTAAGTACAGTTGAGTAAATGCATAAAATAAAAGAACAGTGAACCCGTTGGTCATTTGTCTTGTCTCTTCAGCAGCTCTCACTCCATTCGTCATTACTACACTAATATTTTTTCGGGTCTTGTTTCTTTTTATGTTCTCTCTTTTGTGTTTTTTTTTGTGTTTTTTTTTTTTTCAGTGCATCATACATTGTGTATATAATCATATACAAATGTTTTTAATTGTATACTGTATATGTTTTTATTGCATAATCCTCTAACAGTTCTGATATGGCATGTACTATGACATACCTCCCAACATTTTAAGATGGGTATGAGGGACACCTACTAACAAACGTATGTAGGCATAGGACACGCCCCTTGCCACACCCCCTTAAAGGAGAATTAACCAAAAAAAAAAAAGGTTAATTAAATCCACAAGGACTTTTCTTTACCACTACTATTCCTTTGTATTGGCATTTAAAATGTACAAATGCAGCAATTTAGAATCTGGATTAAAGGTTTAGCACTGGGAAACACTTTTTGAAACATAAAAAGTGCATTTTATACACAACTATAGAGATCAGACCAAAATGAGGGACAAATGAGGGGAATGAGGGACAGAGGGACATTACTACAAATCAGGGACAGTCCTTCCAAATCAGGGACAGTTGGGAGCTATGCTAAGACATTCTTATCCTTTATTGATCCTGATCAGGGCTGGTGCAAGGATTTTTGACACCCCAGGGAAACCTAATTTTGACCCCCCCCCTGGCTCCGTCCCTGAATCCACCCCCTTTGCCCGAGCATCAGTGTGATTGGAGCCGGCGCTAGAGGAAGCATGCGGCTGCAGTAGAGAGCACTGCTCATGGGAGGTGCTCAGTGGATGTTTGCTTCTGTTCCAGAGCGGAGACGGAGAGTAGGGAAACCAGTGGCCTGGTGCCCTAGGCAGCAGTGCCCCCTAGGCGGCCGCCTAGTTTGCCTAGTTTGCCTAGTGGTAGCACCGACCCCTCATCCTGATTTTGAGTGGGGGCACTAGTTCTGAGGGCCTGGGGGGGCAACAGATTCCCTTAATTTGCATAGGTTTCCTCTTACTTCCGGTTTGGCTATGGGGCAGGAAGTGAAGGGAAATCTCTGCAATGGGACAGGGATGGTAAAAAATAAACTGACAGGGGCTATAACCCTCCTTCATTCTATCCAAAATGAAAAAAGTGTTGCCTATAGTTCTACTTTAAGCACAAATTTCTGATAATTTTATGGAGAGGACTAAGAAGATATAACCATGCCAGTGGTGCAGCAGAAAACATAGCACAGTGAGGAAGGCTTGTGGTCCAGGATGAGAGGACAGTCAAAATTAGAAGCAGCGCCCATCCCCCCCACAGTTGCAGAATGCTGAAAGCGGTTAGGCCGCTTTATAGAGGCGCTAGACTAATTTGCCTCTCAGCCCAGTCCACCCCATAGGACTAGCACTAACAGTGTAGCGCAAGCCGACGGGGAATCTGTCCGTGCTGCCCCCCTGCAAAGTGCTGCCCTAGGCCTGGGCCTTGTTGGCCTAGGCCAGGATACAGGGTTGCTCCCAAAGACGCAATAAGGGAGGTGAATGCGGGGCTTCCTGCATGTGCTTATTTCAGGGGACATAAGAGAGGTTACATTTTCTGTAATTCAGTTTCTCCCGGCTCTCAGCATGCAGGGTGCCCACGTATTATCTCATTCCCGCGTCCATCTGTTTCCCATAGACACAGATATTTTGGCCCAGTAACGCAGTGCCTACTGCCTGTGTGGGTGTGTCTGACTCATCTGCCAGTGTGTGAGTGTCCTATGTGGGTATCTGGAACAGCGAGTTAATATTTGCCTACATGTCACCGATGAATTGACGAGCCGGATGATTGACTTTTATCCTTAACCATTTCAGCTCTCGCACCTTCAACCTTTATGGACCGGAACAATCTTTACATTTGACATATTTACATATGGGCCGGCTTATTTGGTGATAACGTTGTCATAATCTAAAGAGTTACTCCACTTTTGCTGAGAAAAAAAAGCGATTCCCCTCTGGGTGATCTTTGTACATTGCAGGGATTTTAACAAAACCTTGTAGCAGATTCCTACCCGCTTCTGTTCTGAAGAAAAAGCCGTTTATTTCCTACTATGTCTTTTGAAGTCTGGTTCCTGAACGGGAGTGTCTGCCTTCATTCTAATCAGCTGATGCACTTGTTTGTAAAGAGGAAAGTTGCAATGTCTGCACCCCTAAGGCCCCTTTCACGTGGGCGTCTCCGCTAAGCGGAATCCGCTTGCTCAGCGGGGGGGGGGATTTCTCTGCTGATCCCTGGTGGATGACAGGTCCGTGTCCACTCTGCATATAGTCCCGCCCCTCTCTATGGGGCAATCGTATCAAAACCGACCGCTTGCCCATTTCCATCTGATTCGATCCCTTGGACGGAACATCAGTGGCGGTCGGTGGTAATTTTCTTGGGGGGGGGCGGCAAACCGTATCAAACCACCCCCACACGCCCCGTCAGTCGGTCTTCAGCACTTACCCCATCTATGGTGGGCAGCGCTTCTCCCGGGCTTCACCAGCGACTTCCCTTGCTCAGCGGCGACAGCTTTCCCTTCCCCTGCTCTCCACGGGCATCGCGGCGGCTTCCGTTTCCCCCCTCTTCCACAGCGGCCAATTGTGACTCTTCTCTTTTTGGCCAATCAGAAAACGGGTCTCAGACCTGCTTCTGATTGGCCCGGATTGATGATCAGTGTTTCAATAGTGAATATTCATTCGCTGTTGTAACACCTGGGTGGGCTCATGGCGCAATGCTCTGCGCCCCGAGCCCACCCTATTTTGAAGCCTATTAAAGCCTATGACTCTAATAAGGTGCTTCAAAAAAAAAAAACACCCCCGCCGCTGTAATTCACGCGCCCGGCGTCCTGAAGGGGGCCGGACGCATGAATAGGGGGTGGCCGCGGCGGCTGTGGATAGATTCATTCATAGCATGAGCTCTATTCATATAGGGGTGGCGTGGATAGAGGGGGTGGTGCCCGGGGCGCCCCTAATGGAGGGGCCGCCACTGACTACCATCCGTTTGGCGGACAGAATCGGATGGCGGGAGGGGATGCCTACAATTTACCTTTATCTTAGTGCAGAGTTCTGAGAGAATCAGAAAGCCAATCACACAAGCAGGAAATTACATTTCTGGAGAAGTTCTGTACACCTGAACCTTCCAGGCTGCCATATTGCACTGAATTTTACAGATAATTACAGCGGCTGCAGATTGAAAAGGAAAGGTCTTTTTTTTTTTTTTGGAACAATATTTTTATTTTTTATTAGGGCAAACAAACAGGTACAGCCATAGAAATCCCACACAGAAGATACAAATAGTGAGCACAATTAAGAGCCATAGGGAGCTACAGACAGAATGTTCTCATTGGTGGATTATATCAAAATACAAAGTCCTCCTGAGTGAGGACAGGGGACAAAACAGGGTGCCTGGGCCCTCCTGTCCAGGGGGTGAGTGCGGGGTGTGGACTAGTCTACTAAAAACTAAAAAAATTAAAACGTAGGAAAATAAAAAAATAAGGGGGTGAGGGGGAAGTTGAAAAAGGGAAGTAGAGAGGAAAGAGAGTGAGTTCCCCCAGGTTGGAGAGTGGATGTCATCAGGTGGGAAGGCCCAAGCGGGTCGGATGCAGGGTTGGAAGAGCATAGGGCCACACCATAAGAAATTTAGCGTAGGGTAGTCCGGATGCTCTTCACCTCTGCAAATGAGACAGCCATTTTTTCCCAAGCCCTTGCAATCACGCGCTTGGCAGCAATGAATAGATAAGTGGCCAATTTCTGTTGGTAGGAAAATAGGCCCGGGATCGGGCAATGAAGAAGCGTTAATTTGGTGTCATTGTGGATGGGTATATGAAAGAGAGTATATAGGAGTCAGAAGACCCTCGACCAAAATCCCACCCGGCGGGGGCAGGACCACCAAATATGAATTTCGTCTCCTCATTGGCCGCAACCCCAGAAACATCTGGGACCCGGTGTACCAGCGGAGGAGGACCTTGTAGGCCGCTCCCAGAATTGTCGTGTTAAAGGAGCACTTGGCTATGCTGGACCAGGCCTTGTTCCAAATCCGCTAGGTCAATAGGGGACCGGTCTTGTTCCAATTTGGGCACATAGGAGGGCGAGATCGGAGCATCACTGGAATTGAGGGAGAAATATAGCATAGAGATGGTGCCAGGGGCACCGGGGGAGTGCACGCATCTCTGCTCGAAGGCTGTTTTCTGATACGGGAAGGTGTCGAGGCGCCTAAGAGAGGTTATCCAGTGTCGCAATAGGATGTAGCGGAATAATTCCACTGAGGGGGCTTCATGAGATTCCTGGATCGAGGACCACGAAGGAAAGGCTCGTAATCCAAGAAGATGACGAACCTGTGAGAATCCGTGCGCGGGCCACCACGAGAAAGCTTGGGGTTGCTCAAGACCCGGAGGGAACATAGGGTTGTGCAAGAGGGGAAGAAGGGGGAGGAACGGCGACATGAGCCTGCCCGAATACCCAGGGCCGTCTTTAATATTGTTTGGACCCTGGGCATACATTTTCTTGGGCCCATCCAAATTCACTTATCAACTATTTACAGACAGTGCAGGCTCATGGGGCAGCTGCTTTTGGGCCCCACAACAATAACTGGGCCCAGGGCAGCTGCCCCTTTTGCCCTGCGTTAAAGATGGCCCTGCGAATACCGTACTGAGTCCCAAAGTTTTAGGCTATGTGCCATTAAGGGACTGACAGAAGGGGGGCGCATTTTAGGAGGAAGCGATAATAGCACAGCAACCAGTACTGGCGCGGAATAAGGAATTTCCAGAAGGACCCAAAGAGGGATGTCCTTCATAGCCTGGAACATGGCAAGCAGAGCAATTTGCGCTGCCAGATAGTACTTTGCGATGTTTGGAATGCCTAGTCCACCTCGTAATCTATGGGTATACAGAGTAGAGCGGGCGTTTGTTGGCCCTAATAAAGGACAGGAGTCTGTTCTGAAGTGAGCGTAGATAGAACAGGATCCAGACAGGTAGTCCTGAAAAAGTATAGGATCTTTGGAAGAATGGTCATCTTGACCACATGTATGTGGCCGATCCATGATAATGTAGGGAAATGCCAAGAGGACATTGCTGCTAAAAAGCCCCGTGGGGAACTTTTTCATGTTTTCATGTCACGATGGTTGGCAAAAAGGATGGATCCTGGTCACACATGGTAGTGGGATCTTCAGAGGTTTCCATCCATTCTGCTTTCTGTCAGCTTGTGCGGCACAAACCGGGAACAGATCTCACCCAAATCTTTGCGGATGATGGTGCGCCCCGTGTCCTTGCTAATGCCCAGTTCCTCCAACGTCAATTGTAGAGTCAGTCGCCGATCTTGTACCAGCATTTGCCGCACTCGCTTGATCGTGTCTACGGTTCTGCTTGTCAATGGCCGACCCGAATGTGGCTCATCCTCAGTCGTTCCCTTTCCCATTTTGTAGCAGAACTTGATGTTCACCTACCCACCTTGACCCCACCTCTCACACTGACTATGTTCCTCTGCCCGCAGCGGGTTCATCCTGACGGTCACGTGTACTCCATGCTAGGCGGAGCTTCTTGACGTGTCTCTAGATAGCCATGTGCATGCGTGTTGCCGTTGAGATATTGGACTATTCACCAAACTTCTTAAGCCCCATACACACAGTCGGAAAATCCGACCACCAGATCCATCGGATTTGGTCCGACGGATTTAGTCCGACACTAGTGTTGCATACACACGGTCGGACAAAGTTGTCGGAAAATCCGATCATTCTGAACGTGGTGACGTTTGTTGCCTACGACGGAACTTTGTCCGTCGGAATTTGTTGTCGGAACATTTATAGAGCAGGAGATAGAACTTTGTCCGTCGGACAATGCGATGGAAACTGTCCGATGGTGCCTACACACGGTCGGAATTTCCGACAACATTGTCCGATAGGACAGAATCCATCGGAAAATCCGACCGTGTGTATGGGGCTTTAGACATACTTCTTATAGAATAAAAAAAACAACAGAAAAATAATAGCTAAATGGAGGAAGGAGTAAATGAGGGTTAATTAGTGGTTAGGCCTAGGCGAAAATGAAGTCTGCCCCAACTAGGGTTGTTACCTCATCCCTTTAAACCCAACAACATATTAATTACACGGGTTCTGTGGCTGATTAAGGTGGTAATTAAACTGACTTGGGGCCTTATCTGCATTAAATTAGCCTCAGAACCCATGTAATTCATATGTGTTTGGGTTTAAAGGGATGAGGTGGCAACTCTATGCCCAACCCCTCGGCCCCTCCTGGATTTTGAGCATGTGCCACAGGGCTTCAGGTCCCGACAACTCCTCGTTGCATCTGCGCATACATGGGTTTACCCATACATCTGCGCACGCATTGGGGTTTCTCCGCAGATCTGGAATTACCCTGTGCAGATGTGCCAGAGGGCTCGATCAAGACCCAACAGCGGGGCAGAGCCCTTTGGCCTGTGTGCGCATGCACCATAATGGCAGTGCAGGAGGGCTGGTGGAGCCATGAACAACAGGAGCTGAAGCTCCACAGTCCAGAAGACTTTTCAGAAGCTTTGTTTTTTCACAGCAGTGACTTTAGTGCTGTTGAGCAAATCCTGGCTGTCATTTTGACAGCCAGGATTAGCCACCAAGAGTTCTATGGGAAGAGGAATAGCGTGCAAGTCATTTTTTGTGGGTTTTTGAGTGGAGTACTGAGGCAGGGTGCTGTGATGTTTTCAGAAAGCTACCGACCAACACTTTTTTTCCAGCTCCTCCCACCTGACATGATTTTCCTTTTGATTAGAGAAGCACAGAGACCCAATGATGACCCAATGATGACCCAATGATGACATCACTGGAACTAAAATAAGGAATGTAATAAAAACAGGGTTCTTTTTACAAATGTCATTAGCAGGATGATGAGAGGGAAAAGGAGGAACCAGGCAATATAAAAGCCGGTTAAACTTCAGCTTTAATCGTGGCCTCTACTTACCTCTGTTACTCCGTTTTGTGACCAAAGCTGTTTTGTAGAGAAGCCTCTCTGTGGTTTGGTGTTGCTGGGAAAGAGGATGTTAATGGCTTGATATGTGTTTAATATTTAATAGGAGAATAATTCAGCTTCCTCTTCAGTTATGTGTAGTGAGCTGGTCTGAGGCTCGGGGGAAATCTGGTTAGAAGTGAATAAAGTTTGTTGATGACACGTACGGCCCGGCGGGGAGCAGGTAGGTATGTCCTATAGATAGAACTGCGTTGGTCCAGCTTGTCCCTTCGCTGGGGCGGCAGTGTCACGTCAAAAGGTCCTATGATATCCTGGTGATAATGTTGAACACAATGGAATAGCAGCTACATAGTTTGATAAAAGACACGTCCATTAGACATGCGCACAATAGAAAAATTTGTTTATTTTCGTTTCGTTTCTTTTCTTTTTCTGTCGATTCGTAATTTCGTAAGTCGTCGGTGTTCGTATTCGTAAACGATTCGTATTTTCGTAAGAGTTATTTTTTCGTTGATTGGTTTTTCGTATTCTCGTAGATTTAGTTACATTCGTACATTCGTAAGATTGATTTATTCGTACTTTCGTAACATTGTTTCTGTAGATTCGTAATCGGAGCATAATTCATAATTTTAAGTAATGTGTATGCTATTATTACATTGTAAGAGACACGGAAAATTACGAATCGAAAAAAAAAGTTACGAATGTATGACTTTTTTCGTTCAATCCATTCGAAGCACGTTAAGCAGCGCCATTATAAGAGACACGGAAAATTACGAATCGAAAAAAAAAAAAAAAAAGTTACGAATGTACGAATTTTTTCGTTCAATCCATTCGAAGCACATTAAGCAGCGCCATTGTAAGGGACACGGAAAATTACAATTCAAAAAAAAAAAAAAGTTACGAATGTACGAATTTTTTCGTTCATTTTGATTTTCGTTGTTCCTGTTTTTGTTTTTCGGATTTTCTTCTTTCGTAGTTTCGTTGTTTCTAATTTGGTTATTTCGGATTTTCGTTGTTTTTCGTATTCGTTCGATTCGATAATTCGTTAAAATTTTTAGCGAATCATTCGTTCATTCGTACGATAACGAATGAACGAATATAACAAATTTTAACGGAAAACGAAAAAAAAAACGAAACGAATTGCACATGTCTAACGTCCATCTATTATAGCTGATCCAGAGGAGATATGGGTCTTCAAACTATGGCCCGCTACCAGGTTTTATCCAGCCCGCAGCTAGGGGCACTGGCATATCCTCAATGTGCATTGACTAGGGATTAAAGAGGAACTGCAGTCTGCTCACATCATTTGTAATAAAAACATCTTTGCCATTCTGAAGCTTCCCTCCAACCACTTTGCATATTATTTCATATATACTGTGAATCTGTACTTGCCAAATATGCTGCAGAAATCTCCCTCCACTGAGTCTGGCTGCAGCCATTTCAACTGTGGGCAGCTGAAGCGGCTGCCTGTTCACTTCCTGGATTTACACAGAGGCCCACCTCCAGATCTGCAGCTCTCATTGTCCCTCTTATGACTCATCCCCCACTCCCTTCCTGACAAACTCTTAGCCCCCGTACACACGGTCGGAAATTCCGACCACAAAATCCGTCGGATTTCTTCCGACACTGGTGTTGCATACACACGGTCGGACAAAGTTGTCGGAAAATCCGATCATTCTGAACGTGGTGACGTTCGTTGCGTACGACGGAACTACGTAGAGGCTAGTAGCCAATAGCTTTGGTCTCGTAATTTGATCTGAGCATGCGCGGCACTTTGTCCGTCGGAATTCTCTACACACGATCGGAAAAGGTCCGATCGGATTTTGTTGTCGGAAAATTTGAGAGCAGGATCTCAAATTTTTTCAGTTTTCCGTCGGAATTTCCGCCCGTGTGTCCGGGGGCTTAGGAGAATGAGAGAGAGAGAGCTGTGCATGATGTCATAAGCCTTGGCTTTTCACCAGACAAGAAACAGGAAGTGGGCTGTGTAAGGTATTTAATCGCAGAAAAAAAATGTTTTACTATCCAAAGTTAAAACAACAACAAGGGCAGAAGATTTAATAGATGGAAAGATGAAAAAAATGACCTCCATGTTCCACTTCAAGATCAGCAGAGGCTGCCTATGGTTTCCTATTCTGTAAGGGTGCTCTCTGATGGGGGCCCTGATGTAAGGGGGGCCCTGAATGAGACCCAGATATAAGGGGGGACTCTGATGGGGACCCAGATATTAGGGGGGACTCTGATGGGGGTCCTGATGTATGGAGGACTCGAATTGAGACCCTGATGTAAGGGTGGACTCTGATGGGGACTCGGATACGAGGGGGGACTTTGATGGGGACCTTGATATAAGGGGGGACTTTGATGGGGACCCTGATATAAGGGGGGACTTTGATGGGGACCCTGATATAAGGGGGGACTTTGATGGGGGGGGGGGGGACTCGTATGGGGTTCCTAGTGTAAGGGTCAATGCTGACGGTGACTCTGATATAAGGGGGACTCTGATGTAAGAGGGCACTCTGATGGGGACACTGATGTAAGGAGAAACTTTGTTTGGGACCCTGAATTAAGGGGGGCTCTGATGGGGACCCTGATGTATGGAGGACTCTGATTGGGACCCTGATGTAAGGGTGGACTCTGATTGGGACCCGGATATAAGGGTGGACTTTGATGGGGACCCTCATATAAGGGGTGACTTTGATGGGGACCCTGATGTAAGGGGGGACTTTGATGGGGACCCTGATATAAGGGGGGACTTTGATGGGGACCCTGATATAAGGGGGGACTTTGATGGGGACCCTGACATAATGGGAGACTTTGATGGGGACCCTGATATAAGGGGGGACTCGGATGGGGACCCTGATATAAGGGGGACTTTGATGGGGACCCTGATATAAGAGGTGACTTTGATGGGGACCCTGATATAAGGGGGACTTTGATGGGGACCCTGATATAAGAGGGGACTTTGATGGGGACCCTGATATAAGGGGGGACTTTGATGGGGACCCTGATATAAGGGGGGACTTGTATGGGGTTCCTGGTGTAAGGGTCAATGCTGACGGTGACCCTGATATAAGGGGACTCTGATGTAAGAGGGCACTCTGATGGGGACCCTGATGTAAGGGGAAACTTTGATTGAGACCCTGAATTAAGGGGGCACTCTGATGGGGGTCCTGATGTATGGAGGACTCGAATTGAGACCCTGATGTAAGGGTGGACTCTGATGGGGACCCTGATGTAAGGGCCCATGCCGACAATGACTCTATTATAAGGGGGACTTTGATCCGGACCCAGAAGTAAGGGTGAACTCTGATGGAGACCCTGATGTAATGGGGGGGGGGGGGGCTCTAATGGGGACACCACTGATGTAATGGGGACTTTGATGTAAGGGGGGACTCTGATGGTGACCCTGATGTAATGGGGGGGCTCTAATGGGGACACTGATGTAATGGGGACTTTGATGTAAGGGGGGACTCTGATGGTGACCCAGATGTATGGTTTCCTATTTAGATGTAAGGTTGGTTCCTGATGGCAACCTTGATGTAATAGTAGAATATGATAGAGACCCTGATGAAATAGTGGAATCTGATGGGAACATTGCTGTAAGGGGGGACCCTGATGTAAGGGCGAATTCAGATGGGGACCCTGATGTAAAGGGTCACTCTGATGGAGACCCTGATGTAAAGGGGCAATCTGATGGGGACCCTGATGTAAGATGAAAAATACAAAGCATTCTGTGAATGGTCCCTGTGCCAAGAGTGGGACCCTCTGTGGTTGCAGCAGGGCAGTCAGCACAGGATCCAGAAGACAGCACAGGATCAGTGTGGTAGCAGCAGCTACTACAGTGATTCTCACCTTCCACAGCGGTCCCTCAGGTATGATGTTTGCATCCCAAGCTGGCCCAATGTAACTATCCAATAAAATCCATACCTGGAGTTCTCTGCAAAGGAAATAGTGACAAATAAAGGCCACAATCAGTCAGTTGGAGGTCATCCGAGCCATAAGCACATTGTGCAGTAATGGATTCTGATCCACGGCTGACTTTTGTTGGAGGATCTGTAGCCGGTCAGACCGGAGTGCCCTGCTTTTCATTCCTGTTGTCAGAGCCTCAAGCGGCTTCTTCTGGTTCCTAGGAGGACCTCTCCCCTATCTCTCTGCTCCCTCTGCAGTAACAGAAGTGGTAGCGGTGCCGTGTCTCTGGGGCGCAGGCTGTAGATAAAGGATGATACTCAGCGGTGCAGGTTTGTGTGGTGTTGCCAAAAACATTCATTTGAGTCGAGTAGATGCTTCTGGCATTCACTTTCCTGGAAGGGGTGGGGTGTGGAACACTAAATGGTGTATTTATAAGAAATTTGTAGAGCTGGTCATCTTGTACTTTCGTTCTGTGCTAACGGGGTCAAAATAGAATTTGAATAGGCTATTTTCACTCCAGGTCAGTTGTTATTCATTACATCCAGTAGATAGAGCTGGCGATCATAATAAATATTTATTCCTATGTTCATCAGCTCCATCTAGTGGCCATTTTGCAGTATTTTCCAGATTCATTCCATTCAATAGGAACGAATGACATTTGACCTGAAAAGAAAGTAGCTTCATAACATTCGATTTGGCCCCCATTCGCACAGAATTAATGTTCATGCCATTTCACAGGGCAAGTAGCGTTGCAAATTTTTCTTTTATTATTATTATTATTATTATTTTATTAACAGATCCCCCACAAGCAATAATAAACCCTCACACAGATCTCCACCAGTGACCATAAATCCCCCAGCAGACAGCATCAATAGACCCGTCAGCACATCTCTTGCTATTACATACATTTGGTGCTGGAGGTGCCGGAACTGCGTACCTCCCACGTTCCCGCTGAAAAAAAGCCCTGATAACGGAACATCTTCCTACACTGTTACCCCGAAAATAAGACCTAGCGCGATTGTCAGTGATGGCTGCAATATAAGCTCTACCCCCCCCCCCCCCCAAATAAGCCCTACCCTGTTTCCCCGAAAATAAGCCCTACCCTGAAAATAAGACCTACAATGACTTTAACTAGGGCTTATTTGGGGGGTAGGGCTTATATTACAGCCATCACCAACAATCACGCTAGGTCTTATTTTCGGGGAAACAGGGTAAATGCCTCTAGCTCCCTCAAACGCCAGGGCCCATAGTCGGTAGGCAAGATGCGAGCATTCAGTCCCCTCCAAAGGCCTCTGTCCCAGGTGAGTCTATCACAGAAAGGTGCCACCACACCCAATGGGGGCCAGACCTGAATTCTCATTCTTCCCTCAAGCAAATCTCTGCCTGAACTCTCTCTATTTCCGAATAGCCCTATGAATCTTAGGGGAGGGCGTCACCTAGTGGCAGGAACTGAAACCCGTCCTAACACCTCTTTACAAGTTATATTCTCATAAAAAGCTTAGTACAAGCAATAATATAGTACAGGATGTCACGTACTAAACTATACATTGAAAGGACATGTTGGTGGAGCATTGGACCCACTAATCGGGGGAAAAATAACAATGCATAATCCTTATTAATAGGAGTATCTCCAAAGGTCTACAGAACAGCAGAGCAGTGGTGTGAACTGGCACAAGGCTTATTGTCTTGTCTATGTTGGGCAAGGCTGCCCAGCACAACCCAACACATCTTGTGTGAGCAGACCCCTAAGCAGTTGTTTCCTAAACTATGGGTTGGGACGCAAAATTGGGTCACCACATGACTGCGTAGTAAATGTAAGCCAAAGCTCAAAATCAGTGGCCAGTATTATAGCACCCTTTGGGGTCTCGTTATAAGAAAAAAAAATTGGACGAACGTCACAAGCATTCACCCATCAGCGGTTCTTAATATAATGTAATATGTTGCATTATACGAATTGAAAAAAAGAGAATAAGGGGGGTCTATTAATAGAAAAATAAATAATTGGGTAAATGTGACAAGCTTTCCCCCAGCTGTCACCAATTCCCATTGTATTTTGCTTGATATGTTGAATTTCTATGATCGTCAGCGCCATCTAATGGTCATAATGTGGTATTCTGTTCTGTCTGGAGGTATTTCAGGAAAAAAAAAAAAAAAAAACATTATAGCCACTAGATGTAGCTTAAAGCCGAGTTCCAGTCATAATTTTTTTTTTTTTTACATTATTCAGCTGCATTAAATATAAATAACAAAACAAAATTTTTTTTTACTCACCTTTTCAGGTCTGTTGCTAGGGGGTCCCTCGTAATTATTATTATCATACAGGATTTATATAGCGCCAACAGTTTGCGCAGCGCTTAAAGCGGTTCTGCACTGAAGATTTTTTTATTTTTTGTTTTTTTGCTGAATCTTTAACCACTTCAATACCCGCCTATAGTAATATGAAGCCCACAAGATGGATCTCCCATCCTGGGTGGGCGTCATATGACGCCCTCCTATACCCGGCCGTCTAGGGGGCGTGCGCACGCCGCCCGCGGCGTCACTCGGGGCCCGGTGCGCTGTTTTCATGGGCAATCGCGGGTGCCCGGCGGACATCGTGGCCGCCGGGCACCCGCGTTTGCCCGTGAAAACAGCGGGACCGTGCGGCACCGCGGAGCTGTGTGTGTAAACCCGCAGCTCCACGTCCTGTCAGGGGAGAGGAGACCGATCATGTGATCCCAGAACAGAGGAACACCGATCGGTCTCCTCCCCTTGTGAGTCCCCTCCCCCCACACCACAGTTAGAATCACTTGCAGGAAACATATATTAACCCCTGCAGCGCCCCCTAGTGTTAACCCCTTCCCTGCCAGTCACATTTACACAGTAATCAATGCAATTTTATAGCAATGATCGCTGTGTAAATGTGACTGGTCCCAAAAATGTGTCAAAAGTGTCCGAATTGTCCGCCGCAAAGTCGCAGTCACGAAAAAAAAAAAAACGCAGATCGCCGCCATTACTAGTAAAAAATAAATAAAAATAAAAATGCGATAAATCTATCTCCTATTTTGTAAACGCTATAACTTTTGCGCAAACCAATCAATAAACGCTTATTGCGATTTTTTTTTACCAAAAATATGTAGAAGAATACGTATCGGCCTAAACTGAGTAAAAAATGTTGTTTTTTTTTCAAAAAAATTGGATATTTATTATAGCAAAAATATTGTGTTTTTTTTAAAATTGTCGCTCTTCTTTTGTTTATGGCGCAAAAAAAAAAAAACAGCAGAGGTGATCAAATACCACCAAAAGAAAGCTCCATTTGTGGGGAAAAAAAGGACGTCAATTTTGTTTGGGTGCAACGTCGCACGACCGCGCAATTGTCAGTTAAAGCGACGCAGTGCCGAATCGCAAAAAGTGCTCTGGTAAGGAAGGGGGTAAAATCGCCCAGTGCTGAAGCGGTTAAAATAGATGTGTTTAAAAAAAATAAGCTTACTTTTCCTGCCTTCTCCCTGCTATCCATGTCCGTTTTTCAATGAAATCTTTCTTAATATTACTAATTTCCAGCCGATGTCATTTTGCTTGTGGGCATTCGAAGCCCACAAGCAATCACTTCCTCCTTTCGTCGCTTCTGAGGAACCAGCATTCCTTGCTGGTTCCCGCGCGCACGCTCAGTAGCTACATCTACGAGCTCTGTAATTTGCAATGTTGCCAGGACAACGGGCGGCGTCTTAGAAAGTTACCGCCCCCCCCGTTGTGATGTGGCCGGCGTGATGACGTCACCTCGTCAAAATCACGCGAGATTCCGCTTCGGATAGGCGCAATGACTCCTGAGATTAGTTATACGATATCCCAGGAGGCAGTGCGGAGATCAGCGGAAATGATGCTGATCCCCGCAGAAACCCCGCCCATAGACGCAGGGAGAGATAAGGGAGAACAGCGCAAGGTAGGAGCCAAAAAAATAAAAATGAAGGGGGCATTGGCAACTGTTTACAGCTTGGAAAAAACATATGTACAGAGAAAAAAAAAAACACGTGTGCAGAACCGCTTTAACAAAATAAAGGCAGACATTACAAATACATTACAATTTTGTACAAGAGGAATCAGAGGGCCCTGCTCATTAGAGCTTACATCTGCCTCTTCCTCTCCAAGGCGCCTGACGTCATTCTCCCGCGCTCGCTAGTGCTCCTGGGAGATGTCTGTCATCATTTCCCAGGAGTCCCTGGGGCAGCGCCGAGGGCTTCGTTGGCCATCACAATGGGGGGTGGGCACTTCCGACGCCGACGCCCATTGTGATGGCAACGTCAGAAGTGTACGGCGCTGCGCCGTACATACGGCGCATGCGCGAGAACGGGCGGGGCATGCTGGCCGCTCAGCTGCACCAGAGCCCAGGAAGATAGTGCTTGTGGGCTTCGCATGCCCACAAGCACTATGGAAACTGACACAAAACAGGAATATAAGATATATTCTTCTCTAAAATCGGCAATCGAGCATCAAATAATAACACACACATGCAAGTGCTTTAAATCAGCCTTATAAACAAAAGATATGGATATTAAAAAATAAAATAAAAAATTTAACAGTGGGAACTCCGCTTTAAGACCAGAAGAATTCAACATGATGGAAAATTACACTCAGAATTCATGATGGCTGGACGAAGGCTTGTGACATTTGTCCAATGAATTTTCATCTCTTTTTAAGTCCTATACTTACTACCACAGTCTGAGATATATTCTATAACCAGTCAGGTTAATGTATCACAGAGAACGTTTTTTTTCTGTGCAATAAAACATAATAAGTATTTCCACCCATGATAACACCACCCCTCTGAGAACCTGTGGAACAATTACCTAATATGATTTACAGCCCAGACATGTATGAAGGACGAGAGTTATGCCCCATACACACGGTCGGAAATTCCGACGGAAAATGTCCGATCGGACCATGTTGTCGGAAAATCCGACCGTGTGTGGGCTCCATCAGGCTCTTTCCGTCGGAAATTCCTGCTCTCAAATTTTCCGACAACAAAATCCGATCGGACTTTTTCCGATCGTGTGTAGAGAATTCCGACTGACAAAGTGCCACACATGCTCAGATCAAACTATGAGACCAAAGCTATTGGCTACTAGCCTCTACGTAGTTCCGTCGTACGCAACGAACGTCACCACGTTCAGAATGATCGGATTTTCCGACAACTTTGTCCGATCATGTGTATGCAACACTAGTGTCGGACAAAATCCGTCGGGAAAAATCCGACTGATTTTGTGGTCGGAATTTCCGACCGTGTGTACGGGGCATTACAGAGACAAGGTTGTGAGATTTAACTGAATTAAATAATTTTCCTATTTGAGTACTTGATTTAAACCCCGCCCTCCAGGGAAACCCCTGGTTTAGAGTGTATCTAAGCCCTGGTGACCCTGCCGGTAACACACTTCCTGTCCTAGGGTGACAACGTTCACTCACTGTGCTGTATGGAGAAGTAGTGTTGTCAGCCAATGATAGGACTCCATTGCCCCCCCCCCCCACCTTTTTCTCCATGACATGCAGTAGAGGGGAGGTGTTCTGTACTTCTCTGAGATTGCGGGAACCATGTAACCAATAAAATGGCAGCACAGACAGAGAGTACAGAATGTTATCAGCTAACCAGATTTCTGGTAAGATCGACAGATATAATTATTTTTTTCTGCACTTATTGAACAGATATAGCAAAATACTTTCAACTGTATATTTAGTATTGTCAGGGTCTACATACACTTGAGATGTAGAGAAATAGAAAGTAGCAGAGGCACTCATGAGGGCAAGAGTATGTGTCCAAGCAAGAGCGATTCATTCTGTCCAGCGGTCCAATGGATCACAGTTTCTTAACCTAAACAACACTTGAGATGTCATATTTCCATTGGAACCTAGAGAGGTTCGTCCAGTGTTTCAGTGGATCGCCGTCCATCTTTACCTAAACTACACTTGAGATGTAATATGACCACTGGGGTCTACAGAGGTCCATCCGAAGCTTCAGTGGGTTGAACTCCATCTTTACCTAAACAACACTTGAGGTGTCATATTTCCATTGGGGCCATGAGAGGTCCATCCAACGCTTCGATAGATTGCAGTCAGTCCATCTTTGCAGTCAGTCCATCTTGTCATACTACCACTGGGACCGAGAGAGGTCCATCCAGAGTTTTGATGGACTGCAGTCTGTTTTTATCTAAACTACACTTGAGATGTCATGTTACCATTGGGGTTTAGAGAGGTCCATCTAATGTTTTAGTGGATCACAGTACATCTTTACCTTAACATCACTAGAGATGTAATATTTCCATTCAGGCCTAGAGAGGTCTATCCAACACTTCGATAGATTGCAGTCCATCTTTATCTAAACTACACTTGAGATGTCATATTTCCACTGGGACCTAGAGCGGTCCATCCAACCTTTCAATGGATTGCAGTCTATTAAGTAAAGACTATCTTTACTTAAACTACACTAGAGATGTCATATTTCCATTTGGGCTTAGAGAGGTCCATTGAACGCTTTGATAGATCATAGTCCATCTTTGCCTTAACTATTTGAGATGTCATATTACCAGGGGCCTAGAGAGGTCCAAACAACATTTTGATGGATTGCAGTCATAGTTTCATAGTAGGTAAGGTTGAATAAAGACTAACATTTGGATGGATTGCTGTCCATTTTTGCCGAAACTACAGTTGAGATATCATATTTCCATTGGGGCCTGGAGGGGCCCATCTAATGTTTTAGTAGGTTGTAGTCCATCTTTTCCTAAACTACCCTTGAGATGTCATATTTCCATTGGGTCCTGGAGGGGCCCATCTAATGTTTCAGTAGGTTGAAGTCCATCTTTACCTAAACTATACTTGAGATGTCATATTTCCATTGGGGCCTGGAGGGGTCCATCTAATGTTTCAGTAGGTTGTAGTCCATCTTTACCTAAACTATACTTGAGATGTCATATTTCCATTGAGGCGTAGAGTGGTCCATCCAATGTTTTAATGGATCGCAGTCTATCTTTACCTAAACTACTCTTGAGATGTTATATTTTCATTGACACGTAGAGGGGTCCATCCAACATTTCAATAGCTTGGAATCCATCTCCAAGGTTGAATAAAGACAATAGTCCATCCAGTTTAACCTGTGAAGGTGCATGTGTGTCAATGTCGGTAATCATTTTCCATATTCCTGTATGTTGTGTTCACTAAGCTGTACGTCCAAGAGTCTTTTAAATCTATCAATACTCCCCGCTGACACCACAGATTGTGGAAGAGAGCTCCACATCCTCATCGCCCTGACAGTAAAAAAAACAAAACCCTATGCAGCTTAAGGTTAAACCGCTTCTCTTAAAATCTCATTGTGTGGTCATCTTTACCTAAACAATACTTGAGATGTCATATTTTTATTTGGGCTAAGGAGATGTCCATCTAACATTTGGATGGATTGCAGTCCATATTTGCCAAAACTATAGTTGAGGTATCATATTTCCATTGGGGGCCTGGAGGGGTCCATCTAATGTTTCAGTAGGTTGTAGTCCATCTTTACCTAAACTATACTTGAGATGTCATATTTCCATTGGGGCCTGGAGGGGTTCATCTAATGTTTTAGCAGGTTGTAGTCCATCTTTACCTAAACTATACTTGAGATATCATATTTCCATTGAGGCGTAGAGTGGTCCATCCAATGTTTTAATGGATCGCAGTCTATCTTTACCTAAACTACTCTTGAGATGTTATATTTTCATTGACACGTAGAGGGGTCCATCCAACATTTCAATAGCTTGGAATCTATCTCCAAGGTTGAATAAAGACAATAGTCCATCCAGTTCAACCTGTGAAGGTGCATGTGTGTCAATGTCGGTAATCATTTCCCATATTCCTGTATGTTGTGCTCACTAAGCTGTACGTCCAAGAGTCTTTTAAAACTATCAATACTCCCCGCTGACACCACAGATTGTGGAAGAGAGCTCCACATCCTCATCGCCCTGACAGTAAAAAAAAAAACCCTACGCAGCTTAAGGTTAAACCGCTTCTCCTAAAATCTCATTGTGTGGCCATCTTTACCTAAACAATACTAGAGATGTCATATTTTCATTGGACTAAAGTGATGTCCATCTAACATTTGGATGGATTGCAGTCCATCTTTTCCTAAACTATACTTGAGATGTCATATTTCCATTGGGGCCTGGAGGGGCCCATCTAATGTTTCAGTAGGTTGTAGTCCATCTTTTCCTAAACTATACTTGAGATATCATATTTCCATTGGGTCCTGGAGGGGTCCAACTTATTTTTCAGTAGGTTGTAGTCCATCTTTACCTAAACTATACTTGAGATGTCATATTTCCATTGGGGCCTGGAGGGGCCCATCTAATGTTTTAGTAGGTTGTAGTCCATCTTTACCTAAACTATACTTGAGATATCATATTTCCATTGGGTTCTGGAGGGGCCCATCTAATGTTTCAGTAGGTTGTAGTCCATCTTTACCTAAACTATACTAGAGATGTCATATTTCCATTGGGTCCTGGAGGGGCCCATCTAATGTTTCAGTAGGTTGTAGTCCATGTTTACCTAAACTATACTTGAGATGTCATATTTCCATTGGGGCCTGGAGGGGCCCATCTAATGTTTTAGTAGGTTGTAGTCCATCTTTACCTAAACTATACTTGAGATATCATATTTCCATTGGGGCCTGGAGGGGCCCATCTAATGATTTAGTAGGTTGTAGTCCATCTTTACCTAAACTATACTTGAGATGTCATATTTCCATTGGGGCCTGGAGGGCCCATCTAATGTTTCAGTAGGTCGTAGTCCATCTTTACCTAAACTATACTTGGGATGTCATATTTTCATTGGGCTAAGGAGATGTCCATCTAACATTTGGATGGATTGCAGTCCATCTTTACCTAAACTATACTTGAGATATATTTCCATTGGGGCCTTGTTTCAGTAGGTTGTAGTCCATCGTTTCCTAAACTATACTTGAGATGTCATATTTCCATTGGGGCCTGGAGGGACCATCTAATGTTTCAGTAGGTCGTAGTCCATCTTTACCTAAACTATACTTGGGATGTCATATTTCCATTGAGGCGTAGAGTGGTCCATCCAATATTTCAGTAGGTTGTAGTCCATCTTTACCTAAACTATACTTGAGATATCATATTTCCATTGGGGCCTGGAGGGGCCCATCTAATGTTTCAGTAGGTTGTAGTCCATCTTTACCTAAACTATACTTGAGATATCATATTTCCATTGGGGCCTGGAGGGGCCCATCCAATGTTTCAGTAGGTTGTAGTCCATCTTTACCTAAACTATACTTGGGATGTCATATTTCCATTGAGGCGTAGAGTGGTCCATCCAATGTTTTAATGGATCGCTGTCTATCTTTACCTAAACTACTCTTGAGATGTTATATTTTCATTGACACGTAGAGGGGTCCATCCAACATTTCAATAGCTTGGAATCCATCTCCAAGGTTGAATAAAGACAATAGTCCATCCATTTCAACCTGTGAAGGTGCATGTGTGTCAATGTCGGTAATCATTTGCCATATTCCTGTATGTTGTGTTCACTAAGCTGTACGTCCAAGAGTCTTTTAAAACTATCAATACTCCCCGCTGACACCACAGATTGTGGAAGAGAGCTCCACATCCTCATCGCCCTGACAGTAAAAAAAAAAAAAAAAACACTAAGCAGCTTAAGGTTAAACAGCTTCTCCTAAAATCTCATTGTGTGGCCATCTTTACCTAAACAATACTTGAGATGTCATATTTTCATTTGGGCTAAGGAGATGTCCATCTAACATTTGGATGGATTGCAGTCCATCTTTACCTAAACTATACTTGAGATATCATATTTCCATTGGGGCCTGGAGGGGCCCATCTAATGTTTCAGTAGGTTGTAGTCCATCTTTTCCTAAACTATACTTGAGATATCATATTTCCATTGGGTCCTGGAGGGGTCCAACTTATTTTTCAGTAGGTTGTAGTCCATCTTTACCTAAACTATACTTGAGATGTCATATTTCCATTGAGGCCCGGAGGGGCCCATCTAATGTTTTAGTAGGTTGTAGTCCATCTTTTCCTAAACTATACTTGAGATGTCATATTTCCATTGGGGCCTGGAGGGGCCCATCTAATGTTTTAGTAGGTTGTAGTCCATCTTTACCTAAACTATACTTGAGATATCATATTTCCATTGGGTCCTGGAGGGGCCCATCTAATGTTTCAGTAGGTTGTAGTCCATCTTTACCTAAACTATACTTGAGATATCATATTTCCATTGGGTCCTGGAGGGGCCCATCTAATGTTTCAGTAGGTTGTAGTCCATCTTTACCTAAACTATACTTGAGATGCCATATTTCCATTGGGTTCTGGAGGGGCCCATCTAATGTTTCAGTAGGTTGTAGTCCATCTTTACCTAAACTATACTTGAGATGTCATATTTCCATTGGGTCCTGGAGGGGCCCATCTAATGTTTCAGTAGGTCGTAGTCCATCTTTACCTAAACTATACTTGAGATGTCATATTTCCATTGGGTCCTGGAGGGGCCCATCTAATGTTTCAGTAGGTTGTAGTCCATCTTTACCTAAACTATACTTGAGATGTTATATTTCCATTGGGTTCTGGAGGGGCCCATCTAATGTTTCAGTAGGTTGTAGTCCATCTTTACCTAAACTATACTTGAGATGTCATATTTCCATTGGGTTCTGGAGGGGTCCATCTAATGTTTCAGTAGGTTGTAGTCCATCTTTTCCTAAACTATACTTGAGATGTCATATTTCCATTGGGGCCTGGAGGGGCCCATCTAATGTTTTAGTAGGTTGTAGTCCATCTTTACCTAAACTATACTTGAGATATCATATTTCCATTGGGTTCTGGAGGGGCCCATCTAATGTTTTAGTAGGTTGTAGTCCATCTTTACCTAAACTATACTTGAGATATCATATTTCCATTGGGTTCTGGAGGGGCCCATCTAATGTTTCAGTAGGTTGTAGTCCATCTTTACCTAAACTATACTAGAGATGTCATATTTCCATTGGGTCCTGGAGGGGCCCATCTAATGTTTCAGTAGGTTGTAGTCCATGTTTACCTAAACTATACTTGAGATGTCATATTTCCATTGGGGCCTGGAGGGGCCCATCTAATGTTTTAGTAGGTTGTAGTCCATCTTTACCTAAACTATACTTGAGATATCATATTTCCATTGGGTTCTGGAGGGGCCCATCTAATGTTTTAGTAGGTTGTAGTCCATCTTTACCTAAACTATACTTGAGATATCATATTTCCATTGGGTTCTGGAGGGGCCCATCTAATGTTTCAGTAGGTTGTAGTCCATCTTTACCTAAACTATACTAGAGATGTCATATTTCCATTGGGTCCTGGAGGGGCCCATCTAATGTTTCAGTAGGTTGTAGTCCATGTTTACCTAAACTATACTTGAGATGTCATATTTCCATTGGGGCCTGGAGGGGCCCATCTAATGTTTTAGTAGGTTGTAGTCCATCTTTACCTAAACTATACTTGAGATATCATATTTCCATTGGGGCCTGGAGGGGCCCATCTAATGATTTAGTAGGTTGTAGTCCATCTTTACCTAAACTATACTTGAGATGTCATATTTCCATTGGGGCCTGGAGGGACCATCTAATGTTTCAGTAGGTCGTAGTCCATCTTTACCTAAACTATACTTGGGATGTCATATTTTCATTGGGCTAAGGAGATGTCCATCTAACATTTGGATGGATTGCAGTCCATCTTTACCTAAACTATACTTGAGATATATTTCCATTGGGGCCTTGTTTCAGTAGGTTGTAGTCCATCGTTTCCTAAACTATACTTGAGATGTCATATTTCCATTGGGGCCTGGAGGGACCATCTAATGTTTCAGTAGGTCGTAGTCCATCTTTACCTAAACTATACTTGGGATGTCATATTTCCATTGAGGCGTAGAGTGGTCCATCCAATATTTCAGTAGGTTGTAGTCCATCTTTACCTAAACTATACTTGAGATATCATATTTCCATTGGGGCCTGGAGGGGCCCATCTAATGTTTCAGTAGGTTGTAGTCCATCTTTACCTAAACTATACTTGAGATATCATATTTCCATTGGGGCCTGGAGGGGCCCATCCAATGTTTCAGTAGGTTGTAGTCCATCTTTACCTAAACTATACTTGGGATGTCATATTTCCATTGAGGCGTAGAGTGGTCCATCCAATGTTTTAATGGATCGCTGTCTATCTTTACCTAAACTACTCTTGAGATGTTATATTTTCATTGACACGTAGAGGGGTCCATCCAACATTTCAATAGCTTGGAATCCATCTCCAAGGTTGAATAAAGACAATAGTCCATCCATTTCAACCTGTGAAGGTGCATGTGTGTCAATGTCGGTAATCATTTGCCATATTCCTGTATGTTGTGTTCACTAAGCTGTACGTCCAAGAGTCTTTTAAAACTATCAATACTCCCCGCTGACACCACAGATTGTGGAAGAGAGCTCCACATCCTCATCGCCCTGACAGTAAAAAAAAAAAAAAAAAACACTAAGCAGCTTAAGGTTAAACAGCTTCTCCTAAAATCTCATTGTGTGGCCATCTTTACCTAAACAATACTTGAGATGTCATATTTTCATTTGGGCTAAGGAGATGTCCATCTAACATTTGGATGGATTGCAGTCCATCTTTACCTAAACTATACTTGAGATATCATATTTCCATTGGGGCCTGGAGGGGCCCATCTAATGTTTCAGTAGGTTGTAGTCCATCTTTTCCTAAACTATACTTGAGATATCATATTTCCATTGGGTCCTGGAGGGGTCCAACTTATTTTTCAGTAGGTTGTAGTCCATCTTTACCTAAACTATACTTGAGATGTCATATTTCCATTGAGGCCCGGAGGGGCCCATCTAATGTTTTAGTAGGTTGTAGTCCATCTTTTCCTAAACTATACTTGAG
This sequence comes from Lithobates sylvaticus, assembly GCA_028564925.1. Classification (NCBI taxonomy): domain Eukaryota; kingdom Metazoa; phylum Chordata; class Amphibia; order Anura; family Ranidae; genus Lithobates; species Lithobates sylvaticus. Next base: position 279,793,564 of record CM053031.1, read on the forward strand.
ATGTCATATTTCCATTGGGGCCTGGAGGGGCCCATCTAATGTTTTAGTAGGTTGTAGTCCATCTTTACCTAAACTATACTTGAGATATCATATTTCCATTGGGTCCTGGAGGGGCCCATCTAATGTTTCAGTAGGTTGTAGTCCATCTTTACCTAAACTATACTTGAGATATCATATTTCCATTGGGTCCTGGAGGGGCCCATCTAATGTTTCAGTAGGTTGTAGTCCATCTTTACCTAAACTATACTTGAGATGCCATATTTCCATTGGGTTCTGGAGGGGCCCATCTAATGTTTCAGTAGGTTGTAGTCCATCTTTACCTAAACTATACTTGAGATGTTATATTTCCATTGGGTTCTGGAGGGGCCCATCTAATGTTTCAGTAGGTTGTAGTCCATCTTTACCTAAACTATACTTGAGATGTCATATTTCCATTGGGTTCTGGAGGGGTCCATCTAATGTTTCAGTAGGTTGTAGTCCATCTTTTCCTAAACTATACTTGAGATGTCATATTTCCATTGGGGCCTGGAGGGGCCCATCTAATGTTTTAGTAGGTTGTAGTCCATCTTTACCTAAACTATACTTGAGATATCATATTTCCATTGGGTTCTGGAGGGGCCCATCTAATGTTTTAGTAGGTTGTAGTCCATCTTTACCTAAACTATACTTGAGATATCATATTTCCATTGGGTTCTGGAGGGGCCCATCTAATGTTTCAGTAGGTTGTAGTCCATCTTTACCTAAACTATACTAGAGATGTCATATTTCCATTGGGTCCTGGAGGGGCCCATCTAATGTTTCAGTAGGTTGTAGTCCATGTTTACCTAAACTATACTTGAGATGTCATATTTCCATTGGGGCCTGGAGGGGCCCATCTAATGTTTTAGTAGGTTGTAGTCCATCTTTACCTAAACTATACTTGAGATATCATATTTCCATTGGGTTCTGGAGGGGCCCATCTAATGTTTTAGTAGGTTGTAGTCCATCTTTACCTAAACTATACTTGAGATATCATATTTCCATTGGGTTCTGGAGGGGCCCATCTAATGTTTCAGTAGGTTGTAGTCCATCTTTACCTAAACTATACTAGAGATGTCATATTTCCATTGGGTCCTGGAGGGGCCCATCTAATGTTTCAGTAGGTTGTAGTCCATGTTTACCTAAACTATACTTGAGATGTCATATTTCCATTGGGGCCTGGAGGGGCCCATCTAATGTTTTAGTAGGTTGTAGTCCATCTTTACCTAAACTATACTTGAGATATCATATTTCCATTGGGGCCTGGAGGGGCCCATCTAATGATTTAGTAGGTTGTAGTCCATCTTTACCTAAACTATACTTGAGATGTCATATTTCCATTGGGGCCTGGAGGGACCATCTAATGTTTCAGTAGGTCGTAGTCCATCTTTACCTAAACTATACTTGGGATGTCATATTTTCATTGGGCTAAGGAGATGTCCATCTAACATTTGGATGGATTGCAGTCCATCTTTACCTAAACTATACTTGAGATATATTTCCATTGGGGCCTTGTTTCAGTAGGTTGTAGTCCATCGTTTCCTAAACTATACTTGAGATGTCATATTTCCATTGGGGCCTGGAGGGACCATCTAATGTTTCAGTAGGTCGTAGTCCATCTTTACCTAAACTATACTTGGGATGTCATATTTCCATTGAGGCGTAGAGTGGTCCATCCAATATTTCAGTAGGTTGTAGTCCATCTTTACCTAAACTATACTTGAGATATCATATTTCCATTGGGGCCTGGAGGGGCCCATCTAATGTTTCAGTAGGTTGTAGTCCATCTTTACCTAAACTATACTTGAGATATCATATTTCCATTGGGGCCTGGAGGGGCCCATCCAATGTTTCAGTAGGTTGTAGTCCATCTTTACCTAAACTATACTTGGGATGTCATATTTCCATTGAGGCGTAGAGTGGTCCATCCAATGTTTTAATGGATCGCTGTCTATCTTTACCTAAACTACTCTTGAGATGTTATATTTTCATTGACACGTAGAGGGGTCCATCCAACATTTCAATAGCTTGGAATCCATCTCCAAGGTTGAATAAAGACAATAGTCCATCCATTTCAACCTGTGAAGGTGCATGTGTGTCAATGTCGGTAATCATTTGCCATATTCCTGTATGTTGTGTTCACTAAGCTGTACGTCCAAGAGTCTTTTAAAACTATCAATACTCCCCGCTGACACCACAGATTGTGGAAGAGAGCTCCACATCCTCATCGCCCTGACAGTAAAAAAAAAAAAAAAAAACACTAAGCAGCTTAAGGTTAAACAGCTTCTCCTAAAATCTCATTGTGTGGCCATCTTTACCTAAACAATACTTGAGATGTCATATTTTCATTTGGGCTAAGGAGATGTCCATCTAACATTTGGATGGATTGCAGTCCATCTTTACCTAAACTATACTTGAGATATCATATTTCCATTGGGGCCTGGAGGGGCCCATCTAATGTTTCAGTAGGTTGTAGTCCATCTTTTCCTAAACTATACTTGAGATATCATATTTCCATTGGGTCCTGGAGGGGTCCAACTTATTTTTCAGTAGGTTGTAGTCCATCTTTACCTAAACTATACTTGAGATGTCATATTTCCATTGAGGCCCGGAGGGGCCCATCTAATGTTTTAGTAGGTTGTAGTCCATCTTTTCCTAAACTATACTTGAGATGTCATATTTCCATTGGGGCCTGGAGGGGCCCATCTAATGTTTTAGTAGGTTGTAGTCCATCTTTACCTAAACTATACTTGAGATATCATATTTCCATTGGGTCCTGGAGGGGCCCATCTAATGTTTTAGTAGGTTGTAGTCCATCTTTACCTAAACTATACTTGAGATATCATATTTCCATTGGGTCCTGGAGGGGCCCATCTAATGTTTCAGTAGGTTGTAGTCCATCTTTACCTAAACTATACTTGAGATGCCATATTTCCATTGGGTTCTGGAGGGGCCCATCTAATGTTTCAGTAGGTTGTAGTCCATCTTTACCTAAACTATACTTGAGATGTCATATTTCCATTGGGTCCTGGAGGGGCCCATCTAATGTTTCAGTAGGTCGTAGTCCATCTTTACCTAAACTATACTTGAGATGTCATATTTCCATTGGGTCCTGGAGGGGCCCATCTAATGTTTCAGTAGGTTGTAGTCCATCTTTACCTAAACTATACTTGAGATGTTATATTTCCATTGGGTTCTGGAGGGGCCCATCTAATGTTTCAGTAGGTTGTAGTCCATCTTTACCTAAACTATACTTGAGATGTCATATTTCCATTGGGTTCTGGAGGGGTCCATCTAATGTTTCAGTAGGTTGTAGTCCATCTTTTCCTAAACTATACTTGAGATGTCATATTTCCATTGGGGCCTGGAGGGGCCCATCTAATGTTTTAGTAGGTTGTAGTCCATCTTTACCTAAACTATACTTGAGATATCATATTTCCATTGGGTTCTGGAGGGGCCCATCTAATGTTTTAGTAGGTTGTAGTCCATCTTTACCTAAACTATACTTGAGATATCATATTTCCATTGGGTTCTGGAGGGGCCCATCTAATGTTTCAGTAGGTTGTAGTCCATCTTTACCTAAACTATACTAGAGATGTCATATTTCCATTGGGTCCTGGAGGGGCCCATCTAATGTTTCAGTAGGTTGTAGTCCATGTTTACCTAAACTATACTTGAGATGTCATATTTCCATTGGGGCCTGGAGGGGCCCATCTAATGTTTTAGTAGGTTGTAGTCCATCTTTACCTAAACTATACTTGAGATATCATATTTCCATTGGGTTCTGGAGGGGCCCATCTAATGTTTTAGTAGGTTGTAGTCCATCTTTACCTAAACTATACTTGAGATATCATATTTCCATTGGGTTCTGGAGGGGCCCATCTAATGTTTCAGTAGGTTGTAGTCCATCTTTACCTAAACTATACTAGAGATGTCATATTTCCATTGGGTCCTGGAGGGGCCCATCTAATGTTTCAGTAGGTTGTAGTCCATGTTTACCTAAACTATACTTGAGATGTCATATTTCCATTGGGTCCTGGAGGGGCCCATCTAATGTTTTAGTAGGTTGTAGTCCATCTTTACCTAAACTATACTTGAGATATCATATTTCCATTGGGGCCTGGAGGGGCCCATCTAATGATTTAGTAGGTTGTAGTCCATCTTTACCTAAACTATACTTGAGATGTCATATTTCCATTGGGTCCTGGAGGGGCCCATCTAATGTTTCAGTAGGTCGTAGTCCATCTTTACCTAAACTATACTTGAGATGTCATATTTCCATTGAGGCGTAGAGTGGTCCATCCAATGTTTTAATGGATCGCAGTCTATCTTTACCTAAACTACACCTAAGATGTTATATTTTCATTGGCACGTAGAGGGGTCTACCCAACATTTCAACAGCTTGGAGTCCATCCCCAACTACACTTCCACTGTGACGTTGAAAAGTTCACTTAGAATTTCCTTCTTTACTAAACACCTGTCGCCACCAGCCAAATAACCATTGTCTTGTTCTCTCCTACAGTATTGTGAAATGGTGCCACTCCGTTCCCCTCTGTGGACATCATGGAGCAAGGGGACCCCCCGAACTTCATCAAGATTCCTCCACATTCCCATCGAGACACCAGCCAGAGTCCTGAAGGAGACCGCCAAGAGTGTGACAGAGTGAGAGAATGAGCGTGAAAGAGTGAGTGACCGAGAGAGAGAGAGAGAGAGAGAGAGTGGGATGGTCTTGTGTGTTATAGACTGAGCGCCTCTGTGTCTCCTCATCTCATGTGATATTTACACGCCATACACATCAGAGTCGCCAACCGCCTTGACATTTTTCAGCCAGTCCGTAAATAAAATCATTCATGCAGGTAAAAAAAAAAAAAGATAACTCGCAATATCCTAATAAAGTACTACTGATTAGCCCTGTTCTATAGTACACCATCCAATAATTGTATGAAATCTATGGCTATGTGTTTGTAAAGTTTTTACTGTGTCTGAAATATTTCTGAGCAAAAAAAAAAAAAAAAAAAGCTACATATTCTTCAGATGCGAATAAGACCTATATTGCTAATAATGACCGAAGATAAAAAAGCACATTTAACTGATCATTACACATTGCGGTGTTATAAACAAAACACATTTTATGGTACAGTATTAGAATTTCACTCACCTTTCATGTACATAGACCTACATTGTCCTATATTACGGTGCAGAAGTGACCTCCAGTGGCCACTGTGTGTATAGCAGGTGCATGTACTAATTATTACTACCCTCACCTAGTGGTGGTGCTGCAGAGTATCATGCCTCTCATTCATTAACCCTTCATGTCATCGTCGCCCCCATCGCTAAACATAGAGAACTACAGATCGTGACTCCCCTCATTCTTCATCTGCAGAGCCTCACTCAACACCCTCTGCAGAGCATCCTTTCTTTCATGATCACTAATCTTCAGTGCAGGTCCCCAGAGCAGTATGTGACCCCCCCTCCCCCAAACTCCCTTCCCTTTGTGCACTGGACCGGCGGAGGTGACTGCTGGTCTTACTTAACTCTTTCGATGGCCTGCAGGGGCCTGAGGAACCCTGCAGAGCATTTCGCCCTGAGCGCCTCCCCGCCTCCCGTCCCCCCTCTCAGATCTGCTCTCTGTACGTCTTATATCCGATGACTGTTATCCGTTATACGCACCTATGGTCCTGCATGATGCCTGGTTTACATGCACGCAGGGGAGGGCAATGAATTCTCTTTATTCACCCCCTTCCCGCTCATCTGATGGGGGGGGGGAGGGGGTGGAGGGAGGAGCAACTCAGTAAGAGGCAGAAACTTTTCCTAGGGGAGAGACGGACAGCTGCCCCTTTAATACCCATCCCCCCCGTCCTGGGCCTTTTCATATACACCGCAGTTCTATATCCGATAACACCAATCAGTTATGGATGTGGACTCTTAAAAAAATAAAAATAAATTCCAGTATGCCAAACAGCCAAGTCACCCATGCCTGTATTAAAGTCCATTGCCACCCCCAGCTACAGTAACCTTTCAAAACGATGAATTCTATTGGTGCATTGAAGGCTGAGAGTCCCAAAGGCCTTACTCACCGCTTCTACAATAGGGCATGCAATTGCCATGTTTACACACTGTATCGAATTTGCATCATTTATTTGGCACCCATCCTTGCCTGCGGCTAGCGGCAATATTGCTTGAGTGCCAATTTACTTGAAGGTCAACTCCATTCCGAATCTCTGTCAAAAGGAGAACTGCAACCAAAAATGTTTACCTTGGAATGGACCTTAGCATGGATAAAGAAGGGTTTGACCCCCCCCCCCTTCCCTCCCATCAAGTATTTTCTGCTGTCTGTGCCACCTGGCAAGATTGGCACAGATTTTGTTTCTAGCTCCAATGTTATTCTTGGGAAAATATTGCACTAAGGCCACTAGATGCAGCTGGTGATCAAAAAAAAAGTACTTATTTACTATGATCACCAGCTCCATCTAGTGCCCATAATGTGGTATTTTCCTGACTAAGGGAAAAAAAATACCGCATTATGGTCACTAGATGGAGCTGGTGATTGTAAAAAATAAATAAAAAAAATAACAATACATATTTACAGTGATTATCAGCTCCATCTAGTGGTCGTAAGGTGGTGTTTTCCCGACTAGGAGGAAAATACTGCATTATGGTCACTAGATGGAGCTGGAGATCGCAAAAAAAAAAAAAAAAATAAACGTATTTTACAGTGATCATCAGCTCCATCTAGTGCCCATAATGTGGTATTTTCCTGACTAAGGGAAAAAAAATACCACATTATGGTCACTAGATGGAGCTGGTGATTGTAAAAAAGTTTTTACAGTAATCATAAGCGCCATCCTGTGCCCATAATGTGGTATTTTCCTGACTTGAGGGAAAAAATACTGCATTATGGTCACTAGATGGAGCTGGTAACTGTAAAAAATTCATTAAAAAATAACAATACTTATTTACAGTGATTATCGGCTCCATCTAGTGGTCGTAAGGTGGTATTTTCCTGACTAGGAGGAGAATACTGCATTATGGTCACTAGATGGAGCTGGAGATCGCAATAATAAAAAAAATATTTATTTACAGTAATCATGAGCGCCATCTTGTGCCCATAATGCGGTATTTTTCTGACTTGAGGTAAAATACCGCATTATAGTCACTAGATGGAGCTGGTGATCGTAAAGATAAAAAAATAATAATAATACTTATTTACAGTGATTATTGGCTCCACCTAGTGGTGTAATTGAGTATTTTCCTGACTAAGAATAAAATACCACATTATGGCCACTAGATGGAGCTGGAGATCACAAAAAAATATTTATGTACAGTGGTCATGAGCGCCATCTTGTGCCCATAATGCGGTATTTTCCTGACTTGAGGGAAAAAATACTGCATTATGGTCACTAGATGGAGCTGGAGATCGCAATAATAAAAAAAATATTTATTTACAGTAATCATGAGCGCCATCTTGTGCCCATAATGCAGTATTTTTCTGACTTGAGGGAAGATACTGCATTATGGTCACTAGATGGAGCTGGTGATCGTAAAGATAAAAATAATAATTATACTTATTTACAGTGATTATTGGCTCCATCTAGTGGTATAATTGAGTATTTTCCTGACTAAGAATAAAATACCACATTATGGCCACTAGATGGAGCTGGAGATCACAAAAAAAATATTTATTTACAGTGATCATCAGCTCCATCTAGTGCCCATAATGTGGTATTTTCCTGACTAAGGGAAAAAATACTGCATTATGGTCACTAGATGGAGCTGGAGATCGCAAAAAGATATTCATTTACAGTGATCATGAGCGCCATCTTGTGCCCATAATGTGGTATTTTCCTGACTTGAGGGAAAAAATACTGCATTATGGTCACGAGATGGAGCTGGTGATTGTAAAGATAAAAAAATAATAATACTTATTTACAGTGATTATTGGCTCCATCTAGTGGTAACATTTTGTATTTTCCTGACTAAGAATAAAATACCACATTATGGCCACTAGATGGAGCTGGAGATCGCAAAAAAAAAAAATATTTATTTACAGTGATCATCAGCACCATCATGTGCCCATAATGTGGTATTTTCCTGGCTAGAGGGAAAATACTGCATTATGGTCACTAGATGGAGCTGGAGATCGTAAAGATAAAAAATAAAATAATAATACAGTGGAACCTTGGATCACGAGCATAATCCGTTCCAGGAGAATGCTTGTAATCCAAATCACTTGCATATCAAAGCGAGTTTCCCCATAGAAGTCAATGGAAACTAAGATAATTCGTTCCACGTTGACTTCTATTGTATGCAATACCGCATGTGGCCAGAGGTGGGATGGGGGCGCCGGAGAGACTCAGAAATATTTGGAGACCGCTCGGATGCACTTGGAAACCCTGGAAACAAAGTATTTCCAAGTGTTTCCGAGTATTTCCGAGCAGCTCCGAGTGTCACCGATGCCCCCCCCCCGCACCTCTGGCCAAATGCAGTACTGCACACCGCAGAGGCTTGAATCCTGCTCGTGTTGCGGGACAACACTCGCAAACCGAGTCAGGATTTAAAAAAAAAAAAAAAATAGCTTGTATTGCGAAACGCTTGTTAACCGCGTTACTCGCAATCCGAGGTTCCACTGTACTTATTTACAGTGATTATCAGCTCCATCTAGTGCCCATAATGCGGTATTTTCCTGACTAAGGGGGGAAAATACCGCATTATGGTCACTAGATGGAGCTGGTGATCGTAAAGTAAAATAATAATAATAATACTTATTTACAGTGATTATTGGCTCCATCTAGTGGTATAATTGAGTATTTTCCTGACTAAGAATAAAATACCACATTATGGCCACTAGATGGAGTTGGAGATCACAAAAAAAAAATATTTATTTACAGTGATCATCAGCGCCATCTTGTGCCCATAATGCGGTTATTTACCTGACTTGAGGGAAAATACCGCATTATGGTCACTAGATGGAGCTGGTGATTGTAAAGATAAAAAATAATAATAATACTTATTTACAGTGATTATTGGCTCCATCTAGTGGTATAATTGAGTATTTTCCTGACTAAGAATAAAATACCACATTATGGCCACTAGATGGAGTTGGAGATCACAAAAATTTTTTTTATTTACAGTGATCATCAGCGCCATCTGGTGCCCATAATGCAGTATTTTCCTGACTTGAGGGAAAATACTGCATTATTGATACTAGATGGAGCTGGCGATTGTAAGCTGGCGATTGTAAAGATAAAAAATAATAATAATAATACTTATTTACAGTGATTATTGGCTCCACCTAGTGGTAAAATGAATAACATTTGACCTGGAGAGGAACGATCCTAACAACATTCGATTTGCACAGAACTAATGCACATGCAGTTTTTTTACAGATCAGCTCTTTGCTTTTATTTATAAACACGCCCCTTAAACTCGTTTTAATGGGGGATACACCCGAGGCTGTGGCACAGACCTGCCATGCCTAATAGGTGCAGTTTTTCAATATGCCGCTAACGTTTTCTGGCCCCCTTTTGGATCCAGGACCCCCCCTCCCCCCCTCCAGCTGCCTGTCTCTTCTGGCCTCGAATTTCTTCTTTGTATACCTGTTGTGGGGTGGGTTCCGGGGGTTATTGAGAATGTATTTTTATTACACTATGTTCTTGCAGGAAAAAAAAGAAAAAAAAAAAAAAAAAAAGACGACTAATTAATAAAAGGAGCATGTCATGTGACCCAAACGATGTTTGTATACTCGACACATTTTTTTTTTGTATGAAATGAGCATGAAATGGAAATAAAAAATATTTATGCATGAACCGGCGGTCTCCTGTAATGTATAGCGCCGGCGCTGTCTGGACCTTTGAAGCTTTCTCAGCGGGCTGGGGGAGAGATATGAATAAAACATGAGCGCCGGCGGCTCCGGCAATCCTTCAGAGACCGGGGGAGATGTAAAAGGTGCCACAGACTGCGCCGCCGCGCCGCCGATTACAGTCATGTTGGGAAATAAATGGCCACGCCGAGCGACGGTTGGTAATCTGGACGGGCAGCTCCACGGGCAGAGATGAGCCGACCGCCACAGGTGTCTACAGCAGTCCGCTTCTCCATAATCCTACATGGCGTCAGATATCTTTTCTCACGTTGAGCCAATGCAGGCCAAGTAATGTGTCAGTGTAACACTTCCAGTTAATCCCTCTCACAGAGATCACAGTACAGCCCCTGACAGTGCCATCATCTGCCTTTTCTCTCCAGAAGCACAGCACCATCTTTGTTCAGGCATCATCCGGGGTTATCAGGACTGACATGCCGGCGCAGAGATGACACAATCCTATAAATCCTGGAGTTCTGGACTGTATTCACAAATAGATAAAGATAAAATGAAGCGCCTTAACATACATATACAGGGGCCACCCCCCACCATAAGGGGGGGCGCCCCTTCTATGAACGCCACCCCCCACTATATGCATAGCTCCCAACTGTCCCTGATTACGAGGGACTGTACCTGATTACAAGCAGGGCCGTCTTTAAGGCAGGGCAAAAGGGGCAGCTGCCCTGGGCCCTGTCATTGTTGTGGTGCCCAAAGCAGCTGCCTCATACTTGCCAACTATCCCGGTTTAAATTCCCTCGTCCCTTGAAGTTTTAGTCCTGTGCTGTGTCCCCATATCTCAGTGTGAAGTGCTGGTACTAATGCTGCCCAGCTCTGCCCTATTGTTGTGTACAGATGACTCACCTGCAGACCCTGTGTTTACATGTAAATTACCGGCATTCACATGTAAATAGCGGCAGCATTCATATAATACTGGTAGCAGTGGCATCAGCGAATCATCTCCCACTGCTACCAGTATTATATCCATGTTTTTAATCCTTTCTGCCAATGTGAGTACCCACTTTGTTTGATTTTAATAAATTTATTCGCCTGACGGTATTACACTATATCAGGGGTCTTCAAACTACAGCCCTCCAGTTGTTCAGGAACTACATTTCCCATCATGCCTAGTCATGTCTGTGAATGTCAGAGTTTTACAATGCCTCATGGGATTTGTAGTTCTGCAACAGCTGGAGGGCCGTAGTTTGAGGATCCCTGCACTATATGGTCCCCTTTTCTTTATTATCGGTCATACCCGGGGAGATATACCGCATCATACACTGCCTACCATCCTGTCCCTGAGTTCCTTTGGAGGACTTTACAAAGACTTGGTTTGCCGTTACTACATGCCTGGGCTGGGAGTCGTTTCCATTGGTGTAGCTGACACCATCAAGCCTTTGTGACTCATATGGTATACACCTATCTGAGTCCACAAGTTCCGGTAAGCCTCAGTCCTAGTGGTGAATGGTGACGGACCTCTTCAGACAAGCCGCACAAAAGTCACGTTTATTTAGTTTTTTTACACTTTTGTATCACGATTAAGGTGTATTGTTCTATTATTTAGAGTTATTTTGTATCACTTTCTATGGTCAAACATAGGTATACATCAGTTAAAGTTTATCTCACGTCTCTTTAATAGAGATTTTCTATTATGATCACATTGTAAGGTGTGTTTACGGATAAACACACTCACTTCATATTCACTTTTTTTTTTTTCTATTTTATTTTATTTTTACCCATTCTGTCCACATTTTTTGGATGTATGTCCAATAATTATATAAAGGACATTTAAGAAGAGCGCTGCACTTTTTGATATCCATAGTGGAAACCGAGCCTTACCCAAATGTTTTTTAAAAATTGAAAGCAATTGATCACACCAATCGGTTTTACCTTGCTGCTACAGTCCTGTTGTATACTGGCCTAGTGATGTAATACCACGATACAACAGGTCACCTCTTTTGCATATACTCGACAGTCTTTCAGTTCACTGACTGGACCAGCACCAGTACAGCTGTTTATATATCACCTGGAGCGGTATTGCAGCCTCTCCTTTGTCTTATTAGCCCTGCCTACATTCCACCCCCATTCTCAGGAATTCTTATTTTTCTGTGCATTACTTTCTCCTGAACCCCGGACTCTGTACATTACACACCTAACCCCTGCCCTATGTATGTCACTCTCCCCCCAACTCCTGCACCATGTAGAGTTTGTTCTTATATCAGCACAGGGTGGTACTGTGGACATCGGCTAGTGCACTGTGCCAGGTCCTATTATTGACCAGAATTGAGTTGCAAAACGAAAATGGACTTTGTAGGCACCAATACTCCATTGGTGCCTACAAAGTCCATTTTCATTTTGCAACTCAATTCTGGTCCTGCACTATGTACGTTACCCTCCCCAGACCCCTGCACTTTGTACATTACCATCTCTAGACCCCTGCATTATGAATGTTATCCACCTAGACCCCTTCCCTAAGTATATTACCCATCCTAGACCCCTGGATTATGTGGGTTACCCACCCCAGACCCTTGCACTATGTATCTTACCCACCCCAGACCCCTGCACTTTGTACCTTACTATCTCTAGACCCCTGCAATATGAATGTTATCCACCTAGACCCCTTCCCTAAGTATATTACCCATCCTAGACCCCTGGATTATGTGGGTTACCCACCCCAGACCCTTGCACTATGTATCTTACCCACCCAAGACCCCTGCATTAGGTACTTTACCCAACTCAGACCACTCTACTAAGTACGTTACCCAGACCCCTGCACTATGTATGTTACATACTTCTGACTCCTGCACCCTGTGGGTAGGCTCGTGTTTTAAGCCATGCCCATTGTTAAGGCAATTTTGCCATGTCCACTATTCACTGCAACATGCTAATCATGCCTTTTTTTTTAGCCCTGCCCACCACTCGGCACCCATTCCCATGAAGTTCCCGGGTATGACATGCTGTGCAATGTTGGTGCGCCTATGGTGTAAGGCAGCCTTTCTCAACCTTTTCAACACAGAGGAACCCTTGAAATAGTTCTCTGGTCTCTGGGAGCCCCTGCTAAAAATTTGAAATCTACAACTCATGATACAATAGTGTGATGGTCAGTGGGAAGAATGGTCCTTACACTTGTGGTCATTGGGAAGAATTCCCTCCTTACATATAGATAAAGAAAATCAATGGTGTGAGTGGGAACTTATCTGAGAGGCAGAAATTGCCCAATGCTGAAGGAACCCCTAGCAACCTCTGGAGGAACCCTGGTTGAGAATCACTGGTGTAAGGTAAAAGATGTATTTGCCTCAAATTTTATCAGCCAGATGATGGCTAGGATACAAATAAAAGGGGAGGCTCCTGAGCCTGGCTGTCATTCAGCACATCTTCCTCAAATGAGCACAGCATATGAGGAGTAAACCTGGGCTCAGGATTAAAAAGAAATCCGCAAGGTGCAATTCCATCTTGGAAGGGTTGTCCTTTTGTAATACAACCACAAGATGGCAGCATAACACAAATAATGCTTACATGAGCTATAGCAGTGGTGGTCAACTTAAAAATTAAAGAGGGTCTCAAGCACGGCCCAGACACTTCCAGAGGACCACACAACAGCAGTGCATTTTTGTGCAGTGAGGCGTATTGCGTCAAGTTCGGCAGTCTATTCAAAATGAATGGGCTATAACACACTTCAATGCCCAAAAATGTTGGCGCTGCTGCATTTCGCACAGTGAAGAAGTTGTACTACGATAACCCCATCATTGGTGTCAGTGGATACAATAATAAAACCTCATGATTGGTGTTATCGGACACAATAATAACACCCTGCATTGATGTCAGTGGATGCAATAATAACACACAGCATTGTTGTCAATGGATGCAATGATAACTCCCATCATTGGTGTCAGTGGATGAAATAATAACCCCCAACATTGGTGTCAGTGGATGTAATAATACCCAACAGCATAGATGTCAGTGAGTGCAATAATAACCCACAAGATTGTTGTTGATGGATGCAATAACCCCCAGCTTTACCGTCAGTGGATGCAATAATAACCCCCAGCTTTACCGTCAGTGGATGCAATAATAACCCCCATCATTGGCGTCAGTGAATGCAATAATAACCCCCATCATTGGTATCAGTGGATGCAATAATAACCCCCAGCATTGGTATCAGTGGATGCAATAATAACCCCCCCCCCCAATTTGTGTCAGTGGATGCAATAATAACCCCCAGCATTGGTATCAGTGGATGCAATAATAACCCCCCCCCCCCCAATTTGTGTCAGTGGATGCAATAATAACCCCCAGCATTGGTATCAGTGGATGCAATAATAACCCCCCCCCCCCAATTTGTGTCAGTGGATGCAATAATAACCCCCAGCATTGGCATCAGTGGATGCAATAATAACCCCCATCATTGGTATCAGTGGATGCAATAATAACCCCCCCCCCCCCAATTTGTGTCAGTGGATGCAATAATAACCCCCATAATTGGTATCAGTGGATGCAATAATAACCCCCCCCCCCCCCAATTTGTGTCAGTGGATGCAATAATAACCCCCATCATTGGTATCAGTGGATGCAATAATAACCCCCCCCCCCCCAATTTGTGTCAGTGGATGCAATAATAACCCCCATCATTGGTATCAGTGGATGCAATAATAAACCCCCCCCCCCCCCCCCCCCCAATTTGTGTCAGTGAGTGCAATCATAACCTCCCAGCACTGGTCAGTAAATGCAATAACCCCCAACATTAGTGTCAATGAACACAATAATACTTCCCAGCATTGGTGTCAGTGAGTGCAATAATAATCCCAAGCACTGCCGACAGTGGACTAAAAATGAACCCCCAACATTGGTGTCGGTGGCAGCAATAAAAGCCCCCAGCACTGGTGTCAGTGCTATTAACCCTTCCTCCAGCATTAGTGATCACTGGCAGTGAAATTATTAACCCCCCCCCCCCACCCCTGCTGCATTGGTAGTCATGGCAGTGAAAGTTAACCGCTCATCCCCCTCATTGGTGATCACTTACCTTTCTTTCAGTGCCGGGCGCTAGAACACTGGACTGCCTCACTGGTGCCCAAAAAACTGGCAGGCCACACAGAGGGCCACACATGGCCTGCATGCCGCATGTTAGGTACCAGTGATCTAGAGGGGGGAAAGAGTTTTTGGGGTAAATTTGGGTAATGTCTAAGCCAGGGGTGCCCAACCTTTTGAAGAGCGAGGGCCACTTAATCGACTTGGTAACTGGTCGCGGGCCACAACAAGCGGATCGGGTGTATGGCATGTCCGTGTCCACTCTGCATTGCAGAGCGGACACGGACGCAGCCCACAATACTTTATAGCGGATCGTATTGGAGGTAGAACACAAGTGGGTTTATGTCTGCCACTACTTAGGAGGTGAATGGAGGGTCCAATTGGTCAGACTGTCGGACTGACCAAGTGAAAGGGGTCCAAGGCTGCTTTCACACTGATGCGCTGCGGTTTACCCGCACCACGTGTGCAACGCAGTGCACCTTTGGCTTTCCTGCAGTTTAGAATAGACTTCTATTATATTCTGCAGGTTTGGTGCACTTTCAGAAAGCTCACCAAACTCGCAGGTAATAATAGAAGTCTATGGCTCAGCGCACCTGCAGATTAGGTTGAAAGCAGCCCAGTAACCACTGCAGAAAAGATATGCCCATTTTTCCTAGCACTAAGTGGCCCCGAGATACGGGGCCCCAAAGTCGGTTCAGAAAATGTCATTCTCTGCTGCAGAAAAGTGCTTGACATTTTCTGAACCAACTTTGGGGTCCCCGTATCTTGGGGCCACTTGGTAATAGGAACCCCATCATTGGATATGTTATAGTGCTTGTTCGACTGAGTTTACATACCACATTTGGGGTTCCTAGCACCAAGTGGCCCCAAGATACGGGGCCCCAAAGTCGGTCAACTGTGTCCATCTGCAGCAATGTTATTTCAGGACCCTTTTGGCTGCAGATAGGGGGCATCTAGGAACCCTAAACTACCAAGTTTGAAGATTGGGGGACCTATGGCTGCAAATGGGCACAGTGAGGCTGAAAATGGGCATTGTTGACCCTCTTTTCCACTTACAGTAGCTGCGCATTTCTCACCCTAGGCTTATACTGGAGTCAATAAGTTTTCAATTTTTTGTGGTAAAATTTGGTGCCTCGGCCTATACTCGAGTATATACGGTACTGTGATTTTAGTAATAAACTGTCCTTTAATAACAGTATTCTTTCTATTCTATCCCAGGGCCACTAGTTGGGCACCCCTGGTTTAGATCATGGGTCTTCAAACTACTGCCCTCCAGTTGTTCAAGAACTACAATTCCCATCATGCCCAGTCATGTTTGTGAATGTAAGAGTTTTACAATGCCTCATGGGATGTGTAGTTCCACAACAGCTGGAGGGCCGTAGTTTGAGGATCCCTGGTTTAGATGTTGAATTTTAAAAGCAGCGGCGAACCTGCTGATCTCACAGGTTTGCTAATCTGACAGAACACCGCTGCTTTTATAATTCAACATGTAAACAGTCAGACGGATTTCTAAATACTGTATTTCACCTTATAACACACTGTTTACTGTTAAAAATAAGCGTGAAATGCAAAACTCCGGTGGGTGTAACAAGATGTCCCCTTGCCCCCTTCTCACTGTATCCTTACTGTGGACGAGTGCGGGGTGTAGCAAGATGGCGGCGATGGAACGTCACTTCCGTTACTTATTCTGACGGGTCGCCAAATCTGATGAAACACCAGCAATAGGATGTAACTTGTCATAATGTGACGGGGGGTTTAAAGTGGATATTCACTGCATCTGAGGACCAAAATCGCAATTTAATTTGTATAATATTGAAAGCAAAATCCCCCATCCATCCATGTCTCCATGTTTTGTTTTCTTGAGAAACCACTTTTAAAAACAAGCGCCCCCCGCCCCTTAGCATTTCTGACTGTGACCATTTTGAGTAAGGGCAAATGATTCATGTAGCATTTACTTCCTGGAATCCATCTGTCCTTAGCTCAAGCATGCATGCAGGAGAGGGAGTGCTTAGCTGAGAAAAAACCCTCTGGAAGACTCCTGGGATGTATGGCACCATTTGACTAAGGGAAGACACCAGAAAGTAACTGAAGAAATGTAAAAGAAAAAAAAAAAGTAAATATGATATACATTCCTATCTGTTTACTAATGTTATCAGCATGAGGAGACCACTGCTTATCCAAAACACACACACTGAAGTGGTAATAATAGATCTTTATTATATCACACAGTTCCCTTGTACAGGAGGAATGGTATACAGAAACAGATGTGTCGGGGGGGGAGGGAAACAATTAAACAGAGCATTGCACCCTGCAACTGACCTTAACGGAAGAACATAATTATCACTTTTTCGCAGTGATGTCATCTAATGGGAACCAACAATAAAAAAATTAAGCAAAAGTAATCCATTGCAATACATTGTAATAGACTGCTACACCTTTGTTTTCCTTTGTGCCAGGTTTTTTTGGTTTCCTTTAAAGAAGAAGTCGTCTCACCATAAATATATTTTCTTCATCCTGTCCCCCCCCCAGGGGACAAAGCAAATGTAGCACTTTGTCCTGTTTTGATGGGTTCTTCGGATACAGAGCTGGCGTTGGGCGACAGCACACACACCCCTCCCCAGCTCTAAGTAATTGACAACGCTCATCTCTGGCAGTAGGCGTACGCTGGAGATGAGCGCTGTCATTCAGAATAGTTGAAGTTTTGCATCACAATACAAGGACTTGTAATAGTAAAGGATCAGTCAGGTCTGGTGAGGGCTGTGTGATCCATCTGCTGGCTGCTAAAAAAAAAAAAATACTTTATATTGCTGTGGATATTTAATAACAGCCGGCAGATGGATCACACAGCCCCTCCAGCACTGACTGATGCTTTACTTTTGAGAATGGAACCTGCACTATTAGTAAAGGATCAGTCAGTGCTGAGGGGGCTGTGTGACCGATTTGCTGGTCGTTAGTAAATATCCACAGCAATGTAAAGTAGTTGTTTATTAGCAGCCAGCAGATCAGTCACACAGCCCTCACAAGAATTGACTGATGCTTTACTAATATAAGTGCAGGCTGCATTCTCAAAAGTAAAGCACCAGTCAGTACTGGGGGGTGTGGTTGGGGGGGGGGCGGGGTTACGTGACCTCATTTTAAATTTGTGTACAAATTGAACCTTTTTTCACCAATAAAACAACGTTTTTTACAATAGATACTTGTCTATCCTTTGCTGCTAAAAAGCCCCGTGGGGAATTTTTCCTTGTTTTCAGTCTTTTGGGGTGTGCAGCGTCCTTGACTCCCACCTATGTGTTTTTTCTATGCCATGTGACCGATCTGCTGGCTGCTAGTAAATAACTAGTTTACGTTGCTATGGATATTTACTAGCAGCCAGCAGATGGATCACACAGCCCTCGCCGGCACCGACTGATCCTTTACTAATATAAGTGCAGGCTGCATTCTCAAAAGTAAACCATCAGTCAGTGCTGGCGAGGGCTGTGTGACCGATCTGCTGGCTGTCAGTAAATATCCAATATGTGGATTTTTTATTCAATAAAATCCTATTGGAACGTCTACACTATCCAAGTCTTTTTGTTTCCATTTACACTTTCCATCTGGATGCCTTACTAACCCCGTGGTAATTGAGAGCCTGAGGGAAAAGCTACCACACAGGAGAAGCGTTGCTGCCGACAGACATCTATCGGGACGCTGACGACAACTAACAGCACCAAGGCTGTTCTTCTAAGCTCAGTCTGACCCCCCTGAATAAGGGCGGTCACTGGCTTTCTGGTAAGCCTCCCCCTTTTGTCTTATCTGTGGTGACGGGCAGCACAACTACCAACAAGCACACTCCTGAATGATTTTGGATGTTTTTCACAAGATTAATCCTTTTATTTGATCATTTGGACTTTCACATATGAACTTTGATTTGAACACTTGATGTATGTTTTTTAGGTCACATATTGATCTATTTCTATTATTTGGTTTATCATCATATGCAAATTTGATTTTATGATTTTGCACATTTGTAAATCACTTTCCAGCGCTGCACTTCTTTTTCTATACATACATTTTGTGCCCTATATCTGGGTTATTAGTGTTCAGCTGCAGGATTACTTTCACAGTATTTTTTATATTCACAATACTTTTATTATCACTCATTTATTTTTTGCCTCACACCTAGTGCAATTCTTTTTGGTTTAAATTAGTAAATATCCACTGCAGTGTAAAGTAGTTGCTTACTAGCAGCCAGCAGATGGATCACACAGCCCTCGCCAGCACCGACTGATGCTTTACTAATATAAGTGCAGGCTGCATTCTCAAAAGCAAAGCATCAGTCAGTGCTGGCGAGGGCTGTGTGATCGATCTGCTGGCTGCTAGTGAACAACTACTTTACATTGCAGTGGATATTTACTGACAGCCAGCAGATCGGTCACACAGCCCCATCAGCACTGACTGATGCTTTACTTTTGAGAATGCAGTCTGTACTTTATATTAGTAAAGCATCAGTCACTGCTGGCGGGACTAGCAAGAGCAAAACTAGGGCAAACAGAGTGTGCAAAGTTGAAATCTGAACGGGGGGGGTGGTGGCTTTACTGCTGTGATGTAACTCCTCCATCAGATCACATAAATTGGGCTTTAGTCTGGGGTGGAACTGAGGGCCAGCAGAGACAAAGATGCTTGTAGCAAAAAAAAAACACAGCACAGATCAGAACAAGACCAAATGCTACATTCTCTGGGGGATTTTAGGTTGTGGTGATACTTCTTCCTTAAGCCCAATATCGTCATTCATTAAAGGTCTACTAACACAAGGGCCAGCTTTTAAGGCAGGAATGCAGGAAAAGCACACCTATAATATACAGTATATCAGTAATACAGGTACTGTTGGTGAAGAGCTGTGAATGGTTCCTATAAGTAAGCGGATCTGTTAAACAAAATAAAAATAAAAAATAAAACCTGAAGCTGAGGCATGCTCCGAGGCCATTATAATATCATGTCACGTATTCATACCAGATCAATCATTGCTGGGGTATAACCATTGTTCATTCCCTCACACTGTGCTGTGGTGTGAGGCTTATGCTCCTCAGGAAACAACAATAACAACAAGAATCCTGGGACTACAAACAAAACAGCTCGTTTATGACAGGTCCTCTTTTATAAGGACCAATAGGCCAAGAACAGCACTAACCATAGTTGTGTTGGTATAGGCCTTATAAAGTAGAAACTATTTAAAGGTGAACATGCTTTTTCAAGTTTCAAGAGTTGACTCATGCCTGGACACTTCAAAATAATAATAGTGAGGCCTCTGCGTCAGCTCAAATCATCAGAACGTTACTCTGTCATCATATTTTACGCAGCTTCTGCATTGATATGATGTCACCGACTGATGATTACATTTTATTTATCCCTGAGTCTGTTCTCTGATTCTACCCGGAACCCTCTGCAGGACTAAGGTGATCCCTGCTGCACGGGGGATAGAGAATTGGTAATGGTGTCATTTTTGTATAATTTTTCCTGATTGGCAATTGCCTGTCATTTACAATCCTCTGCCTTGTGTGTAAGGGGGGAGTCTTTAATTTTTACATGAAAAAAAACAACATAGATCTGCTATTTGGTAAGCTGTGTCTGTGGGCAGCAAAGTAATTGGTGGAGTGTGGGCATTAAAGTAAACCTGTTTTGCACATTTCCACACAATTAAATAAAGATATTTATATATATATATATATATAAAATCTCATTTAAAGGAAACCTGCCAGGGATAAAAATATGAGTGCCATTACATTCCTGAACACTACTTGTAACTATGCTATAAAACTGTTTGGGCTCATTCACACTTGGTGTGTTGATCAGCTAGATCAGGGTGCTCCAAACATTTCCATACAAGGGCCAGGGACTTTATCAGCACCCCTTTTACATCAGGGTTCCCCATCAGAGTCCCCTTAACATCAGGGTCTCCAGCAGAGTGACCATTAAACTAGGGGTCCCCTTAACATCAGGGTCCCCAGCAGAGTAACCATTAAACTAGGGGTCCCCTTAACATCAGGGTCCCCAGCAGAGTAACCATTAAACTAGGGGTCCCCTTAACATCAGGGTCCCCAGCAGAGTCCCCCTTTACATCAGGGTTCCCCATTAGAGTCCCCTTAACATCAGGGTCCCCAGCAGAGTGACCATTAAACTAGGGGTCCCCTTTACATCAGGGTTCCCCATCAGGGTCCCCCTTTACATCAGGGTTCCCCATCAGGGTCCCCCTTTACATCAGGGTTCCCCATCAGGGTCCCCAGCAGAGTAACCATTAAACTAGGGTTCCCCTTTACATCAGGGTTCCCCATCAGGGTCCCCCTTTACATCAGGGTTCCCCATCAGGGTCCCCCTTTACATCAGGGTTCCCCATTAGAGTCCCCAGCAGAGTGACCATTAAACTAGGGGTCCCCTTTACATCAGGGTTCCCCATCAGGGTCCCCCTTTACATCAGGGTTCCCCATCAGGGTCCCCCTTTACATCAGGGTTCCTCATCAGGGTCCCCCTTTACATCAGTGTTCCCCATCAGGGTCCCCCTTTACATCAGTGTTCCCCATCAGGGTCCCCAGCAGAGTAACCATTAAACTAGGGTTCCCCTTAACATCAGGGTTCCCCATTAGAGTCCCCTTAACATCAGGGTCCCCAGCAGAGTGACCATTAAACTAGGGTCCCCTTTACATCCGGGTTCCCCATCAGGGTCCCCCTTTACATCCGGGTTCCCCATCAGAGTCCCCGCTATCGGGCGAATACCGCTGCTAAAACGACGTTAAAGCAGTGCTAAATATAGCGCTGCTTTACCGCCGACGCCCGCACAGCCCCAGTGTGAAAGGGGCCTAAGGGATGTGCTGGTTTTTATTCCCTGCTTTGAAGAGAAACAAAAAGCAGCACATTGCCACTGTCACAAAGCTCTCTCCTGTCACTTGTTCCAACGATCGGCAGGTTCCAACTATAGACCATGGTCCGGAAAAAGCTGATTGGCATGTGCTGGAGCCAGTGACAGCACAGCCCGGGTGGGCTGGTATATGTATATAGCAGTAAAGCTACAGAGCGCGGTTGGCTGGTGGGCAGGTGGTTAACCTAGAACCAATTATGAAGTCACTGAACTGAAGGACCTGGTTGTCTCCATCCTTTCAAACAAGTAATGGCATCAACCAAACTTTCATCCCAGACAAGTTCCCTGTAAACTTTAAAGGAGAGTTGGTACAGATTTACACTGAAAAAGATACACCCTTATGACATGGAAATATGCAAAACAATGCCGACACACCGTACTACTCTGTATAATCAAATGATAGTAAAATCACCTGGATGGACTTTCCTCCTGTTACTGGAAACCTCTCTAGTTAGATCCTTGGAGAGCTTTTTACCCGTTTTACTGAGTTCATGTAACATTTCAGTGAGTTCATATCCTGGGAGGTGATAACATCTCCATCGGGCTTACAGTAACAATTCCAATTTTTATTGCCTGAATGGGCAAAGTGATAGATTATTGTTAAAACTTATGCAAAGAAACTGGACTCCCTCCAATGATGTCAGCGTTTTGAAAAAAACTTTATTATTCCAGACAATTAGGAGGGCCAGAAGGCCTGCCCAGAACGTCCTCACGCCGACACGTTTCATCTGGAAAAAGACTAATTCACATAGACTCTTCTGGGTGAGGTGGTCATGGGATGGCACAGACAGACACAGCCCAATTTGATATCTGTGCAGCTGTGGGTACAAGGCCTTGAAAGGCAGACCGGTTGGGTCAGGGGCATGCACCCACACAAACGTCAAATTGGGAGCAGGGGCTGTGGTCTGGGCAGCCGCTGCCCCACAACTGACATGAATGAGACAGCCTACATGGGGGATGCGTGGGAACACCTGTGCGGGTAAACACGGCCCTCACACGGGCATACTACGGCCTTAGATTACTCAGCGTATGATTAAAGCTGACCATACATTATACCATTTTCTTATTCAAATACCTATGTACTGCAAGGACCTGCCTGATTGCGTACACATTGAAAGAGTTTAGGTTTGCCCTCATATTATACGGTTTTTGGTATTTAAGGGTTCCTAGATGCCCCTAGCTGCAGCCAAATTTTGGGGTCTCTGAACCCAAAGGGTCCTGAAATTACATTACTGCAGATGGACACAGTTGACCAATTTTGGGGCCCCGTATCTCGGGGCCACTTGGTGCTAAGAACCCCAAATTTGGTATGCATACTCAGTGGACCTAGCACTACAACATATCCAGATGAGGTTCCTATCACCAAGTGGCCCCGAGATACGGGGGGCCCCAAAGTCGGTTCGGAAAATGTCAAGCACTTTTCTGCAGCAGAGAATGACATTTTCCGAACCGACTTTGGGGCCCCCCGTATCTCGGGGCCACTTGGTGATAGGAACCTCATCTGGATATGTTGTAGTGCTGATTCCACTGGGTTTTCACACCAAATTGTGGTTCTGAAAATGTCATTCTCTGCTGCAGAAAAGTGCTTGACTCGAGTATAAGCCGAGGGGGGCATTTTCAGCACAAAAAAATGTGCTGAAGAACTCGGCTTATACTCGAGTATATGCTTAATAAACAACAGGGGTGTCCTATGTACTTCTATCTGTAAATCTGCCCCATGTTAGGCTGGATTCACACCTCTGCAGTTTTAGTGCCTTTTGCAGATTTGCACTACAGAACGTGTTTCATAGGAAACCATGTTAAATGGACTGTAGTGTAAATCTGCAAAAAGCACTAAAACTGCAGAGGTTTGAATCCAGCCTTACTGAGCCCATGCCCAACCAGTGTATGCAGGATGAGAGGACAGAGAAGATATGTCTGCAATACTACATAGACAGAATCAGAATGGCGTGTCCTGGTGCAGTGATTAAACTCCCTTTACATGTTCCCTTATTCCCTTGGAACTCCCAGCAGAACGGCTACCAGGCTCCCCTAATTATAACGGAAAGCTCGCCGTGCTGCAAGTATCAGTTTATAAAGCAGTCATTGGTGGTGCAAAGGCTTCTGGGAGAAGACCCGTGAGCTGCTGAGATCTGTGAGGTTTTTAATCCTTACATTTAAATATAAAAAAATAAAATAAAGTTCCCTAATTGCTGCATAAACGATACAAGACATACATTACATGTGAACAGTAAAAATCTATTTAAATTAAATCATACATAATTGCATATACAAAAAAAAATAATAGTTCACCCCAACATTTAAATAGTATAAAATTATGATATTTTCAGTATTCTGAGGAGAATTAGCAGTTCGAGAGAAGAAGAAGAATTTACAGCTCACCCTAAAAACAAGCCTCGAGTGCGATCATTCCCCACCTAGAAAATGACTGCAAGGATTAGATATAGTCAGTGCCTGGGGGAGCCACAAGGTGGCGCTAATACTTGACAGCCTCAGGGTAAGAAGGCAGTTTGGGGAAGGTGGCCTTGGCGTGTTTAAAGGGCAGGATAGTTTGTGGATACAGTGTAAGGATTAACACTGGGTGTAATAAATTATACCAGCATATAACTCGTTTCTACCTAAACTTCCCTTTATAGGCGTTTACTTCTTTTTGGCACGCTCGGCGCAGTCCAGGGCGGCCATGTTGCAGGAGGCAGTGATCATGTGCAGAAGATTGATGCCGGATTTCACCAGAGAGATAGGACAGCTGACCCAGAAGATAAGACGGAAAATACCGACTGCTCCGAGCGGACCCAGTGCCACTGTGGAAATAAAAGAGAGAGGCACGGATCAGTACAACAACCAGACCACAGAGCTAGTTCCCCCCCCTGTCCAACCCTGCTGAAGCACACAGCCCCACCTGCTGGCCCCTCGGTGAAGTACAGCAGATACAGCATGCAGTAGAAGAGCTCGTTGCCAGCGCACATCAGGAACAGCACAGGCTGTAAGAGGAAAAAAAAAAAAAATACATCAATAAGAAATTCTCAGATTTAATTTCAAGGCAAGACAGTCAGGGGTCACTCTGTGGACATACCCGGGAGGTGTAATACAAGCGCAGCACAGGGTTACCACTCAGGTCAATCGTCTTGTGACTGTCACTTCCTTTCAGGATGGAGCTGGCGGGAGACAAAAAGCAGCAAGTGATGTTAGATACATGTATAAAACTCTGCTTCCCAGTTACCCCCAATGGTAGAGTGTGGGTGGCAGTTCTGAAGTTGCGTTAGGCCCCGTTTTGCATTCCTCTGGATCCAGCAGGTTCTATATGTGTTTGCATTGTAGGCACAGCAGGTCAAATGCATTATTCTGTACTGGAATGTAGGAGCTTGAGAAGCGCCGCCTTCTAATGAAAAAAGCCTGTCACTGACAGCAACGCCCTCCTACACAAGCCCTTAGGCTTGATTCACACTAACGCGTTTTTTTGATGCATTTTGCAGAAATGCAGGGAAAATTTTTAACATGGGTTCCTATGGAACATGTTCACATCAATGCATTTTTGTGCCTCTGCATTTTTGGAAAGGGTCGGGGACTTTTTTTCATACAAAATGCAGCGTTTTGCATGTAATAGAAGTCAATGGACCCGCATCCAAAACGCAAGTAACGCATTTTTACCGCGACTTGCGTTTATTTTTTCATTTTTTTTACACAATATATAGCTGGTTGCTAAGAGACCACAGTGTAAAAAAAAACCCTGCAAAATCGGGGTAAAAACACATGTCCAAAAACGCGGCAAGAAGCGCAAAAAGCACTGCAGAAACGCTCAAAAGCAGCATGCATAGCTGTGAATCGAGCCTTAGAGCAGTCATTCTTAACCAGGGGTTGCTAGAAGGTCATTAACCACTTCAATACCAGGCACATTCCCCCTCTTCCTGCCCAGGCACATTCCCCCTCTTCCTGCCCAGGCACATTCCCCCTCTTCCTGCCCAGGCACATTCCCCCTCTTCCTGCCCAGGCACATTCACCCCCTTCCTGCCCAGGCCAGAATTTTCAGCTTTCAGTGCTGTCGCACTTTGAATGACAATTGCGCGGTCATGCAACACTGTACCCAGATGAAATTTGTAATTTTTTGGAGACAGAGTTTTGTTTTGGTGGTATTTAATCATCATTGGGGTTTTTTATTTTTTTGCTAAACAAACAAGAATAAAAAAAATACTGGGAAAAAAAAATTGTTTCTTGTTTGTTTCTGTTATAAAATTCTGCAAATGAGTAATTTTTCTTCTTCACTGATATGCGCTGATAGACATTAATAAGTGGCACTGATGATCACTCCCCTGATTATCTGTAAATGCCCCTTGTCACACTTGCTGGTTATCGGCTCTCCTCATGCTGTGACAGCGTGTAAGGAAAGAAATGCATATACCCGGCAAGTTTGTTTACATGTGATCAGCTGTGATTGGACACATCTCATCACATGGTAAAGGGCCACTGTGATTGGCTCCTTATCGCGTGCCCCAGGGAGCGTGGTTCTAGGAGGACGTCCGTGGATGCCCTATCGGAACAAGAGAGCCAAGGGTCTGAGGTGGTTAAAGTGAAAACAGACTCCCAAAAGGGGCATACACAAGGAAGATTACACCGGTTTTTTTTTTCTTCGCTGGAAGTTACAAGCACACGATTTCTGTCAAGAACAACAGGTTTTTTCTATACTTGCTGAAAATGTTCTTAGCCTGAAAAAATAAAACTAATGCAGCCAGCCCATCTAAGGACTGCAATGTATAAAATGTTTGTTCTTAGATTTAAATAGCCTTTAAAAACACATACAGTAGCTGCTGACTTAACATTAGGACACTTACCTGTCCTGGAGTCCAGCGATGTTGGCACCGCAACAGATGTTTCCATCAACTGGTCGGGTGCTGCCGCCGATATTGCAGGTAAGGTAACCTGGCAGTGTAGCCTTTCAGCTTTACGGCCGGGTCCCTACTGCGCATGTGCGAAGCGCGCTGCTCTCTATCACTGGCCCGGCAGAAGGGGAGGAGGAGGGGGACCCAGCTGCTGATGTCATTCGCTGCAGCCCGCTCTCCCGGAAGTGGTATCCGAAAGGTGCCAAATGCGGCACAGAAGGGGGGCGGGGGGGGGGGGGGGTGGTAGAATCAGATAAGCGGAAGTTCCACTTTTGGGTGGAGCTCCTCTTTAACCACTTGCCGACCGCCCCATGTAGATATACGTCGGCAGAATGGCACGTACAGGCAGAACCACGTACCTGTACGTGCCATTCTTTAGGCGGTTGGGGGGTCCGATCGGACCCCCCTCCGCCGGCGGGGACGGTCGGCATCGCTTCAGGAGCGATCCGGGACGAGGGGACGGCCAGTGGTTTCTGGCCACCCCCTCGCGATCGCTCCTGGCGAATGAAAAGCTTCCCCTTCCTGTCTATTGTATAGACAGGAAGGCGGAAGTGATGTCACGCTCGGTGCGCCGGTCTATGTGACCGGAGACGCCGAGCGGCGAACATGTTAAGGTTAGTGCACAACACTACACTGACACCAGTACAGTTAGGCACACAAAACACCCCCCTGTCACCCCCTGATCACCCCCCAGATCACCCCCTCCCCCCCCAGTCACAGTGTCACTAATTGCAGTGATCATTTATTTACTGATCACTGCATTTAGTGTCAGTGTGACTGTAATAACTGTCAGGGCAGTTAGTTTTAGGTCCTAGGTAGCCCCCTACCCCCCCCTAATAAAGGTTTAACCCCCTGATTGCCCCTAGTTAACCCCTTCACCCCCTTTTGCCAGTGTCACTAAGCGATCGTTTTTCTGATCGCTGCATTGTGTCGCTAGGTAACCATTTTTTTTTTTTTTAACCGCCATGTTTTATATAGGTTCATAAATAGTTTTATAGGTCAGGTACCCCCATATTACAACCTAAATAAAGGTTTTAACCCCCCTGATTGCCCCTAGAGTTAACCCTTTCACCAGTAATCACCGTATAACTGTCACTGGTGACGCTGGTTAGCCAGTTAGTTATTTCGTTATTTAGGTTCCCCGTCAGGTTTTTATATAGCGTCAGGTACCCCCATATATTACCTAATAAAGGTTTAACCCCCTGATTGCCCCTAGTTAACCCTTTCACCCCCTTTTGCCAGTGTCACTAAGCGATCGTTTTTCTGATCGCTGCATTAGTGTCGCTAGGTAACCAGTTTTTTTTTAGGTTAACCGCCATGTTTATATAGGTTCATAAATAGGTTTATAGGTCAGGTACCCCCATATTACAACCTAAATAAAGGTTTTAACCCCTGATTGCCCCTAGAGTTAACCCTTTCACCAGTGATCACCGTATAAAATGTCACTGGTGACGCTGGTTAGCCAGTTAGTTATTTTGTTATTTAGGTTCCCCGTCAGGTTTTTATATAGCGTCAGGTACCCCCATATATTACCTAATAAAGGTTTAACCCCCTGATTGCCCCTAGTTAACCCTTTCACCCCCTTTTGCCAGTGTCACTAAGCGATCGTTTTTCTGATCCCTGCATTAGTGTCGCTAGGTAACCAGTTTTTTTTTGTATTACTGTTACGGGTGACGCTGGTTAGTTAGCTTGTTTTTTATACTGTCAGGGCACCCGCCATTTATTACCCAATAACGGTTTAACCCCCTGATCGCCCGGCGGGTGATATCAATTAGGTTTTAGGGTCAAATAAGGTCTGCGTCGCCCCAGGTTAGTGCCAGTACCGCAAACACCCACGCGCAAAGCATACACCTCCCTTAGTGGTATAGTATCTGAACAGATCAATATCTGATCTGATCAGATCTATACTAGCGTCCCAGCAGTTTAGGGTTCCAAAAAAACGCATTGTTAGCGGGATCAGCCCAGATACCTGCTAGCACCTGCGTTTTCCCCCTCCGCCCAGCCCAGCCCACCCAAGTGCAGTATCGATCGATCACTGTCACTTACAAAACACTAAGCACACATAACTGCAGTGTTCGCAGAGTCAGGCCTGATCCCTGCGATCGCTAACATTTTTTTTGTGGTAGCGTTTTGATTCAGTCGCTAACAGTCAGGAGCTTTTTTACCTGTGAATCTCAAAAAAATAAAAAAAACAAAAATAGTTGTCGTTTTATTGTTCTCTCTCTCTCTCTCTATTGTTGCTCTTTTTTTACTCCATTCTATTCTGCAATGTTTTATTATGTTTTATCATGTTTTATCATGCTTGCTTTTCAGGTATGTAATTTTGTTTACTGTGTTTTAGTGTTAAGCATTTTTTTGTTTTCAGGTGCGCCATTCAGTTGCAGCGCGGATTTATTTATCTTGACAGCAACAGCGTTTGCTCCCACGATACATAAAGCCGCGACTCCAACGCTGTAGGAGGTGATTTCACCACCACAGTTAAAAAAAAGAGCATATATGCCGAAGCATGGGGGCAGCAGGGGGCGGGGAGGAGCGATTGGCTCCTAATGCCACGTACATACGGTCGAAATTCCGACCGTGTGTACACGGCATAACTTTTGCGGGAGGATGCCCCCATGCATCGGCATATATAAATGGTGCATGTATGCCCATCATTAGAAGTGGGTGGATGAAGGGAGGTATTCTAATGGTGGGCATACCCACCAATCAATCTCTTTTTTTCGTTCAGCCAAGAGGCTGCATGAAAAAAAAAAAGATTACAATATATGTCCAGTATGTTGCTGGACTTTGAATGGTTATACCAGAATGATGCCTGCAGGTTTAGGTATCATCTTGGTATCATTCTTTTCAGCCAGTGATCGGCTTTCATGTAAAAGCAATTCTAGCGGGTAATTAGCCTCTAGACTGCTTTTACAAGCAGTAGGAGGGAATGTCCCCCCTCCCGGATATAAACCGCGCCATTGGGAAATTGGGAAAGCATTTTATCACACCAATCTTGGTGTGGTCAGATGCTTTGAGGGCAGAGGAAAGATCTAGGGTCTAATAGACCCCAATTTTTTCAAAAAAAGAGTACCTGTCACTGCCTATTGCTATCATAGGGGATATTTACATTCCCTGAGATAACAATAAAAATCATAACAAAGAAAAAAAATGGAAGGAACAGTTTAAAAATAGAATAAAAAAGCTAAATAAATAAAAAAAAAACTAAAAAAAAAAAAAAAAAAAGCACCCCTGCCCCCCCTTATCTTGCGCAAAGGCGTACACAAGCGTTGGTCTGGCGTCATATGTAAACAGCAATTGCAGCATGCATGTGAGGTATCACCGCGAAGGTCAGATCGAGGGCAGTAATTTTAGCAGTAGACCTCCTCCGTGAATCTAATGTGGTATCATGTAAAGGCTTTTAAAGGCTTTTAAAAATGTATGTAGTTTGTCGCCACTGCGTGTTTGTGCGCAATTTTAAAGCATGTCGTGTTTGGTATCCATGTACTCGGCCTAAGATCATATTTTTTATTTCATCAAAAATTTGAGCAATATAGTGTGTTTTAGTGCATTAAAATAAAAAAAAGTGTATTTTTTCCACAAAAAATGCGTTTGAAAAATCGCTGCGCAAATACTGTGTGGAAAAAAAAAAATGCAACACCCACCATTTTAATCTGTAGGGCCTTTGCTTTAACAATATATATAGTGTTTGGGGGTTCAACGTAATTTTCTTGCAAAAAAAAAATATGTTTTCATGTAAACAAAAAGTGTCAGAAAGGGCTTTGTCTTCAAGTGGTTAGAAGAGTGGGTGACGTGTGACATAGGCTTCTAAATGTTGTGCATAAAATGCCAGGACAGTTCAAACCCCCCCCAAATGACCCCATTTTGGAAAGTAGACACCCCAAGCTATTTGCTGAGAGCAATGTTGAGCCCATTAAATATTTTTTTTTTTTTTGTCCCAAGAGATTGAATAATGAAAAAAAAAAAATATATATATTTTTTTTACAAAAAGTTGTCACTAAATGATATATTGCTCAAACATGTCATGGGCATATGTGGAAATACACCCCAAAATACATTCTGTTGCTTCTCCTGAGTACGGGGATACCACATGTGTGGGACTTTTTGGGAGCCTAGCTGCGTACGGAACCCCAAAAACCAAGCACCGCCTTCAGGCTTTCTAAGGGAGTAATTTTTTTATTTCACTTCTCACTGCCAATCACAGTTTCGGAGGCCATGGAATGCCCAGATGGCATAAAACCCCCCAAAATGACCCCATTTTGGAAAGTAGACACCCCAAGCTATTTGCTGAGAGGTATTGTGAGTATTTTGCAGATGTCGCTTTTTGTCACAAAGTTTTGAAAATTGAAAAAAAAAAAAAAAAATTTTTTTTATTTACTTTCTTCATTTTCAAAAACAAATGAGAGCTGTAAAATACTCACCATGCCTCTCAACAAATAGCTTGGGGTGTCTACTTTCCAAAATGGGGTCATTTGGGGGGGGTTTTGTGCTATTTTGGCATTTTATGGCCTTCGAAACTGTGATAGGTAGTGAGGAGTGAAATCAAAAATTTGCACCCTTAGAAATCCTGAAGGCGGTGCTTGGGTTTCGGGGCCCCGTACGCGGCTAGGCTCCCAAAAAGTCCCACACATGTGGTATCCCCATACTCAGGAGAAGCAGCAAAATGTATTTTGGGGTGCAATTCCACATATAACTATGGCATGTGTGAGCAATATATCATTTAGTGACAACTTTTTGAAGAAAAAAAAAATTATTTTTTATTTTTGTCTTTATTCAATCACTTGGGACTAAAAAAAAAAATATTCAATGGGCTCAACATGCCTCTCAGCAAATAGCTTGGGTGTCTACTTTCCAAAATGGGGTCATTTGGGGGGGTTTTGTACTTCTCTGCCATTTTAGCACCTCAAGAAATGAAATAGGCAGTCATAAATTAAAAGCGGTGTAAATTCCAGAAAATGTACTCTAGTTTGTAGACGCTATAACTTTTGCGCAAACCAATAAATATACGCTTATTGGCATTTTTTTTACTAAAGACATGTGGCTGAATACATTTTGGCCCAAATGTTTGACTAAAATTGAGTTTATTAGATTTTTTTTATAACAAAAAGTAGAAAATCTCTTTTTTTTTCAAAATTTTCGCTCTTTTTCCGTTTATATCGCAAAAAATAAAAATCACAGAGGCAATCAAATACCATCAAAAGAAAGCTCTATTTGTGGGAAGAAAAGGACGCAAATTTCGTTTCGTTACAAAATTGCATGACCGCACAATTACCAGTTAAAGTAGTGCAGTGCGAAATTGAAAAAAGACCTCTGGTCCTTAAGCTGACAATTGGTCCGGGGCTGAAGTGGTTAAAAGGGATTGTAAAGTCTTTTTTTCCCCCCTATAAAAATAACAAAACATTTTATAACATGTTATACTTACCTGCTCTGTTGCAGTGGATTTTCACAGAGCAGCCCGGATCCTCCTCTTCTCAGGTCCCTCTTCTGTGCTCCTGGCCCCTCCCTCCTGTTCAGTGCCCCCACAGAAAGCAGCTGGCTATGGGGGCACCTGAGCCGAGTGTCCATTCAGACACAGAGCCCCGCCCCGGCACGCCCCCTCTCTCTCCTGATTGGCTAACTGACTTTGATTGCGTCTCAGCCAGTCAGGGAGGGAGAATCTCGGACGGACAGTGGTTGACATCGCTGAACACATAAGGCTTTTTATCTTTATGTATAGAATGCATTAAGATAAAACATTCTGCTTTTATAATCCCTTTAATAGATTTACTGGCAACCTGTATATACAGCAAGCACCACAGCAGAGGCAAAGTTCAACTAAGACCTTTACTGAAATGCTGAGATAAAACTGTACAGCGCCCCCCTATATATACTCCCCGGATGCAGAGAAATGAGTCCAGAATGATGGAGGGCACACTATACCTGTGTAGGTGCAGCCAGTGACTGGCGATGTCCAGACTCATACTGAGCTGAAACAGCAGGGTGTACGATGGGTAGAGGAGGGACAGGTTTACCAGGAGACACATGGTGGCACAACGGTCAGTCAACATGTCCAGCATGGCACCGAACTTGGTTCCTGAGAAGTCAAACATATAACAAGTCATTTAAAGGGACTGTCTATGTCTTAAAGCTGAAGTGTAATCAAAATACTAATGAAAATATGAAATAAAAACATTTTTTTATATTAAACACCTTATTTTAGTCTGTGTGCTTCTCTATGGAATGTAGGGACTTCATGGCTGGTGGGAGGGGCTGGCAGGGAGCTTTACATAACTTCCTGAAAACATCACAGCACCCGGCCTCAGCACTCCTCTGAAGATTCCTCAGCCCTGATGCAATCAGTGGGGCTGGCTTAATGGAGGAGTTATGCAAATTTGACAAAACCTTCATGGGCAGATGTCAGTATGGAGGAGAGGGCATTCCTAGACAGACTCCATTTGTATGCAGAACGCCCTCATGTGATGCTGAGTCCCCTTGATTGAAAGAACTGAAATCCAACGAATGAAAGGGGGGGGCTCTATCTGACTTGCTGCAACTTCTAAGGCCCCTTTCACACGGGACGGATCCGTATTGATCCGCCCCGTGAAGATCCGCTGCTCAGTGGGGATCGCTCCGCTGATCCCCGCTGAGCCGGCTCATGACAGGGCGGTCCCTGCACACTGTGCAGGGACCCCCCTGTCAGTTCTCCGCTCTCCTCTATGGGGGATCGGATGAACACGGACCGTCTGTCCGTGTTTATCCGATCCGCTCTGCAGATGGATGGAAAAATAGGGGTTTCCTCCGTCTGCAGAATCGGACCACAGCGGAGGCGGACGATAGCGGGTGTCAGCGGATGCTCATCCGCTGACACCCGCTATCCCATAGGGGTGCATGTATGTCCGTTTTCATCCAAAAACTGATGGATGAAAAACTGACATACTGTCCGCATGTGTGAAAGGGGCCTTATGCACATTGGGGGAGATTTACTAAAACTGAAGCACACAGAATCTGGCGCAGCTGTGCATGGTAACCAATCAGCTTCTAACAGCTTGTTCAGTTAAAGAGGGTTGTAAAGGCAGAAGTTTTCTTTATCTTAATGCATTCTATGTATTAAAGCGGAAGGTCCGCCCACCCCTGCAAAAATTAAAAGCCGGCAGCTACACATACTGCAGCTGCTGACTTTTAATAATATGACACTTACCTGTCCCGGAGTCCAGTGATGTCGGCAACGCAGCTGATGTTTCCATCAGCTGTCGGGTGCTGCCGCCGCCATTCCCGGTAAGGGAACCCGGCAGTGCAGCATTACGGCTTCACGCCAGGAGGGAGCTGAGCTGCTGACGTAATTTGCCACGACCCGGTCTCCCGAAGTGGGGACAGGGCACCTGTCACAGACAGGTATCCGCTCACCCCGAAAGGTGCCAAATGTGGCATCAGAGGGGGGAAAGAGACAAATGAGCGGAAGTTCCACTTTTGGGTGGAACTCTGCTTTAACATAAAAAGCCTTCTGTGCCCCCCCCCCCCTTAATACTTTCCTGAGCCCCGTCTCTATCAAGAGATGTCTACGAGTCCCTCAGCCATCTGATTGGCTGAGACACAGCAGTGGCGCCATTGGCTCCCGCTGCTGTCAAAGTCAGTTAGCCAATCGGGAGAGAGAGGGGGGCGGGGCCGAACCACAGCTCTGTGCCTGAATAGACTCAGGGAGCTGCAGCTCGGCAAGCTGCTTGCTGTTGGGGCACTCAACAGGAAGGAGGGGCCAGGAGCATAGAAGAGGGACCCGAGAAGAGGAGGATCTGGGCTGCTCTGTGCAAAACCAACTGCACAGAGGAGGTAAGTATAACATGTTTGTTATTTTTTTTTTAACAAAACTTTACAATCATTTTAAGCTTTCACAAAAAAAAAACTGGAAGCGGATTGGTTTCTATGCACAGCTGCAACAGATTTTGTACTCTCCAGTTTTAGTAAATCCTGTGAGAAGCTCGCAGTGTGCAGTGAAATCAGAGGAAGCCATTTCAGGCCAGGAGAGGAGCCGCTACAACTGTACAAGACTGAAGGCCGGAGGGAGGATTTAAATACAGATAATAGAGGACACAAATCCACCCTTCCTTCTCTAAGACCCCTTTCACACCACACCGCCAATAGCGTCGGTGGTAAAATGCCGCTCTTGTTAGCAGCGTTTTACCGTCGGATTTGCAGGCACATTTCGTCCGCTAGCGGGTCGCTTTTACCCCCCACTAGCAGCCGAGAAAGGGTTAAAACCCCCGGCAATACGCTGCAATAGCAGCGTTTTGCCGGCAGTATTACAGCGATGCCCCATTGATTTCAATGGGGAGCAGCAGTGAGTTCACCGCTCCAAAGAAGCTGCTGGCAGGACTTTTTGTGACGTCCTGCCAGGGCACCGCTGCAGTGTGAAAGCCCTCGGCCTTTCACATTGCAGACAATGGTGCAGCTGTTTTAGGGCGGATTGCAGGCGCTATTTCTAACGCTATAGCGCCTGCAAAACGCCCTCGGTGTGAAAGGGGTCTTATAGTAAAGAATGCAATCTTGTAAAGCCCAATTTATGCTGGACACAGGCTTTTATTGAGAAGGGGGGAGGGGGTGTCTGACCAGGTCTGAGAGAGTGTAGTGGGCAGTGTGGTCACTCTGGTGCCCATTGGACTGCACAATCACAGGAAGACACAAATGTACAACTGCTGTGATAGGAGAGTGGAGGGCAGACTGAGAGCAATGGAGCTCCTCAGTACAATGTCCATCTGAAGGTCTATTTCTGAGACTCTAATGGGGCTTCTAGATGAACTGTCTGCTGGAAATGTTATTTATAAAAATAAAACAACGATCTTATATAAAATATGGAATCTCTATGTACTCTATAAGCCCGCCCCATCTTGTACGATCTCCCACACATCCCTCTGTTCTGGTCTCAGTCTTACCTTGGTTGAGCGCTCGAGCTGCGTGTCCATCGAAGGCGTCCAGCAGGCCGCTGAGCAAGTAGAAAGTGGAGGCCACCAGGGGCGAGGTTGGCATGAAATAAAATGCCACGAAGGCAAACAGTATCCGGGCATAGCCTGAGAAGGAGAGCAGACAGTGATGGGGGTCATACTGCATCAATGTAGACGTATTCATATCCCCCACCCCCCCCCCCCCGGGCAGCAATAAAAGCCATGAATGTGCTGGGACCTATGACGCCCAATCACAGCCCTGCCTGGAATCGCTTTCACATTACATGAAGCTGCCCTTTAACCACTACAGGACCGCCCACCACCGTTATGCTGCAGCAGGGCGGTCCTGCTGCGTCAAATCACGTACATGATTTTATATTTCCAGAGAGGGTGTGCGCCCGCTGCCATTCGCCACAGCACAAGCTGATCAGCGAGTCCTGGCCAATGATTTGTGTCTGGAATCCACTGCCCGGCTGAGCGAATAACAGAAGAGAGTTCTGTGTAGGCAAACAACACAGAGATCTCCACTGTCAGCAGCAATGTGAAAAAAATCTTCACATTGCTTAGTAAGAAGCAGCACAAACATTACACATTGTTAGACACACATTTAACCCTTTGATTGCCCTAGATGTTAACCCCTTCCCAGCCAGTGTCATTAGTACAGTGACAGTGTATAGTATTAGCACTCATCACTGTATTTGTGTCACTGGTAAAGTCAGTTAGAGCTGCACGATTAATCGTCAAGAATCGTTATCGCGATTCTTCCCCCGTTGTGATCTTGACTTAAGTGTTTCACTATTCTTGCTATGCAAAGAATTCTCTCTGCTCTTCTGAAGCCACAGCCATTAAAAGAAAGGAAGGAAAAAAACGGGCAGTCTGCCAAGAATCACAACATTCCTAATCAGTTGAACTTAAGTATAAACATTGTAACAATTTGTCAATGGAATAGACTTCTGTGTAAGTGAGGAAAGTTTAACAACTTAAACACTAAACCTTTTTCTGACATTTGTTGGTTTCAAGTTAAAGGGTTTGTAAAGGTAAAACATTTTTCACCTTAATGCATTCTATGCATTAAGGTGAAAAAACATCTGACAATACTGCCCCCCCCCCCACCAGACCCCCT
Source organism: Lithobates sylvaticus (assembly GCA_028564925.1). Lineage (NCBI taxonomy): Eukaryota > Metazoa > Chordata > Amphibia > Anura > Ranidae > Lithobates > Lithobates sylvaticus. The sequence continues at coordinate 279,830,258 of CM053031.1, forward strand.
GTTTTACTTACCTGACCCCTTGAAAGTCCGGCGCTCGCCCCCGACGTCCTCTTCACCGCGCACCCTGGCCGTTGATTGGCTAGAGTGGATGGATTGAAAGCAGCACAGCCATTGGCTCGCGCTGCTGTCAATCGCATCCAATGATGCGGTGCACCGGGGGGCGGGGCCGAGTGATACAGTGAGCGGCTATAGCCGCCGGCTGTATCACGGGAGTGCGCCCGCAAGTACTCCACACCATGCGAGGGAGCTCGCATTTAGGTGAGAAGTACTTGTGGGGGGGAGCCGAGACAACCGCCGAGGGACCCCAGAAGAGAAGTTTCGGGGCCACTCTGTGCAAAACGAGCTGCACAGTGGAGAAAATTATAACATGTTTGTTATTTAAAAAAAAATAAAAAAAAAATCTCCTTTACAACCCCTTTACAAAAAAATTTTGCTAGAAAATTACTTAGAACACCCCAAACATAGATATATATTTTTAGTAGACATCCTAGAGAATAAAATGGCAGCCGTTGCAATATTTTCTGTCACACTGTATTTGCGCAGCCGTCTTTCAAATGCAATTTTTTTGGAAAAAATTACTTTAATTTATAAAAAAAAAAAAAAAAATAGTAAAGCTAGCCCAATTTTTTTGTATAATGTGAAAAATTCACGTAATGAGAATCGTGATTGTTTTATTCTAAGCAAAAAAATATGTGATTCTCATTTTGGCCAGAATCGTGCAGCTCTAATGTCAGTGCAAGTTAGTCAGTCCCCCCCGTGTCAGTTAGTGCCAGATTGCTCGCTGCACTATTAGTCCCACTATATGTCACTGATCACCGCCATTATATATCCCATAGTTTGTAGACGCTATAACTGTCATGCAAACCAATCAATATACACTTATTGGGATTTAAAACAGAAAGTAAAGAATTTTTTTTTGTGTTGTTTTTTTCAATATTTTAGTTTTTTTTTTTATCACAAAAAATTAAAAACCGAGAGGTGATTATATACTACCAAAAGAAAGCTCTATTTGTGTGAAAAAAATGATATCAATTTAGTTTGGGTACAGCGTTGCACAATTGTCAGTGAGGCTTGGTTCACATATATGTGAATTGGATGCATCCGATTGGAATAGCAGGTAAATTGGACCAGCTTTCAATGGAGCCGGTTCACACATGTCTGACCAGCTTTCAATGGAGCCGGTTCACACATGTCTGGGGTGGCCGCGGTCCGTTCCTGAAAAAGGGCCTGAGCGATTTTGGGTCCAGTTTAGGTGCGAATTCCACCTGAACCGGTGAACAAAACCACACCGGACTGCAAACCGCAGCCGGACACCCCAGCCTTAAAGTGATTGTAAAGTCTCACTTTTAAAAATAAATAAATAACAAACATGTTATACTTACCTCCCCTATGCAGTTGGTTTTGCACAGAGTAGCCCCCATCCTCCTCTTCTCGGGTCCCTCTTAGCTGCTCTTGGCCCCTCCCGACGAGCACCCCCCACAGTCAGCAGCTTGCTATGGGGGCACCTGAGCCGAGCTGCAGCCCTGTGTGTTCATTCAGACACACAGCTGCCATTCGACCCCGCCCCCTCTCTCCCCTGATTGGCTAACTGACTTTGATTGACAGCTGTGGGAGCCAATGGCACAGCGACTGTGCCCCAGCCAATCAGGAGGAGAATCCTGGGTGGCAAAGGAAATCGTGGACATCGCTGGACAGAGGGGGGGCTCAGGGGAAGTATTTGGGGGGGGGGGGGCTGCACACAGAAGATCTTTTTATCTTAATGCTTAGAATGCATTAACCACTTCAGCCCCGGACCAATTTGCAGCCAAAGGACCAGGCCCCTTTTTGCAATTCGGCACTGCGCCGCTTTAACTGACAATTGCGCGGTCGTGCGACGTGGCTCCCAAACAAAATTGGCGTCCTTTTTTTCCCCACAAATAGAGCTTTCTTTTGGTGGTATTTGATCACCTCTGCGGTTTTTATTTTTTGCGCTATAAACAAAAATAGAGCGACAATTTTGAAAAAAATTCTATATTTTTTACATTTTGCTATAATAAATATCCCCAAAAAATATATAAAAAAAAATTTTTTTCCTCAGTTTAGTCCGATACGTATTCTTCTACATATTTTTGGTAAAAAAAAAAAAAACGCAATAAGTGATTATTGATTGGTTTGCGCAAAAGTTATAGCGTCTACAAAATAGGGGATAGTTTTATAGCATTTTTATAAATTTTTTTTTTTTTTTACTAGTAATGGCGGCGATCAGCGATTTTTATTGTGACTGCGACATTATGGCGGACACATCGGACATTTTTGACACATTTTTGGGACCATTGTCTTTTATACAGAAATCAGTGCTATTTAAATGCACTGATTCCTATGTAAATGACACTGGCAGTGAAGGAGTTAACCACTAGGGGGCGGCGAGGGGTTAAGTGTGACCTATGTGTTTTTTAACTGTAGGGGGCGTGGCTTGGCGTGTGACATCACTGATCATCTTTCCCGATGACAGGGAACAGCCGATCAATGACAGGCTGTGTAGGAAGCGCGGGGAGAGGTTTGTTTACACAGACCTCTCCCCGTTCTTCACCTCTGTGACCGGATCGCGGGACACCAGCGGCGATCGGGTCCGCTGGTCCCTCGGCCACGGAGCTCAGGCCTGGGTGCGACCCTCGGCTGCGCTCTTAAAGAGACACGTACAGGTACATGGTTGTGCCCAGCGGTCCTTAAGTGGTTAAGATACAAAACATTTTGCCTTTACAATACCTTTAATGTGGCACAGTGCACGAATAGCAAAAAAAAAAAATGCCCTGGCCATGAAGGGGGTAAAATCTTCCGGGTAAAGGAAAATGTAACAAGAAACTACAAAGAAGAGCTTCAGACTAATGACAGATGAGTCCAGAGACACTATCGCACGGGCATCATGTGACCATTTCAGAGTCCAAAAGCTTACGCTTCATCAGGGCTTGTACATGTGGTGCTGGCAGGACGGGCCCCCCGGTCATGTGACTACTGTGACAACCAATTACAGTGCTCACGCGATTTGGAAGTCTCTCCTGTCCCAGCGGGGCATACAGACCCATTTAAAGGGTCAACCCCCCCCTTTTCGACCACCATATAGGCCTCGGGCACCAAGGATGTGCTGATGTCACTTCCTTTTCCTGTAAGAAAACTACAACTCCCATCACACAAATGAGAACCATTTCCTTCAAAGGGGGGTGAATGTGGGCGGAGTTCTGACACTTTGTGAAAGGGGGGCGTGACAGACCGGGCGTTTCCTGACCCATCAACAGGATTTGGCTGCAAGTGGGCGGGACAGATCGGGGGAGTCTAAGATGCCTGGCTCCTCCTTCTACAGCCAGTGGGTCTCAAACTGGCGGCTCTCCAGCTGTTGCAAAACTACAAGTCCCATGATGCTTTGCTGGGCTGACAGTTACAAGCAGGACTCCCACAGGCAGATGCATGATGGGACTTGTAGTTTTGCAACAGCTGGAGGGCCACCGGTTTGAGACCCCCTGTTCTACAGCCAGTGGGTGTATCGGGATGCAGCAGAGTGGTTGGTGATGGTGTCTGGGGCCGGACAGTGTGGAAGTCACGTGACCAGTTGCTTGGGAGGGGCGGGCACAGTGCTCACCAATCAGTAGCAGTAACCCTGAGCTCTCTGCAGTGTTATACGTCCCGTTCATCTCTAAGAACTACAAAACACCTCCCTCTGTGGTATAGAGATAAGGGGAAGGTGTTCTGCAGTCCTGTCCTAGGATGACAACACTGCTCCTCTAATGTTATAGAACATTGAGAACGCCAATAACCACCCCCCCCCCCGAACTCTCTGCAGTGTTGTCAGCCCCTTCCTTCTCTCTCCTCCAAACTACAGAACGCCTCCCCCTATGTTATAGAGGTGAGGGGGAGGAGGATACGGTTCTGTTCTAGGGTGATAACGCCGCTTCTCCAGATACAGTGGGCAGATAACGTCCTAGGGCTCTCTGCAGCCCTGTCCATGCCTAAGAACTACAGAACACCTCCAGCTATGTTATGGAGATGAGGGGGAGAGGTGTTCTGTAGTCTTGTTCTAGCTGCTCCTCCATAGATTTAGTAAGTCGATAACAGCCCGTGCTCTCTGCAGTGTCATCAGCCCCATCCACCTCTCTGCGCCAAACTACAGAACACCTCCCCCTATGTTATGGAGATGAGAGAGGAAGGTGGGGGGGGTACCAGAGTGACCTGCACCCATGACGTCACTCCCGTTCCCCTCATTACACACCTATAGAGGGGGGGTTACAATGGAAACACCGGAATCCCCTCTGACTTACCGATCAGGTTGGGCACAAACAGGAAGATGTTCTCCTCCGCCATCTTTTCCCGTGACGTCACTGGCCGGACTCTGCTCCCTGGCAACCAGCTGAGAGAGAGAAAGAGCGCCGCCTGGAGGGCCATAGAGAAGACTAAGCTGGTGACGGAGAGGACACAGAGCTGTGCAGCGACACCTGGTGGCGGAGAGCCGTGTGGGAGGAATGAGTGGAATGGAAGGCGGTGTAATGACATGGATGGGGAGGATAATGACTCTGATAATGATCAGCCTGCTAAGAATAGAGAGGAGATGAGTGCAGGAAACAATTATCCAGAAAGATAAAACAAGTAATGCAGAGAATCACTGAAGGCCTCATGTACACTTTATGTTACAGGCAAACCTCATATATATATATATATATATATATATATATATATATATATATATATATATAATGCCTCTATGTTCACCTATGTGCCACATGGGGGGGGTGAGATGAAAAATGCTGCGTTCAGGGCCGGTTCACACCATAGAAACGCAATCCGGATGCCTTCCAGAGGCTTTTCTGCGTGTGCGTTTTTGGTGCAGTCCAGTGCATCTCCGGGTTCTCCGAATTGGAGAGGGGGTGGAATAGCCACGTGATTCGCAATAGCAGCAAATCGCAGAGACGCCCCCGTGCGTGTTCCCCGTTGATTTTAATAGCACCCCAAACGCGACAATCGCTGGCAAAAACGCGCAAACAGAATTGTGAGGAGATGCCCGTCGCCCACAAGAAGCACAGGAGCTTCTTTTGGGCAATGGGCGATTCTATTTGCACGTTTTTGCCTGCAATCGTCACCTCCCTAGGCGGAGATATGAACGAAGCCTAAGGCCCCTTTCACACTGGGGCGGTTTTCAGGCGGTACAGCGGTAAAAATAGTGCCTGTACACGGCCTGAAAAAAACGGCCTCATTCACTCCAGTGTGAAAGCCGGCGGGCTTTCACACTGGAGCGGTGCGCTAGCAGGACGGTAAAAAAAGTCCTGCTAGCAGCATCTTTGGAGCGGTATAGGAGCCGTGTATTCACCGCTCCTACCCATTGATTTCAATGGGACACCGCGGCAATGTCGGCGCTTTGCGGGGGATTTTAACCCTTTTTCGACCGCCCCGCGAGCGGCCGAATACCGTGGCTAAAACGACGGTAAAGCAGCGCTAAATATAGCGCTGCTTTACCGTCACCGCGGCTCCCACCCCAGTGTGAAAGTGTGCAACCCATTGAAGTAAATGGGGCCATGCTGCAACGGGGTGTAGCCTTGGAGCTTGTTCACACCTGCCGGCGTGGGAGCAAGCGCTTACTTGCTGAAGCAGTGCGAAGAATAAAGTTGGGTAATATACCAAGTCGGTCTGAGGCCCCTGGCACACTGGGCCGTTCAGCTGTAGGGCGCCCAGGGAGGGACAAGTGTAGCATTCAGCCCCGCAGAAGGCAGACTGTCAAAGTCTGTGGCATGCTGACCCTGTTCCTTTAATGTAGGTCTTCTGTGTTTTTGGAACCCTTATCCCTGAATGGACACTCAGTTCGGCATTCAGTCCCATCCAGCCACCATCTGCCATAGACTATGATAGGCTGGACGCTGCACCTGCTACCGTATCTCACAAAAGTAAGTACACCCCTCACATTTTTGTAAATATTTTCTTCTATCTTTTCATGTGACAACACTGAAGAAATGACACTTGTCTACAATGTAAAGTAGTGAGTGTACAGCTTGTATAACAGTATAAATTTGCCGTCCCCTCAAAATAACTCAACACACAGCCATTAATGTCTAAACCGCTGGCAACAAAAGTGGAAAATGTCCAAACTGGGCCCAAAAGTGTCAATATTTTGTGTGGCCACCATTATTTTCCAGCACTGCCTCAACCCTCTCGGGCATGGAGGTCGCCAGAGCTTCACAGGTTGGCACTGGAGTCCTCTTCCCCTCCTCCATGACATCACAGAGCTGGTGGATGTTAGAGACCTTGCGCTCCTCCACCTTCTATTTGAGGATGTCCCACAGATGCTCAATAGGGTTTAGGTCTGGAGACATTCTTGGCCAGTCCATCACCTTTACCCTCAGCTTCTTTAGCAAGGCAGTGGTCGTCTTGGAGGTGTGTTTGGGGTCGTTATCATGTTGGAATACTGCCCTGCGGCCCAGTCTCTGAAGGGAGGGGATCATGCTCTGCTTCAGTATGTCACAGTACATGTTGGCATTCGTGGTTCCCTCAATGAACTATACGTCTGTCGTATAGTGTGCCGGCGCTGGCATCCTCACTAAGGCAAACAGGCAGTGGAGCATTGCGGCTTCACTGCCCGTTTCCTACTGCGCATGCGCGAGTCGTGAGGCGCTTTGTGAACGGGGCGCGCTGTGTTCTGGGACACACACATGTCCCAGAACACACCGCACCACCTTCCCCAGAAGACAACGCGAGGAGGAAAGAAGACTGAAGATCACCGAGGAGTAGGAAGAGACAGATTAGGAAGACTGCCTAGCAACAGGGGTTTCTGGTTAAAAAAAATATATTTTTCAAATGTTTTTTTTTTTTTTTTTTTAATTTTAAGAATATTAATGCTATTTTTTTTTTTGTTTTTGTTTTTTAGGGTGGCCCTCCACTTTAAGTAGTTAAGTGTGTATCTAAAACAAAAAGGCTTAGAACCACTGTCAGGTTTTTATTAATGGCTGTGTCCCTACTGGAGACATTCACCCTCTCATTTTGTTCCTAGGCAAATAAAAAATACGAATCCAGCTATACATTCATTAAATGTATCTTTAATCACAGCTAATATAAATACCCACATCTGTCTGTACATTATCCCTCCTCCAATCCCCTATAGCGCAGTCCCCAGACTGAGAGGGAGGAGCCAGCCAGGCTTTGTTGTCATGTACTTGAGATCACATTCGAAAGCAGGGTAAACACGTAGAGTTTTTTTTTTTTTTTTCCTTGTTTCGATCAATCAGACGGTTGAATGGAGGAAAAAAAAAACACAGATGATCGTATCCACACAAATGATGTGGGTGCAGGGATATCTCCAGTTGCGCTACTGTATTCTGACAGCGAGAGCTCTCACCCCCCCCCCCCTATCAGAATACATAGATCAGCGGCTGCAGCCATTGGCTGCATGCTTGATCCAATGCTGGTTTTCCAGCAGGACCATTCACAAGGAGCTATACATGTATCAAAATCCATCCGGTTCCTGCTGAACCGTCAGTATGTGTATACCCAGCTCAACACATATATAAGAGGATAGCACACATGGATATTATCATTTGCTCAGTCACTGTCCAATCACAGGCTGGCAGAGGAGAGATGACTTGGAAATGCAGAGCCTCAGCGGCCAATCAGCCTATTGGTATGCATCAGATTTCATGCTGGGGTGTTAAAGCTGAACTCCAGGCAAACAGCTAATTATACAGATGGGATACATATACAGGAGCGGTTTTACAAGCCACAAGATTTTTATTTCAGTCTATCAAGTCCTGAGATTTTTTTTATTTTTTCTGCTGCACTTAACCACTTCAGCCCCGGACCAATTTGCAGCCAAAGGACCAGGCCCCTTTTTGCGATTCGGCACTGCGTCGCTTTTAACAATTACGCGGTCGTTGCGACGTGGCTCCCAAACAAAATTGGCGTCCTTTTTTCCCCACAAATAGAGCTTTCTTTTGGTGGTATTTGATCGCCCCTGCGGTTTATATTTTTTGCACTATAAATAAAAATAGAGCGACAATTTTGAAAAAAATTCAATATTTTTTACTTTTTGCTATAATAAATATCCCCAAAAAATATATAAAAAAATTTTTTTTTGCTCAGTTTAGGCCGATACGTATTCTTCTACATATTTTTGGTAAAAAAAAAAAAAAAAGCAATTAGCGATTATTGATTGGTTTGCGCAAAAGTTATAGCGTTTACAAAATTGGGGATAGTTTTATAGCATTTTTATTAATATTTTTTTTACTAGTAATGGCGGCGATCAACGATTTTTATTGCGACTGCGACATTATGGTGGACACATCGGACATTTTTGGGACCATTGTCATTTATATAGAAATCAGTGCTATTTAAATGCACTGATTCCTGTGTAAATGGCACTGACAGTGAAGGAGTTAACCACTAGGGGGCAGGGAAGGGCTAAGTGTGACGTGTGTTTTTTTTTTTTTACAGTAGGGGGCGTGGCTTTACATCTGACCAGTGTTGGTCATCTTACTTTAAAAAAGTAATTAGTTAAGTTACAAATTACTTCTCCCAAAAAGTAATTGCGTTAGTAACTCAGTTACTACATTGGAAAAGTAATTTGTTACGCAGCAAAGTAACTGACTTTTTAAAAAAAAATATTCTATACATGTAACCAAGGGGCGGGTCTAGTATTACTGTAACCAAGGGGCTCATTTATTATTATTGTTATATATCGTGTAACCAAGGGGCAGATCTATTATTACTCTAACCAAGGGGCAGATCTGTTATAGCGTGTAAGCAAGGGGCGGGTCTATTATTATTATTATATCGTGTAAGGGGCGGGTCTATTATTATTATATTGTGTAAGGAGCGGATGGCTACAGAAGAGGGCGAATGTTAAATTAATGGGTAGAGCTCGATATATAACAATAATAATAAATGCGCCCCTTGGTTACAGTAATACTAGACCCGCCCCTTACTTACACGATAGACGCCCCTTGCAGAGTAGCACGAGCATCAGGAGCGTGCGGCATCGCCTCTCACAATTACATGTTAACTGCACCTGCGCGGTGTAGAGTTCACTCAGAGCTGTTTAGGTTCGGCAATTTTCGGAAGCTCAGTAGTCCTTCGTACTGCGCAAGCCCTGCGCAGTACAGGGGGTCCTTATCCAGCGGGGGAACTTTTTCGTCAGGACACCGGAATTACACTACTGCCATCTAGTGGCGGTAGATGTAATTGGGGTAACTAAGCCAAAGTAATGGGAACTGAGTTACCATGAGGGGAAAAGTAATCAGTTAGATTACTCGTTACCCTCTAAAGTAACTGCGTTAGGTAACTCAGTTTATTTTAACTCAGTTACTTACATCACTGCATCTGACATCACTGATCGGCTTTCCCGATGACAGGGAATAGCCGATCAGTGACAGGCAGTGTAGGAAGCGCGGGGAGAGGTTTGTTTACACAGACCTCTCCCTGTTCTTCAGCTCTGTGACCCGATCGTGGGACACCAGCGGCGATCGGGTCCACTGGTCCCGCGCGACCCACGGCTGGGCTCTTAAAGGGCCACGTACAGGTACGTGATTGTGCCCAGCCATGCCATTCTGCCGACGTATATCGGCGTGAGACGGTCCTTAAGTGGTTAAGTAACGTTTGCAGATCTTGTCCCTCATCAGCAGAGCAGTGAAAAGAAAAAGCAGCATGCTGATTAGCTCATCCCTCTACTCCAGGGGTCTCAAACTGGCGGCCCTCCACTTGTTTGCGAAACTACAAGTCCCATCATACCTCTGCCTGGGTGAGTCATGCTTGTAACTTTCAGCCTTGCAATGCCTCATGAGACTTGTAGTTTTCACAACAGCTGGAGGGCCGCCAGTTTGAGACCCCTGCTCTAAACCAGCCACTCTCAACCAGGGTTCTGTGGAACCCTAGGGTTCCTCCAAAGGTTGCTAGGGGCTCCTTAAAGCGGAGCTCCACCCTAAAGTGGAATTTACGCTCATCGGATTCCTCCCCCCTTCCAGTATCACAATTGGCACCTTTTGGGGGGGGGGGTGGAGATACCTGTCTTAAACAGGTATTTGCACCCACTTCCGGGCATAGACTCCCACGGGAGTCTATGCCTCTTCCTGTCCCGCCGTGCTGTCTGCCGGGACACACACGGGTCCCAGAGACAGCACGGAGCATTCCCATTGCGCTGCCGTGAAGTGAAGCCGCAACTCTTCACTTCCCGATTCCCTCAACGAGAATGGCGGCGGCAGCAGCAGCCGGGAACCGATCGATTTCTCGGCTTCGGCTGCCGACATCACTGGACCCTGGGACAGGTAAGTGTCCATTTATTAAAAATCAGCAGCTGCAGTATTTGTAGCTGCTGGCTTTTAATATATATATATATATATATATATATATATATATATATATATATTTTTTTTTTTAGGTGCAATCCCTCTTTAAGCTGTGGCTGGTTGGCCTCCTCCTATCTTAAGGTGTCTGCATAGTTCTGGGGTCAATGGCACTTGGTAGAGCCAGTTGCATGAAGCCAACAACCTTTTAAGCCATCCGTAGGGATTGCATTTTGAACTGATATCAGGTCAAATGCAGGTTTTTGCACTGCTTGTATTTACAACATAAATGTAATAATAAAATAGGATTTTTGTACTCACTGTAAAATACTTTTATTAGAGTCCTTTGAGGGACAAAGGAAGTCATACTTACAGGAAGACCGGACAGCAAACAAGGTCCTTCTATGGACTTGAAGAAAATGATTTAACAGTAGGTACAAAAATCCTATTTTCTTTCTCATCCATTAAAGCGGAGTTCCACCCAAAAGTTCTGCTTTAAGGACTCCTCACCCCCTTCTATGCCACATTTGGCATGTCTTTTTCTTTTTGACAGGTACCTGCTTTCACTTCCACTCGGGTCGCCTAGGCAACTCGAGCGGAAGTTCTTCTCTCCCTCTTCCTTCCTGCAATCTTCTGGGACACGTCACAGGTCCCAAAAGATTGCCCGGCCATTGAGGAGGCGCAGTGCACACCCGGCTGTGAGGCCGCAAGCTGTCACAGTCAGGTCCCCACGCTTGCAATCATGGGCGTCCGCAGAACTTTTTTCAGGGGGGGGGGCATAATTTTAAGGTTACCCATGCTCTGATCCTTTTCGACAATGTCATTATCAAGGGCATAGACTGCAGACGTAGTACAGGTGATGGTCAGAGACTGCAGACATGGCCCACGAGACTTCAGAGACTGCATACATGGCTCAAGAGACTGTGGACATGGCACAAGAGACTGCCAGAAACTGCATACATGTGGGGGGTGACAGAGAGAGCCAGAGGGGGTGACAGAGAGAGAGACAGGGGTGACAGAGAGAGAGGGGGGACAGAAAGAGAGACAGAGGGTGTGACAGAGAGAGCCAGGGGCGGGGGGAAGACAGAGGAATGAGAGAGAAAGAGAGAGAGGGGGGGTGACAGAGGGGTGATGGGGGGGGGTCATCACTCCTGATCCAATCCCTGATTCCAAGGGGGGCACTTGCCCCCCCCCTTACCCCTACCTGTGTACGCCCATGCTTGCAATACCGGAGCCGGGGACAGACGAGGGAGAGAGCTGAGGGTTCGGGCAAACGCATTCCTGGATCCTAGGACAGGTGAGTGTGTTTTTTTTGTAGATTGTTTAACAAACAAAAAAAAGTCTGGCACTCCGCTTTAATGGATGCACTGAACGATATACTGTCAGGATGTCCAAAAGCAGTCCAACTGAGGAATGAGCAACTGCAAAACAACCCGTAATAGACCCAATGTGAACAAGAACCGGGGATGGTTTTTAGCTACATGAATGAATGAATGATTTGTATAGCGCTGCAACTGCGAACTGAATCGCCTCGAGGCGCTTGACTGCTCATGTTGGGATGCCATGTATTAGAAGAGGTGGGTCTTGAGTTTTTTCCTGAAGGCCTGATGGTTTTCTTCCATGCGGATGTTGTTTGGTAGAGCATTCCATAGCCGGGGTCCCTGTACTGCGAATCTTCGTTCTCCCTTCGATTTGTAGCGGGCTTTGGGGATGAGAAGGCGATTTTGGTTTGTTGATCGAAGGCTGCGATTCGGTATGTATTTTTCTATTTTCTCACAAAGGTATTGAGGCGCATTTCCTTGTGTACATTTGTGGGTGAGGCAGAGGGTCTTGAATGTGATCCTGTCTTTTACCTTGAGCCAATGGAGCATCCTTAGGGATGGGGAGATGGATTCCCAGGGTTTCTTTCCGGTGATTAATCTTGCTGCTGTGTTTTGGACAATTTGAAGGCGCGCAATCTGGTAATCCGGTAATCCTATGTAGAGGGAGTTTGCATAGTCGAGCCGTGAATTGATGATGGTTCCTACTACTACCGCTTTTTCCTTTTCCGGGATGAAGGGGATGAGTCTACGTAGCATGCGGAGGAGATGGTGGGATCCGCTGATTACGGATCCTATTTGTGCCTCCATTGTCATCTCTGAATCAAAGATTACTCCGAGGCTTTTGGCTTTGTTGCTTGGAAGGATGGTCTGTCCCAAGATGGTTGGTGGTGTCCAAGGGGTCTTCGTCTTTTTCCTTGAGTTTGCGTCGAGGAGCAGTAATTCTGTTTTTGATCCATTTAGTTTGAGGGAGCTAGTGGTCATCCAGTCATCTATCAATGTGAGACATTTTCCTAGTTCCTGGTATTGGTCTTTTTGTCCGGTGATCCGGAAATACAGTTGAGTGTCGTCCGCGTATGAGTGGAAGCACAGATCCAATTTGCTAATAATTTTGAAGAGTGGTCGGATGTAAATGTTGAAGAGTACTGGTGACAATGGTGATCCTTGAGGGACTCCTTAAGTGATTGCCCGGGTTTCCGAAGTGAAGGCTCCTAGTTTCACTGTTTGTGACCGATTTCCTAAGAAGGAACCATGGCAGATCTCCATCTGTAACTCCTGCCACTTCCTTGAGGCGGCTGAGAAGCATGTTGTGGTCCACTGTGTCGAACGCCGCACTGAGATCCAGCAATACCAGAAGACACGATTCTCCATCATCCGCTGCTTCTAGGGCGTCATCCCATATTTTCAGAAGTGCCGTTTCTGTGCCATGGCCTGGGCGGAAGCCTGATTGTAGTGGGTCCAGGAGCTTGTGTGTGTCCAGATGAAGTTGAAGCTGTTGTACTACTGCTTTCTCCATGATCTTGGAAATGGTGTTCAGGTTTGTTACCGGTCTGCGATTGTTCGGATCCTTGGGGTCGAGGTTGGGTTTCTTTAGTAATGGTTTGATGATGCCTTGCTTGAGGGAATTCGGAACCAATCCTTCTTTGAACGACTGATTTACAAGGTGTGTGATAGCGGGGGCCAGAATGTCGGAGCATTCTTTCAAGAGTTTTGTGGGGATGATGTCGTTTGGTGAGGTGCTGTCTCGGAGGCTCTTGATGACATTTTTGGTTTCCTCCGTTGTGATCGGGGTAAGTGAAAAATGTGGTGCTTGTGCGCTGTGGATGTAAAATTCCTTACCTGGGTTGAGTTGAGTAGAGCTGGTTGTTGGTTTTTTTGTTGAATTATTTTCTGAATGTTGTCTATTTTGTTGATGAAAAAAATCGGATAATTTGTTGCAGTATTCTTGAGTTTCGTTTCCTAGGGGCTCAAGTCTGGGCGACTAGTTTGAAAAGTTCCCGTGGTCAGTTTAAGGCTTTTGAGAGGGTGTTTGAGACATGTTCTTTTTTTGCTGTGAAAATTGCTTTATGATATCTCTTGGTGAGTATTCTGTAGTTTGTGTGATTTTCCTTTGTGGTGTTTCTTCTCCAGGCTCTTTCTGCTCTTCTGTGTTCCCGTTTCAGTAGAGTAAGCGTGCCATTAAACCAACCAGAATTTTTCTTGCGGATGGGTACTCAATGTTTCGGGGCGACTGCGTCTGCTGTTTGTAGAAGTGCCTTGTTTATGAAGCTGAGTATTCGTTCTGTTGAGTGGTTTTGATTTAGTGTACCCATTTTGTGTGTTAGTGTGGTTTTGAAGATTTCCGAATGTAGTTTCTTCTGCGATCTAATCCAGTGTGTTGTTGCTGCTGGGTTTGGTTTTTGCAGGGAGATGTTGGTGGCGATCTCAAATTTGATAGAGTGGTGGTCTGACCATGGTAGCGCTATGTTGTCTTGAATGCTGATGTCCGTATTTTGCTTGAAGATGAGGTCCAGGATGTGACCCGACCCATGTGTGGGAGCCTTTACTAGTTGTTGAAGCCCTAGGTCTTCCAGTTGATTGATGCAGGTGGTGGTGATGGGGTCTTCGGTGGAGTTCGCCCAGAGGTTGAAATCTCCGAGTACCAGAATCTTGTTGTTTTTCAGGGTGTGTGCCGAGATGAATTCCGTGAGTGGTATCGGTAGATTTGTCTTTGGTCCTGGTGGTCTGTAGCATAGCAGCATGTGGATGGTTTCTTGTGGTGTGGTTTGCATCTGTAGAGTAAGTGTCTCCATAAACGTTGCTTTGTTCTGTACCGTAGGTTTGACGAGCGCTAGAAGATCACTGCTAGGCCTCCTCCTTTTTTTCCTTTCCGATGCTCGGTTAGGATCCTGTAGTTTTCTGGCACTAATTCTGTTAGGATGGTGTTGCAGTCAGGTGTTAGCCAGCTTTCCGTGATGAAGAGGCAATCTATGTTGTTTTGTGTGATGAAGTCATGGATTTCGTGCCTGTGCTTGACTGCCGATCTGGTGTTAATCAAAGCGCATGCTAACTGTTGCGGTTGAGTTGTAGTCTTCTTGCGTTTGATCGTTGCTTGTGGATCGATTCTTAGTAGTCGTTCTTTTTGTAATATTTTTTGAATGTCGGTCGGTAGAGTTGCGGTCAAATTTCTTAGTCTGCATAGGGACTCTGCTGAGTATTTGAAATTGCACATGTTGAGGTGCTCCAAAAAATTTCCCTGCTGTGGACGAGATGATGCGTTGAAAAAATGCTGATGCTGTTGTTGAGGCGATAACGGTCTTGCGCAGGCTAGTTGAAGATGTTGCGGATCTGTGGGAAAACCCTGTAGACCTAAACCCTCCCTCCCGTACATTAGAAGACTAATGCCCCGTACACAAGGTCGGAAATTCCGATGGAAAATGTCAGATCGGACCATGTTGTCGGAAAATCCGCCCGTGTGTGGGCTCCATCTGACTTTTTCCATCGGAAAATTTGAGAGCAGAATCTCAAATTTTTTCCGACAACAAAATCCGATCTGACTTTTTCTGATCGCGTGTAGAGAATTCCGACGGACAAAGTGCCACGCATGCTCAGATCAAATTACGAGACCAAATCTATTGGTTACTAGCCTCTACGTAGTTCCGTCGTACGCAACGAACGTCACCACGTTCAGAATGATCGGATTTTCAAAAAACTTTGTCCGACCGTGTGTATGCAACACCAGTGTCGGACAAAATCCGTCGGAAAAAATCAGACGGATTTTGTGGTCGGAATTTGCGACCACGTGTACGGGGCATTACAGCTGCAGCTGGCACCAGAAGAGGTCGAACGTGGGAGCAAGAGAGCAAAACCAGATAGTGATAGAACAGGTACTGAGCCTGCGAGGAGACGCACTGTGGGGGGAAACCTAAAAATGGGCCACAACATGGAACTGACCTACTTGAGCCAACCAGAGAATGGAATAGAACAGTTTCCCAAAAGGAAGTACTCGCAGCCTCAGTATGAGTAACACAGAGAAGGGACACCTCCAAAGACTAGGATAGGACAGATGAACTGGTGTGAGAAATCCAGTGGAGGACTATCAGCCTCAGTTTCCCTAAACCCTAGGGCCAAGGAGAAGAGGGTACATGACTGGAAACATTTCCAGAGCAGACATCCATCTCACCAGAGCAAGGGCAGCACAAAAAGAATCCTGCGAATGGGATGATTTAGAGCTAACTCCAAGGTGTGACCGATGGTCCCTGTACCCTCTTAGAGAACCAAAGTTTGATACCTCAGAGTCAGCATGGTCCATAGAGAAGATATGTTAGATCTTCCAACGCAAGGGGGAGGCAGGGAATAGAAGTAGATCTCCTCACCGAATTATGTAGAGCAATGCAGATCTGAGAAGAGCTAAGAACCAAGCTCAACTCCCACTGATCTTCAGAAGTTGCACCAGGAGTAACACCAAGGTAGAACTTGCCTTAAATAACGTTCCTATCCTGTTGTCCTTACAGAGCCAAAAGATAACAGGCATTCCTGCCTCTACAGATCTATCAAACCATTGGGATCTTTGGAGTAACAGACAGAAGTCCTAACAGGATGACAAGGAAAATGCACTTAGTTAAAAGCAACAGTAAAGTGCCATAGAAGGGCCTTCT
This sequence comes from Lithobates sylvaticus, assembly GCA_028564925.1. Taxonomy (NCBI): domain Eukaryota; kingdom Metazoa; phylum Chordata; class Amphibia; order Anura; family Ranidae; genus Lithobates; species Lithobates sylvaticus. The sequence continues at coordinate 279,846,497 of CM053031.1, forward strand.
CCATGAGCCTGTGAAAACAGTAAAGGAAGAACGGCCTAAACCCTGTAGACATGTGTGGTTTGTTTCATTTCAAATCGCAATTCGGATGTATCCGAATGACAATAGTAACTCATTTAAACGAATCAGAAATAACGAAACAAAGTTACCAGTGCCACTTTCAGATGAAGCAAGATTCTGACGAATCTTGGCTGTTGAGGTCCATCAGGGAGGTGTTGTCAAATAGGGCCTGCAGTGACTGATCTCTCCACGGGAGGTTGCTCGAGTGTCCCACAAGAACCAGAATCAACACCCTGAAGAACACTAGGTGTACAGGAGTGAGAATAAGTCTGGGTGTGCAGGGTGAGAGTCAGAGGCCTGGTACTGGTCCTGGAAGGGGCAGTGGTGGTGGATCCAACAGATACTAGGCCCAACTGATAGCTTTTATGTCACAAGCGAGACAACCGATCACTTTGGTAGAATAGAACAGTGGCAAAGATGGGACACGGAGGCCATCCTGGGACATGGGCTAAGCAAGAATCTCGGTGTTCAGGAGACTCAAGGAAGCAGACATGGGTCCTCTAATCTGTGCATTGGCAGAAGAAAGTAGAAGCTGATTAGCTGAAGAGCACCAGAGAGCTCTTTGCACCTGAACATCTGAAAGGCAAACTACCCAAACGTCCACAAGAATCCTCCCACGTGGAAAAGTGGGGGCAAGCCTTAATGCTCAAGATTCTCAGAAAGATTAGCAGGTTTTTTTGCTTCTTGATTGGCTGAAAAAACAGGCTTACAGGATTTAGTTGTATCATCTTCAAAAGTAGATAAACGAGAGGGAAAAGAAACGACGCTGAACTTTCCTTAAATTTCTTACGCTCCAGCAAAAAAAAAAACAAACACTCTGGCCTCAAGTGATATTCTTAATGATAATGTCAAGTGTATGACCGAAGAGATGATGTCCCTAGAAGACCAAACAAGTCATGTGCTCGTTGGATACACCATCTACCTTCCAACACCTTAACATGTCTATACAGGACACAAGCCTTCATGCTTTTAGAAGGTCATCACAGCTGAAGCATAGGGCTCCATCCATCTGGTCCACACGTTCTATGAGAAAAGGCCCTGCTGCTGCTATTGAGATCCCTTTTAAAAAGGTATTTAACTCATTCGTTTTACCATTTGAATAAAAAAGGAGCTGCGCCAATAGCAAATAAAAATACAATTACATAAAAATAACTATTATAAATGTTGAGGCTGAGTGTGTATCCCAACACATAGGATGACCCAATGGTGAGAACCTTAGCCACACTTAGTCACCCTCAACAGTGACAAGAGGTCCCAGTCTCTGTCCACACAGTAACCAGTCCCCACAATGAAAAATAGATGACTCAAAAAGTCCAAATAGCAATCATGGGATTCTTCAGGTTGAAGCAGTAATACAGGCAAGGTGATCCTGGCATCCGAATGTAACTAGAAGGAAAAAAACACCTCAGTGACTTGTATCTTATATAGTGATGAACACAGTGCCCGACACCCTCATACATTAACTGCTTACCAGAAAGCAGAGGTAAATGAGCTCTGCTATAACATGAAAAACACGCGTCTGCGATTTCCTAATCCCACGAGTCGCCAATCCTCGTTTTGATATTCTGAGTGGTTAAGTATTGGGGGTCCACTTGATCACATGCGGTCCATATGGGGAATGGAGGAAAAAAGGCAGCCCATAGCGTAAATCTGGTAACACCAGTATATTAAAACAAATAAAAAGCACTTACATTGATCCCAATGGTAAGGCACATAAAGCATTAAAATGTTGCCGGCCGGCAAGATACAGGAGCCCGTCCTCCTCTAGGTCATGTGGTGGTGTCACTGCGTACCCTCCCAAAATGGTTTTACCATTTGAGGTCACAGCTAGAATAGAGTGAAGGGCCGAGCCCACCAGCAAGACTTGGGCTCAAAGAACTCCTTTCTTCAATATTCCAATTAAACTTTTATTGTTTAAAAAAAAGAATACTTGAAGGCAATAATGCCCTCTACTGACCTAGTAGTTTCCCTGTTAAGCTGAGTCACTGGCGGGTCAACAGTAGGTATAAACCACTGTTTAACAAATTCCCTTCCAAATGGGAATAGATCCAGTAGTTGATCAGGGAAAGTCTTGGGACCTGTCGGTGTGTTTCCAATCCTCAGAGGAATGCTCCCATTTGCAGGTGCAAAACGAAGGTCTTCACAGCTGTAGGAGTTCATAAAGACCCAAGACTGATCGCTTGCAATTCTTGAGGTAACAGCATAAAACAGTGATTCCTCAAAAACAAACTTATTTGTGAGAGACGGATGCCGCGTACACACGGTCGTAATTCTCGTCGGAAAAAGCTCTATTGGTTTTCCTGTCGGAATTTCACTCAAACTGTCTTGCCTACACACGGTCACACCAAATTCCGACGGTCAATAACACCGCGGCATACAACACGTTCGTCAGCACTATTAAAAGGGAAGTTTAATACTTCTGAGCATGCGTCAAATTGTTTCCGAGCATGCGTCGGAATTTTGCGTGTCGGAATTGCATACACACGATCGGAAAATCCGATATAGAAAGGTTTTCCGTCTGAAAAATTAAGAACAGGTTCTCAATCCAAAGTCCGTCGGAAATTCCGACAGAAAAAGACCGTTGGGCATACACACGGTCGGAAAATCCGATGAAAAGCTCCCATCGGACTGTTTCCATCAGAAATTCCAACCGTGTGTACGCGGCATGAGGGGACCCTTAATCTGAGTCAGCTGATGACTGCAACCGGTGGTCAGGTCTCTTCTAATGGGGAGATCGGAGATATATTCTGCAGAAGAAGGACCACTTAGAGACTCTGCGGTCAGCACCAGCGAGGAAATGGGTGAATTCAGGGTGATGGATGATTTCAGCCACAAAGTCTTGTGTGACTGAAATAGACGCACTTCGCAATGGAGCCAGGTGAAAACTAAGGAGGACTCCAATGAGTTAAACCCTATAACCTATAGAAACAAGATGGCAGACGTCAGTATTCACAGAAGAAAAAGGAGTTACTGTCCCCTGGAACTTTTAGGGGTGTTTGAGATGAGGTCTCCTGTTACAGAGGGACTGTCCTCTCTATGTCTAGAGACAGACATATTGCGACAGTGTGATGGTGATGTAACTAGCTCAGGCTATGAGACAAGGCCTTGGATACTCACCCAACCCACACAACTGGTAGCCAGTGAGGGTTGAAGGCCAGCAAAGTCACTGTAGATGGGTAATAGGAGAATGAAGCTCTATGTGGCTGTTGGCAAAGCAGCAGCAGATGCTGCTTCCTCAACGTTGAATGGTGGGAAAGCATGGATCACACAACACTCCAACCAGTGGATGACATCAATGTTCAGTCACTTAGCATTAACCCCTTCTTGGGCAAGAATATTCGGCAAGTGCCGAATATTCAAAGGCACCTAGTATTGGAAATAGCTTCCAGTGCTCAGCGTGATTGGCCCACTCACAGAGTCTCAATACACAGGGCAAGTGCAGAGGTGATGCCAAACGGCTCTGGACCCGGAAAATACTACATGGCTAATTTATTACTAGAACTGGGTCTAGGAAACGTCTAATTGCAGTCAGACGGAAAACTTCCAGTCTAGCCCAGGATCTTCAAACCAGCAGGGTCTGGGTATAGCACGCCAAAGCTTGGCTGTGGGTGGCTAGTCCAATAGCTGCCATAATAGAGTCCAGCTCAATAAACAATGTAGTGGGGAATCTTGACTGAAGAGAAAAACAAAAAAAGGCTAGTAAAAATGAACTGGTTGGACTTTTCCCTGAAAGCGGAATACATTCATTTTCAGAGGACACTCGGAGGCGGGCTGGTAGTAGGTAGGGTTATCCTATGCCAGTGTTTCTCAACTCCAGTCCTCAAGGCGCCTCAACAGGTCATGTTTTCAGGCTGTCCATTATTTTGCACAGGTGATTTGATCAGTTTCACTGCCTTAGTAATTACCACACCCATCTGAGGGAAATCCAGAAAACATGACCTGTTGGGGCGCCTTGAGGACTGAAGTTTTAGACACACTGCCCTACAATTATTTTGTTTGATGGTGTCCTGTCCTCCTGTAGGCAGCTATATAACCTGACAGTGGACAAGAAAGCAATAGCTGCATTCCTTTGTGTCTTATTTGTCTGAAGTTCAGCTTTAAACTGTGTACAGTTACATAACTGGTAAGTAGAGATGTGCTAGGGCGTGTTCAGGATCCTAGTCCCAACCCACCTGCCCAATCCCGCCAGGAAGCAGACACTGCACACCGCTAAATCACAAGCAGTGAGACATTTCCCGGTCAGTGCAGCTGCGTACCGGGAAGTCTCTCACTGCCTGGGATTAGCGGTGTGCAGTGTTGGCTTCCTGGCGGGATCGGGCAGGTGGGTTGGGACTAGAATACCAACCACGCCGGAAGCCCATCTCTATTGGTAAGGTTGAATAAAGACACCAGTCCATATAGTTCAACCTGTGTGATTGAGTGTGATTTAAGTCAATATTATTTCCTATATCCCTGTAAATTGTGTTTGCCGAGATGCCCAGCTAAGCGTTTTTTGAAACTATCGACACCTCCCACTGACACCACCGCTTGTGGAAGGGAGTTGCACATACTTACCGCTCTAACAGTAAAGAGCCCCCTACTCAGTTTAAGGTTGAACTGCTTCCCCTCTAAATTCAACGAGTGGCCACGTGTCTTCTTAAGCTACCTGAAAACTGAATAGTTTAATCCCTGTGCTAAAAAAAAAAAATCACCAGTGAGGTATTTGTATATCGCCATCATATAAACTCTCAAGCATTTCTTCTCCAGGGAGAATATGTTTGCTGTTTGTAGTCGTTCTTCGTAATTAAAGTCCTCCAATCCATTTTTCACCCTTCTCTGGACTCTCTCCAGTTCCAGAGGATACTTGCAGGTATAAGAGAAAACTACATATAGGGTATAAAATTGGATTCATGTTTTTTTTTTTGCTTGGAGTTCCGTTTCACTGGTTCCTACCAACGAAGTCCATACCTCCGCCCCCACCCCCCATGAGTTTCATGACACAGAGGCAAGTTTCCATTCCAGTTTAATCCTTTAATTTCCAACATTTTTGTCATGTAAAGTCTCTGAAATCTTTACAGCCACCAGGTCAGCAGGGGGACACAAAGTTCTTCCATCCTGCTTCATACTCTCTTCCAGAAAAAAAAATAAAATAAAAAAAATGCCAAAAACAAAAAATAAAACAAAAAAAAACAAACTCTAGGCTCTTGGCCTGAGACACCCCCCAAGGGGATATTGAGTAGTTTTTTTTTTTATTGTTTTAATACATTCCTTAATAGTTGTCTTTTTATTACATTTTTTTTTTAATCTTATCTATTTAAAAAAAAGAGAATTATAACACGCGCCCAATCTCTCACACACTTGCGGCACACACAGACTTACAACCACCCCTCAAAAAAAAAAAAAAAAACCCAGTGACAACATCATTAAAATGATACAGCGACTGAACATATAATAAAAGGGACTAAAAAAACCCAAAAATATATGTAGGCATTTTACCCAATAAAGTGCTAGAAAAACAAGCTGTGTGATCTTCTACCACAGATGGGGTGAAATACTTGGGCAGTTCAAGGGTCTTAACCAACAAAAATATGAACCAATAATTAGGGAGGGGTGGAGTTAAAGTTTTATGTACATGGGGCGTCGCCCGGCGCCAGCAGGGTAAAGAGGAGTGGTGTTTTGTAACAAATGGAATTTAAATAAAGTTTTGAAAGCGAAGGAAACATGTAAGGGGCAAAGAGATAACTGATTAGGATAATAGGTTTGGGGTTGGAGAGGAAAAGTCATATGGACAGAAGCACAGGTTAATGGCAAGGGTCAGAGGCTTCAACCTAGCGCGGGCAGGATGGGGCAATAAGTGAAAGGCTCAGGAATAGGATAGGTGGGAGCCATTAGAGAGCTGGGAAGTGACACTGGTGCTTCGGCTCAATCCCGACTCAGATGGGCCACCAGTGGGTCCTCTCCTCAGGGGCTGGGGGCTATTACGGAGCAAAAGGAGGCCGGCCCGGCCGCTGGAGGACGAAGACGGCGAGGCAGAGGAGGAAGAAGAAGAGGAAGAGGAAGGCATGACAGAAGAAGAGGAGGAGCCCGACGGGTGCAGACCCCACGAGGACGACGGAGGTGCGAGTAGTGTCGGTTGGCGCCAAAGCTGGGGAGCCCCTGTGTTTTGTACACCATGACTCCAGTGTGAGCCGCTGCGGGGCACGGGACGAGAAGGCCAGCCTGGAGGAGGGGCCGGGTAGCCCTGGTTGAACGCCTCAGCAGGAATGCCAGTGAGTGCCATGTTGCTGAACCCCAGCCGCATGCTTTCAGAGTCAAACGCTTCAATCTCCCGGGCTTGGCGTTCTAGAAGGCTTCGGATGCGCTCCGATCGCTCGCTCTGCAGTGACAACATCTCCTCTTCTATCTGTAGAAACAGCAGTGAGTAAGTACCCAGAATAAAAAACAAAAAAAAAAAAAAAACACTGACAAATCTTCCCCATGCCCAGGAAAAAGCCTCACCCTCTGCTCCAGCAGGGCCCGCCGGATGGACACCCGCTGCTCCAGTTCTTTGATCTCTCGCTCATGCTGTGCCTCCGTGTGAATCTTGATCTTGCTCTGATAGGCGTTCAGAAGTTCCAGCTCTTTCTGAAGTTGAATCCGCAGCTCCTGGTACTCTGCCTCCTGCGTTTCGTCCAGCCGCAACTAGCAAAGAAATACAATTCAGTGACATTCTAAATAACCCAACAGGTAATTTCACTTACATTTTTCTACATATTTACAAGCAGGCCTAACTATCAAGCAGCTATATATATATATATATATAGTCCAAGGAGAGCTTCAAATGATGTCCAAGAGTTCAACGTTTTTTCTGAAAAAAACAAACTGGTTCATGGGATAGAAAAAAAAAAAAAGCAAACGCGTTTCTGGAGCCAGACTCCCCCTTTCTTCTTCAGGGCTCAGGAATTCTGACTGTGATTAACCGCTTTTCCGACCGCCTCATGTAGTGCGCTGTAATATGTTCGCTATAGCTCATGTAGATATACGTCTACAGAATGGCACGGGCAGGCAAAACCACGTACCTGTACGTCCCCTTTAAGTTGCCTGCCCGTGGGTCGCACTGGGTCGGGAGCTCCGTGATCCCCGGCCGTGGGACCAGCGGACCCGATCGCCGCTGGCGTCCCGCGATCGGGTCACGGAGCTGAAGAACGGGGAGAGGTTTGTGTAAACAAACCTCTCCGCGCGCTTCCTACTCTGCCTGTCATTGATCGCCTTTCCCGATGAATGGGAACAGCCAATCAATGACGTCAGACGTCAGCCCCACCCCCTAATTTAAAAAAACACACACACGTCACAGCCCATAACCCCTCCCCTCCCCCTAGTGGTTAACTCTTTCACTACAACTGTCATTTATACAGGAATCAATGCATTTAAATAGCATTGATTGCTGTATAAATGACAATGGTCCCAAAAATGTGTTAAAAATGTCTGATGTGTCCGCCATAATGTCGCAGTCACAATAAAAATCGCTGATCGCCAGCATTACTAGTGAAAAAAAAATATTAATAAAAATGCTATAAAACTATCCCCTATTTTGTAAACGCTATAACTTTTGCGCAAACCAATCAATAATCGCTAATTGCGATTTTTTTTACCAAAAATATGTAGAAGAATACGTATCGGCCTAAACTGAGGATAAAAAAAAAATTTTTTATACATTTTTTGGGGATATTTATTATAGCAAAAAGCAAAAAATATTGAATTTTTTTCAAAATTGACGCTCTATTTTTGTTTATAGCGCAAAAAAAAAAAACCGCAGGGGCAATCAAATACCACCAAAAGAAAGCTCTATTTGTGGGAAAAAAAAGGACGCCAATTTTGTTTTGGAGCCACGTCGCACGACGGCGCAATTGTCAGTTAAAGCGACGCAGTGCCGAATCGCAAAAAGGGGCCTGGTCCTTTGGCTGCCAATTGGTCCGGGGCTGAAGTGGTTAAATGGATTCATTTAAGCAAATACCAGGTAGATCTGTACTGTGGTTTTCTGCTTGAAGTTTCAGAAGGAAGGTTATGCCAGCGATAACAAGTGCAGCATCTTTGTTAAACTTCCTGAACTCTGACGAAATGTAGTGTCCTGTTTATTTTCAATGTGCATAAACCATGTGATCTTATTAGAGTAAATGACTAATCCCTGTGATAACTAGGAAGAAGAAGAACAAAGGCAGACGTGTGAAGTCCAGTCTGGGTGACAACCATGGCTTCCTCAATTCAGCGAGTGTGAGTTTAGACACAAAGATTTACTAAAATAACTGAAGCACTCAGAATGTGGTGCAGCTGTGAATGGTAGCCAATCAGCTTCTAACTTCAGCTTGTTCAATTAAGCTTTGACGAAAAAAACTGGGGAGCGGATTGGTTTCTATGCAGAGCCGAACCAGATTTTGGGCTCTCCAGTTTTAGTAAATCAACCCCAAAGAGTCAGGAAATGTGTTATTTGCAGGATTACCAGATCAAAAAAGGGATAAGCCTGAAAGAGAAGAAAACGAATGCAGCCACCACATTGAAGGTTTGCTAAGCTGAAAAACATAACAATTTAGTTTTTGGGTTTAGATAGGCTTATAAAACTGTTCACCTTAGTATTAGGTCCCTTTCACACTGGGGCGTTTTTTCAGGCGGTACAGCGCTAAAAACAGCGCATGTACAGCGCCTGAAAAAATCCGGCCCCATTCACTAGCGGTGCGCTAGCAGGACGGTCAAAAAAGTCCTGCTAGCAGCATCTTTGGGGCGGTGAAGGAGCGGTGTATCCCATTGAAATCAATGGGACACCGCGGTAATACCGCCGCAGCGGCGGCGCTTTGCGGGGGATTTTTAACCCTTTTTCGGCCGCTAGCAGGGGTTAAAACCGCACCGCTAGCAGCCGAATACGATGGTAAAGCAGCGCTAAATATAGCGCTGCTTTACCGCCACCCCCACCCCAGTGTGAAAGGGGCATTAGAGACTTGTACTGAGAGGAAATAAGGGGGAGGGGGGTCTGCCATTGCTGACCTCCATTTAAAAAATGCTAGTTGCTTGCCGTCTCTAGCTACAATATTTTCTGACCCAAAACAACCATGAGTCTGAGTGAAGTCTTGAACTAAATGCAAACTTTTACTATTTATTTTGGAGAGAGTAAGGAAGGGTTATAAACAGAAAAAAATGGAATTGAGGGGAAATGCCTGGTTGTCGCCATTGGAAGATTTCCCCTCTATTCCTGTTCTGGTCCCAGCTGAAAATTGGGGAATTTTCTTTCACTCTCAGTGATGACAGAAATCTCCCTAAAGGGGTTACAGAGGAGAAAAAAAAAAAAAAAAAAATCTGACAGCTGTCCTAATCCTTTTCAATTCCATCCAAAGCTTAAAAAAAAAAAATCTGCCTTTAGTTAGACGTAACTTTTGATCTGCATCACTGACCTGGAATAAGTATACTGTCCAGAATTGCCAGTATTAAAGTCCTTATATTTGCATACTTTTCAGAATAAGAAACCAGTAGTAACAGCCTTTGTGTTTCCCTTTAGTAAGGGTTTCCTAAAAGCGGAACCATGGGCAAAATCTGAAAGTCTGAAGTCTTTCACCACCATTACCACAGCAATTTTTTTCCTGAGTTCCCAGAGTACAGAGTTCCCCTGTATTATAGTTGTATTGCCTGTTGATCCTGCCAGATGATGTTATTTTGTCTTCCTTTAGGTGTGATACCGCTGCTTGTTTTGCAGTAACAATGTTCAGCAGCGATGCCACCCTGTGGCTGTGGTGAGTGTAGATGGACTTTAGGTAAGCTTAGGGGTAGGTGGATTGAGCGAAAGTTGTAAGCAAGGAACAGCTGTCCTTTAATATGACTGTATAAGACACAGTTGGACAGCAGATTAAGTCTGCTATGTTCATAGTGGAAGATAAAAATATCTGCTCGTTGAAATAGATCAGCCATTCTCAACCAGGGTACTGGGGGCACCAGGGTTCCTTGAGACGAGGCTCATTTACCTTCCCCAGTTAAGGCCCCATGCACACGAGACGCAGATGCAAACTCTGCTGAATGCATGTTTTAAAAAGCAGAAACCTGCGTTTAAAAACACACGTTTTTCTGCGTTTTCATGCCGCGTTTGCGTCTATAAGCGTTTGTAAAGATATCATATAGACCCTCCCCAAGCTCAGAAAGCATGTATTATTAACTATTGCTGCCATTTTGATCAGAGTGAGCAGCAGCAGAGAGCAGTTGTACACTTGCATTTGCCTCTGTTTTTTTGGAAATGGATCCCATATTGAATATATGTCAGGAAATGCTCCTGATGTTGCTCTTGATGAGGCAGCAACGTCGTCGCAAATTGCGTGAGAGGTCCAGAGTCAGAGCTCGTCGATATTGGACCCATCCCTTGATGGCACAGCGAATGTCCGTTGGTTATTTCACAAACATGGTGGGGGGTTGGGGCTGACTAGACATTGGTATGCAGGTTTTTATTTGTGAAAAAAAAGACATTGCTATGCTTTGGTCAGACTAGGTGGAGTCACTGATTAGATTAGAAATTGGATGAAGGGTTGGGGCAAAGAAGTGGAGGCATTCCTCATTGTCTAAGCCACCTAAAAAACTAGAGTTTTTTTATGGCATTGCATCAGTGAGTATATATGCTCTATGACAGGGGTCTTCAAACTACGGCCCTCCAGTTGTTCAGGAACTACAATTCCCATCATGCCCAGTCATGTCTGTGAATGTCAGAGTTTTACAATGCCTCATGGGATGTGTAGTTCCGCAACAGCTGGAGGGCCGTAGTTTGAGGATCTCTGCTCTATGAACTATCTAAAGTAATTACGACATTTTAAAAACATTTTTGGTATTTTTTATGGTTTACCATCATATCTCTGAGTTTTCTTGTCTAAAAAATTGGGTTCCTTTTAAAAAAAAAGCCTATAAACGCATATGCGGCTAAACGCGGGTGCCACGTTTAGCGTCTGAAACGTGGAAAAGCAAAGTGTCTGAACCCATTTTTTTTGCTTCTGGAAAAAAAAGGTTAAACGCAACTGCATAAAAAACGGGAAAAAACTAGACTGTGTGCATGGACACATAGGATAACATTGCATGCATTCAGGGGCAGTTAAAAAAAAGTGTCCAACTGACTCTGAATGCGCGATTAACAGCGTCTCGTGTACATGGGGCTTAAATGGTGCCTTCATATTTCTGGGGAAACGCCATTTGAAAGAGCCAGGAGCATGACACCAATGATCTATTTAGGTGTCTGGAGGGGTGGCATTCTCACTACCACTGTAAGGGGGTGTTGGAAGGCAATACGATTTAATATCACATTTCTGGTATTTCATGCCCTGGTTGATTAGCGTTTTTTCCTATTTTCTTGGGAAATAAGACTTTGTTTTATTAAGCCGTGTGCTTGGTTTCATAGCTAACCTTGTATTATTATATCAATAGTAACATGTGCTCAGAGTTTTAATAGACTAGCTAACTAAAGGAATAGACAAGTTAATACATTAGGTACAATAATATTTATTGTACCATTTACTTCAGGGGGCATTCATCCCAATGATGGACTGGTTTAGGTGTTCCCTTAGACCTAGAAATTATTTATTGGGTTCCTTGGGGTAAAAAGGTTGTGAAAGGCTGGTATAGATACTTACATGTTTACTTTCTGGATACAGAAAAACAATGTCTTGGGATACACATACTATAAGAAATTAGTGATCAGGAGGACATCATGCAAAAAAGACGATACGTACTGCCTGGGTGGAAAGCATCTCATTAATGCTGTGGTCATACTGCTCAGCCAGGATCGCCAGCTTGCGGGTCTGCTCATCCTTCAGCCTCTTCAGGATGCTCTTGTGCTCGCTCTTGGGAGTGGTCTCCAGCAGGTGGTTGCGGAGGGCCTTGTACTGCCTGGTCTGGATCTTACAGGTGTCCTGGAATTGTCGCTTGATCTGCAGCTCCTTGGACTGGAGATAAAAGGGGAGGAGAGGTGTAGGTGTGTGTAGAGGAAAAAGTGGACACATGGAAAAGGTATAGGGAACAAAGAGAAGAGGGAAAAGAGGAGAACAAGGACAGAAGAGAATGTCAATAGCACCTGCCACACACAGGTCATAGCTACACAGCTAAATATTTGAGAACAAGACACTGGTCAATTAAGTATAACTTACTCAGACTCTAGCAGTTCTGGTCCACAGAGAAATGCAGATTGCATGCCCCAAGAACATTTTTTTTTTTTCTTTGGACTTCTTACAGCAGGTATACACTCTGGCCTACTGCGATATCTCTGATGACATCAAGGGTAGGTTTGGGAAGACTGTTTCCCTCACATGCCAAGTGCTCCTTGGATATAGTATCTGCCTTCCAGCACATCTGTATGGACAACAAACCTCTGCTCTAATCAAGAAGAGGTTTACAGTTGCAGTGGAGAGATCTCTCGAGAGATCTCAACCCATTCTGCCACAGTTTGACCGATTAATGTCACAGCCATGATAAAGTGAAGGATGGTGCGTGCCAGTTAAATTGGGTGTTAAGGAGAGATTCCAACTGTGGATTAGTAAAAATCCCCAAATGTAAGCATGGCTTCTACTGGTGATTTTGCTGTGGAGGTGGGTCACAGGTCAAGCCAGAGGCTAAAGACCACTGTTTAACAATTTCCATCTCAAAGGGGAATGGTTCCAACATGCTCAGGTGGCCACCATAACCCTTTAGGTTGCTTTCAGTCTGCCTAGAGGTAAAAATCGGATCACCGGTATAGTGGAAAGGTCTTTCCAACCAGAGTGGCTCTGAAAGACGCATGGCTGGGATCAGTAGGCTGATACTTTAGATGCATAATACCTACTTCTTCAATAGGAGCTAAAAAAGTTCTCTTGCAAGTCTGAGGTAACCACAGAAGACTGCGGTTCCTCAAACAATTTAATCAAAGAGAGGCTTTAGGGGCCTTGAGACTGAGATGGTCACCACAACCAGCGGGCCCCAGCCTCTTTCTGCGGTCAGTAGCCACAAGTGGGTGAATTTGTAAAAAATGGTTTTGTGTGACTGTAGCAGAGGCCCCCCAACTATAAGGCAGGGGACTTGCCCTCATCTAACCTCATTCCCAATAATGTTTCTGTGGAACCTAGGGTGCCTGCTGTTGCTAGGGCAGTGATGGCGAACCTTGGCACTCCAGATGTTTTGGAACTACATTTCCCATGATGCTCAACTACACTGCAGAGTGCATGAGCATCATGGGAAATGTAGTTCCAAAAACATCTGGGGTGCCAAGGTTCGCCATCACTATGCTAGGGGCCCTTTCAACAATTACTGCCCCTCAGAAAGGGGGCACTCTTCCCACTGACCATCAATGTGAGGGGGCATACTTCCTACTGACTACCGATGTATGCAACATGCTTCCAAATGACCACCAATGTAAACGACAAAGGTGTTTTTTTCCTCAATGAAGAATAAGCCATTGCAATGACATGTATTATAATGCACTTATATTAACCTTCCTACTGACTACCGACGTAGGGGACATTCTTCCCACTGACATGAAGAGAATTCTTCCCACTGACCACCAATGTAAGGAACATTCTATTCACTGATCACCAATGTAAGGAACATTCTTCCCACTGATCACCAATGTAAGGAACATTCTTCCTACTGACCACCAATGTAAGGAACATTCTTCCCACTGATCACCAATGTAAGGAACATTCTTCCCACTGATCGCCAATGTAAGGAGCATTCTTCCCACTGACCACCAATGTAAGGGGTATTCTTCCCACTGATCACCAATGTAAGGGGCATTCTTCCCACTGATCACCAATGTAAGGAACATTCTTCCCAATCACCAATGTAAGGGGCATTCTTCCCTGATCACCAATGTAAGGAACATTCTTCCCACTGACCAATGTAAGGAGCATTCTTCCCACTGATCACCAATGTAAGGAACATTCTTCTCACTGATCACCAATGTAAGGAACATTCTTCCCACTGATCACCAATGTAAGGAGTATTCTTCTCACTGATCACCAATGTAAGGGACATTCTTCCCACTGATCACCAATGTAAGGAACATTCTTCCCACTGATCACCAATGTAAGGAGCATTCTTCACACTGACCATCACTCTAAAGTAATGTTCTCTGAGATTATTATTTCTCTGTTATAAAGGTTGAGCCCCTCTGACTTGATATCACTGTTACCTGGACTTCATGGCTAAGCCAATACGCCTCACTGGAGAGGACGATGGCTGATCACAGAGCTTAGCCAGCAGGTCAGGCCCCAGTAACAAAGGGAAATAGAGAGGAGGCCACAGAAGAGTCTTTTCTAATAAAAGGTAACAGCATGTATCTTGTGGTGTCTGCTCTTATGACACACATGCCATCCTGTTGCTGCCAATCCCTAAAAAGCACAGTGCAAATACTTGGCCACAGTACAATCTAACGCTGGCCAGATGATCGAAGTGTTGCTCATACACTACATTAGAGTCCCACCTTACTCATGCAGCCAGCCCTGCCTTTCATAGGGATCCTGTCACTGCCAAGTTGTCACCATCAGCAGAATCACATGTGCAATATTGGGCCTTAGCAAGGATGTTCATTTTTAAAAGTTTAGAATGTAGTATAGTTCAACTTTAAACCATATTATTATTTTATATATATATATATATATATATATATATATATATATATATATATATATATATATATATATATATATATATATTTTTTATTTATTTATTAGGAAATGTATATAATTTTAACATTTAGACTAATTGTATTTAAATTATTTCTAGATTACTCCTATTAATCTGAACAATATTGAAGTTTGTAAACCTATTTTGTGAAGATCCACACACATACTTCCTTGAATTCTGACACACATTATTTACTATGCCCTGTGAGTAGCACTGTGGTGTCACACATTTCACAGAGCCCGCCTTCTGAACTACAGGGATGCTGAGAGGAAGAGTTTCAGGAGGTGGAGACCGTACAGGAATCACTGCTTGCGGGTACCAAGGTACCATGGGATATGTAGTCCTAAACTGCAAAGCATGCAGGGAATCCAGTAAGTTGTGAAAAAAAGATAGCCAGTGTTGCGTGAGAATCGGCGACCCTTCGGATTAGGTTACGGAAGTGACATTCTGTGAGCTGCGCCAATGCGTCCACCGCTGCGAGGTTTACTTATCTGACAGAACACCTGCAGTCAGAAGAAGGCAGCGGACATCTTAATACACCTTGCTACGTCTTGAATTGCACAGCAATTTTAGCAATAAAGTGAGCGTATATAAAAAGTGTATTGACATCCGATGCTGTTTGGATGTTACATTTTGAAAGCCTAAAGCAGGGATATGCAATTAGTGGACCACCAGCTGTTGCAGAACTACAAGCACCATGAGGCATAGCAAGTCGCTTGTAGTTTTGCAACAGCTGGGAGGTCCGCTAATTGCATATCCCTGGCCTAAAGGTTTAGTGATGAGCAGTGCGGGGTGTAGCAACATGGCCTCCGCCACCTTTTCTGGGATCCAGCTTCTTTCAAAATGTAACATCCAAACTTGTCTTTGGATAAAAAAAAAAAAACTAAATGTAACATCCAAACAGCATCACAGATGTCAACATACTATAATTATATACTCACTTTATTGCTAAAGTTACTGTGAAATTCAAGACGTAGCTGGGTGTAGTAAGATGTCCGCTGCCGCATTCGTCTGACTGCAGGTGTTCTGTCACATTAGCAAACCTGGTAGCAGTGGACACATGCGCAGCTGATGGGAACGTCACTTCCGTTACCTAATCCGAAGGGTCGTCGATTTTGACGGAATCCTGGCGGACAGGCAGTACTCACAACCTGAAAGGAGATTTTTCCAAGTAATCCTATATTGGATTTTCAAAGATAACTATTGGCTGTATTTGGTATTACAATACTGATGTTATAAATGAAAGTAGTGTATGATAGAACGCTTCCAAAGGAAATGTATTTACATTACAAATGTACTTTGAAAGGCAAGCGTAGATCTGTATTTGCCTATGCAAAAACTGTATACAATTACCGACATATGAGAAACCCTTTGCTGATTAAAAAAGGTACAGCAGGTACATGAGGGGCCTGGATCAGGAATTGTACTGTTGGTCAGAATAAGCAAAAAAATTAAATAATGCACTACCTGCCTGGAGTCTGCATGTTTTCCCTGTGCGCGTTTCCTCTGGGTTCTCCAGTTTCCTCCCACACTCCAAAGACATGCTTGTAGGTTAACTGGTCCCTGTCTAAATTGGCCCTATTTACCGTAAATACTCAAGTATAAGACGACCCGAATATAAGCCGAGGCACCTAACTTTACCAAACAACTGGGAAAACTTATTGACTCGAGTATAAGCCTAGGGTGAGAAATGCGCAGCTCCTGTAAGTGGAAAAGAGGGTCAACAATGCCCATTTGCAGCCTCACTGTGCCCATTTACAGCCATAGGTCCCCCGAACTTCAAACTTGGTAGTTAAGGGTTCCTAGATGCCCCCTAGCTGCAGACAAAATTTGGGGTCTCTGGACCCAAAGAGTCCCCAAATGACATTGCTGCAGATGGACACAGTTGACCGAATTTGGGGCCCTGTATCTCGGGGTCACTTGGTGCTAGGAACCCCATCTTTGGATATGTTGTAGTGCTAGTGCCACTGGGTTTGAATACCAAATTTGGGGTTCCTAGCACTAAGTGTCCCCGGAAAATGTCAAGCACTTTTCTGCAGCAAACATTTTCCGAACCGACTTTGGGGCCCCGTATCTCGGGGTCACTTAGTGCTAGGAACCCCATCTTTGGATATGTTGTAGTGCTAGGTCCACTGGATTGGCATACCAAATTCAAAATGGGGTTCCTAGCACCAAGGGGTCCCAAAGTCGGGTCGGAAAATGTCATTTTCTGCTGCAGAAAAGTGCTTGACTCGGGGGGGCACTTTCAGCACAAAAAAAAGTGCTGAAAAACTCGGCTTATACTTGAGTATATACAGTGTTTGTGTGCGTGCAAAAATTTACAGCACTATACAAGTACCTGTAATTATTAAAATGAATAAATAATACCTTTGATGACAACTAATATTCCAACCACCATCACTTAACCACTTCAACACCGCCCATAGTCATATGACGCCCACAAGGTGGATCTACCATCCTGGGTGGGCGTCATATGACGTCCTCGGATTCCCGGCCGCCTGGGGGGCGCGGGCGCGCGCCTGCGGCATCGCTCGGGACCCGGTGCGAGTGTCCGCCGGGGACCCGGTGCGAGTGCCCGTTAAAACAACGGGACCGGGCGGGACCGTGGAGCTGTGTGTGTAAACACACAGCTCCACGTCCTGTCAGCGGGGAGGAGACCGATCATGTGATCCCAGTACAGAGGAACACATGATCGGTCTCCTCCCCTTAAGTCCCCTCCCCCTACAGTTAGAATCATTCCTATAGGGACACATATTAACCCCTCCAGCGCCCTCTAGTGTTAACCCCTTCCCTGCCAGTCACATTTACACAGTAATCATTGCAATTTTATAGCAACGATCGCTGTGTAAATGTGAATGGTTCCAAAAATGTGTCAAAAGTGTCCGAAGTGTCCGCCGCAATGTCGCAGTCACGAAAAAAAAATCGCAGATCGCCGCCATTACTAGTAAAAAAAAAAAAAAAAAAAAAATTCAATAAATCTATCCCCTATTTTGTAGACGCTATAACTTTTGCGCAAACCGATCAATATACGCTTATTGCGATTTTTTTTACCAAAAATATGTAGAAGAATACGTATCGGCCTAAACTGAGGAAAAAAATAGTTTTTTAAAAAAAAAAATGGGATATTTATTATAGCAAAAAGTAAAAAATATTGTGTTTTTTTTCAAAATTGTCGCTCTTCTTTTGTTTATAGCGCAAAAAATAAAAACCGCAGGGGCGATCAAATACCACCAAAAGAAAGCTCTATTTGTGGGAAAAAAAGGACGTCAATTTTGTTTGGGTGTAACGTCGCACGACCGCGCAATTGTTAGTTAAAGCGACGCAGTGCCGAATCGCAAAAAGTGCTCTGGTAAGGAAGGGTGTTTAAAAGCCCTGTATTGAAGTGGTTAAAAAAGGCATCACTTTGCCTTGAAAACCTGAAAACCGCCACTGAAGTAAAAAACGCTTTTTGATCAATAGTACAATTTTTGACCCATTCCATAAACCATTAAGGCTGAGAAGAAAAATCACCCCTTTGCATGTTCATAGTCAATGACCCAACAAGGTGGACAGACCTTTAGATTTCATTCAGGATGGGCGATTAGGTTCTCTGCTGGCAGAGGACCTTCTGCCCTCATGTAGAGCCTCAGTTAAGAGTTTCACCCTCTACAAACCAAATGGCTGGTGCCACCCTGTTCACATGTAGCCGCCTATATCAGCAGTTACAGTCATTTATGGCCTCCGACCATCTCTGGACGCAGGTAGTGCAGCTGCCTCCAGATGCAGAGTTAAACTGCAGCCTAATCACTCTCTGAATGAGGACTTAACATCCAATTAAAAGTAGAATTGCTCCCTCCACCCTACTGACACCTATGCCGACTAACCTGTGTAAGAAAGATGTATATACTTACCTATTTTCAGTGCGTTTTTGGTTTGATCATGTGATCCCCTGTGCCAGCCAGCGCCAGCTTGACAAATGCTGGTTATGCCTGGGAGCAGTGACGTCACCCATAGGCTCCTATGGCCAATATGTTGTAACCTTCCACCCCCCCGCAGCCGCCGCTGACCAACATACGGGAGCCAGATCATGTGACCAGACTGGAATGGGCTGAACATAGGGAAGTCTATCTTGCACAGATTAGCATTGGTGTTCATGGGTGGAGGGGGGGGGGGGGGTTAGGTTATCCTTGGAATTCTACTTTGCTTATGTCTTCCATTGTAAGCTCCCAGGAGCAGGGCCCCCCAACCCTCTTGAACTGAATTGTATTGTTGCTGTATGGTCTACCTTTATATTGTAAAGCACTGCATAAACTGTTTAAAACATATTATACACGATTTATATAGTGCCAAGTCCATCAAAGCAAAATGTGTGCAAAGTCTTAGTTTTTTCATTTTTTTTTAGAAAGCAGCCACAGCCTGCATAGGAAAGCCTGTTCCCTGCCAGCAAGCTGTAGAGAAGGAGCCTTGCGCTATGTAAGAAATCATTGGCCTACCTACAGGATGTCCACCATGCCCCCTGCCGAGTTAGACCTATAAGCTCCCTGCTGACTGGTGAACCCTAGTTCTTTGCGGGGGGCAGGGGGGGTGTCAGATCCCTGCAGAGAGACCACTGCTTCCACACAGAACACAAGGGACCGTTTCTGCAGAATGCTGCTTTCTATTTAAAAAAAAATGCAGATTTTTTTAAACTGTCACGAGTTGGGCTTTAAACTGAAAGTACCGTTGGCATTTAATATTAATATGCTGTGGGAATACACAGATCAAAAATTGCAAAAGACAAACTCAAAGCGCAAGTCCCTTGCTTAATGTCTGCAGAGCATTGCTGCTTGATCAATTCACCAAAAATGCAGACCATTGCACCATTAACCATTTCCCTGCCCAGACACAGCCGTTTTTTATTCCCCCGAAGACCCTACTTATTTTTTTTTTTTCCCCCTCCCAGGTTCCCTCAATACACACAAAATACAAAATGGTGTAAAATGTAAAGAAATGACACAAACTGGATGAATTTAATTTCCAGCAAAATGTTTATTACAAAAAAGAAAAAAACAAAACAAAAACAAAACACACAAATAAAAAAAAAAAAAAACACAAAAGACTGAATTACATTGGGGGGAGAAGGACTAGAACGAAAAATGATGATGTAAAATATATATATTTAGGAAAACATTAAATAAATAAGGATTTAACACCTTTGCCTCCCAGGCCTGCTCCCCTCAAGGTCAGCAAAGGGGTTAAAAAAGATAAATATATATATTTTATGTTGGTAAAAAATAAAAAAAAACACAGAAATGTCAGCAGGTTTACTTTTTACAATGTGCGAGGGGGGAGAAAATAAATTAAAGAAAAAAAATAAAAAAGATACACAACTGTTAAGATCAAAATAAAAAAAAATAAAAAGAGGTGTAATACCACAAAAAAAAAAAAAAAAAAAAAAAAAGGTGTTTTGTTTTGTTCTGTTTTTTTTTTTTTTTTACTTTTATGAGCTTGTGGTTTCCGGGAGGCTGGTCTCAGGCACAGAAAGGGTTAAGGGACTACTCCCAGCTTCTATACTTATACAAGCTAATGAAACACAGAAGTAAAGGCAACAACAAAAAGCAGTGATATAATAGTGAGCGGTCTTACACACAAATAGCCACTAGATGTCACTGAGTGCGCTGGTGTCGGACAGTACAAGCCGTGGACGGGGGTCTTATCCAAGAAACGCTACTCAACGTCACACCATACAAAACCACAAAGGGAGGCAATACATAGAACAGCCTTATGACTACACTGGCCTGTGATGTACAACCTGCCTGAAGGCCAAGCACTATCTGACCTGCAACTGCTGATTACCAAGACATGGCTCATTCTGCTGTAATAAATACAACAAACTGGCTTGTATATGGGCGGCAACTTTTTTTTTTTTTTTTTGTGGGTCTGGTTTTTGTTTTTTCGGGGGGGGGGGCTGGGTGGGTTGAAGCGCAACTCCACTTTTGAGGAAAAAAAAAAAAAAACAAAAAAACATTCCCCTCTGGTTGATCCATGTACATTACAAGGATTTTAACAAACTTAGTTGCAGATTCCTACCTGTTGGTATTCTGTAGAAATCCCTGTGTGTCCCTGCGGAGTGAGTAACGGGAGTGGTTTGCTAATTATCAACCAGCTGCTGCAGAGTCAGGGCCCTAATGAGGAAAGCTGCTGGGCCTGCATCCCTTTAGACGCAATTTTTTTTATTGGGAGTGTCTTTCCAAAAATTAAATTTTTGTTGCAGGGGATGCCTGAAATCTGACTTGCAGACTTCTGGGAAAATCAGTGAGCCAATCATACAAGCAGGAAATTATGTTTCTGGGGGGGGGGGGCGTGCTGTACACCGTCTGTGTACAAAACACCTCCAGGTAGCCATATTGCATTTACAGAGAATGACAGCGGCTGCAGATTGAAAAAGGAAAGGCCATTTTTTAGCACAAAAAAAAAAAAAAGTGCTGAAAAACTCGACTTATACCTCGAGTATATACAGTATATTAATATTTTTTTTCATGAAAGTGGAGTTACCCTTTAACCATTTGAACAAAAAGCAGGCCAGCGTTCTATAGTTTGCCCCCAACTAATACGAATGTCACTTTTGCGGAATGGCTTGGCTTATTAGAGTCAGCGCTGAGCAGTAGGCAGAAGCCGCCTTGAGTGATTCAGCATGAGGGGGGGCACGAAATGGGCAGCACATGCAACCTTTTCTGCAGTGGTGAACGTTGGGGGGGGGGGGGGGGGGATAGTCTGGCCTTTTGGCTTTTTTACCTGTGCTAAAGGAGCCTTTCCCCTGGACTAGCTGCAGAAGTAGAAAAAAACATCTACAGGATTGCCAGGTAATAAAACTATAATAATATAACTAATGCAAGCGCCTGGCTGCATCGTATGGGTTTTTAGCGTTTGACCAAAGCATCACTTTACCAGTTCATTCCCACAGACAAAAACACAAAAAACAGAAGGATAGAACAGGTTACACTGAGCAAAGTACAATGCAAAAAAACAACAGTCTGCACTACCCTGTAACATTCAACTCAGATTTTACCGTTACTCTTGGGACTCTTCAGATCTGAAACTCCTATGTGCGCAAAACCCTCAGAATGAGTCACGGCCAAACCCTGCGACTACTGCGCAACTACTGCCCGTTCAATCACTTCAATGTACACAACTTGAGACAGCAGAGAGTTAGAACAAGACACAGTGGAGCTTATACAACAAAGCAGTGCAAAGTGCAATGATAATGGGGAATAGGCCGTTACCCGCGGTCATTTTTGGAGGGGTCAGTCTGCCCACAGGCTTCTGTATAGAAGCTGACAGGCAAATCTCACTTCTATTACTGTAATCTTTGTGTTCTGCAATTACCTGCCCAGTTATCCTCTCCCATTGTCTGATCACCAGATGAAAGCCCTGATGAAGCAGCATTTGTGAACGCCTTGAAAATGTGTTGGCTGCACTTTATGATCTCTTGCCTGTGAGAAATCATTACTGGTCTTTTTCAAGACTTGTGAAGCCATCATCCTTCTATACACTTCAAAAACTGTTCCAGGGATCCCCCAAGCTGACAGAGAGCGGCTTCCAAAAGCTGAACTGATTGCTGGATTATACTTGGCTTTCAATCCAGCGGCCTACCAACTTGTCTTTAAGTGCACTTTCACACTGCCAGCGCCCAGGCGTTGGCGGTAAAGCGCTAGAAAGGGGTCTAAAGGCTCCTGTAACAGGGGTAAAAGGCTGTATTCTTTCAGGTGCTTCTGATATAGTTTGGGGTTGATTTTCAAAAACTGGAGGGTGCAAAATCTGGTGCAGCTGTGCACGGTAGCCAATCAGCTTATAACTTCAGCTTGTTCAATTTAAAGCGTAAAGAGTTCCGCCTGCAAAAAATAAATGAAAAAAGTCAGCAGCTCTAAATACTGCAGCTGCTGACTTTTAAAATAAGGACACTTACCTGTCCAGAGTGCCTGCGATGTCCTCACCGGAAGCCGAACCGTCCCCGGGTGGTGGCGCCGGTATCTTTGGTAAGGGAATCAGGAAGTGAAGCCTTGTGACGGAGGAGGGGCCAGACATGGCATAGTTCGCCACAGATTCTGTGGCAATCTTTCGCCGGAAGTGGGAGCAAATACTTGGATTAGACAAGTATCTGCTCCCCCCCCGAAAGGTGCCAAATATGACATGGGGGGAGGGCCCAGATCAGCGGAAGTTCTATTTATGGGTGGAACTCTGGTTTAAAGTGCACCTTTAGTCAGAAAATTAAAGCGGAGTTCCACCCTAATGTGGAAGCTCCGCTATCTGCTTCCTCCACCCCCCCCCCCCCTCTGGTGCCACATTTGGCACCTTTCGGGGGAGGGGGTGAACAGATACCGGTTACGTTGCAAGGGTGCCACGGCGACTTTTGACATTTGCGGCCCCTCCTGCTTCCTTCTGGGAGACACACACAGGTCCCAGAAGACAGCAGGACCATTCAGAAAGCACAGCGCAACTCGTGTATGCGCAGTAGGAAACAAGCTGGGAGGCCGCAAGGCTTCACCTCCCGTTTCCCCTAGTAAGGATGCCGGCGCCTGCACCCGGAGCCGATGGACGGGTCAGCTTCGGGTGAGGACATCGTGGGTTCCCTAGACAGGCAAGTGTCTTTATATTAAAAGTCAGCAGCTACAGTATTTGTAGCTGCTGACTTAAATTGTTTTCTCCCCCAGGCTGGAACTCTGCTTTAAGTCCCACTAGATCACTATAGGCTGGCCCCTTTTGCAGGTATAGCTATGTAAAACATTAAAAATAAGCATCTATACTGTTTAATAATACACTGTCTCATCCTGCTCTGCACATGCTCAGTTGCTCTTCATTTTTAGGCACTGCCGAGTTTGTAGAGACCGATTTGCTGACAGCCTTAAATGAAACCCTCCTATCCTTCACAGCCAAGGAAGCTGCTTCTGTTTGATCTTCAACTGCCATGCACATTGGATCAGTTATGACAAGCCATTTGATGGTTTGACAGTTTGCTTGAGGACACAAGCAAATGTGACCGGTAACAGTTCCAGGAATGTTTCGAAACCGTTACATAGATGGGTTTAGTTCTACTTTCTGATTTACGACTGGGTTGCTGGGCTTCAACAAAAGCCTCCAGCAAGAACAGGAGCAACGCTGGAGGCAATTTACAGCGCACACTAATTTTGGTAGCGTAATTATTAATGTGGAATGTAGGTTTCTTGCTAAAGAACGTTATTTATCAAGTTATGGGTAAGGTTTTGCTTTAAGATTTTGACAAAAAAAAAAAAAAACCTGGAAGCTGATTAGCTACCGTTCACAGCTGCACCAGATCTTGCACTCTCCAGTTTTAGTAAATCAACCCCTTTGACTTGCTTTAGGCCCCTTTCACACTTATGCGACTTCAAAGTTGCGCGATTTTGCCGCGATTTCAAGGAATGCCTGTGTAAGTGGCATCAAAATCGGACCAGTGCAGGGACTACTTTGAAGTCGGAAAGACTTAAAGTTGTACTAATATGAATGGCTGTCATTGGAAATCATGGGGAACCACTTGTCATGCTACTTTGCAGTCCCAAATCGTGGGACAAGTCGTATAAGTGTGAAAGGGGTCTTAAGGGCTGCTTATGTTGCTCAAAGGAGTTCCTTAGAGCTGCTTTTCTATTTGCACTGACGTGTGCAGAGAATGGATATAAGCAAATGCCGGTGTACAGAAGACCTTATTTCCTGGTCCGATTTTATCCAACCTGTGTGTTCGCACCGAACCAGCAGGTAGAGGGGGGGCCCCCCTTGAATTGGCCTCGGCAGGGATGCAGACCAGGAACTGGAGCGTTGGGTCCCCTAGAAATATAAGGAACTGTTAAGGGGTTTACCCCTCCAGCAAAAAAAATAAATAAATCGGGCAGACTGACCATCGAAGTGCAATCAGCGATAGAAGGATTCTGATTGGTTGCTATGCATTGCAGAGACTTGTTCTTAGCCTTACTGTGTAAGCTTTTTGGAAAGAAAGCCAGCGGGTCTTATGTCCCTGGTGCAGACAGTGAAGACAGACACTGGACAGGGGGACACCTTCAGCATTTTGTTCTAAAGACAGTAGAAATTGAGAGTAGAAGGAGCTACAGAGTTAACCTCTTCACCGCCAAAGAGACCAGCATGAGCACTCAAACATAAAAAATTAAAAACAGAACAAAAATAAAAACACCCTTAACAAGGTGACCCCCCAAGTGGTCTGATCCCATTATACAGTCCTAATGCTTAACGTCACACGGAAATGATGCCCCCAAAAATGGGGCCAGGAAATTTGGTGCAGGCTTCCTTATAATGGGTCACAAAGATACTTCTCTTATGTTTTGATGAGTAGTGTCTTCTCTGCTAAACAGTTAAAGCCAAACTCCAGGAAAACAGCTAAACGCATTGGGATCGATTTACTAAAACTAGAAAGAGTGCAAAATCTGGTGCAGCGCTGTATAGAAACCAATCAGCTTCTAACTTCAGCTTCTTCAATTAAGCTTTGAAAATAAAACCGGGAAACTGATTGGTTTCTATGCAGAGCTGCACCAGATTTTGCACTCTCCAGTTTTAGTAAATCAATCCCACTGTTACTCTATACTCCCCATCACCCTGAAAAGCCAGGACGGCGACACCACTCTGCAGAGCAACATCTTCCTGTGTCACTTATCCAGATCCAGCACTCTAATTGGACCATGAATAAGCATATCTTATTTCTTATGTCCTCCCTATAAGTCATCTAAGCATCTCCAGAAACAGGTTAGGACTGACAGCAAGATGCAATTGCAGCCAACTGGCCCCACAGTACAGAGTCTACCACACTCCGATTTTGCCTTTGCAAAGGAACGTGGGAGAGCTGGACTGGTCTACAAAACAGCAGCCTTGAAATTAATCCCCCCCCCCCAGCTCCATTCCCCACTCTACACCAATCCTAGGCCCAGGGTGTGCATCAGGCTTCGACTACAGTCCAAAGCAAGTCCCGGTGTCCTGTCAGATTGTGTCCCCCATCGGCTACTGTCCGCTGTGTCTTGCGCATACGCAGTACACAGGACAAGCAGATTCTGAGAATATCCGAAGATGAACGGCGCCTGCGCCGTGAGTCCAGGTTCAAGCCCCACCATCCAAGTGGACATAGAGTTAGAATAAAAAAAGAGCCGAGCGCAGCGAGGCTGTGCCCAAAGCGAGGCCGCGAGGGGCTCTCTAACTTTGTGCAGCCCTATGTCCACTTGGATGGAGGGGCTTCCACCTTGACTCACGGCACAGGCGCTGTTCATCGTCTGAGATTTTCCGATTCTACTTGTCCTCCGTACTGCGCAAGCGATGCGCCTGCGCAGTACGGCCCAGACACTATACGATAGGCGGACACTATCCGACAGAACACCAGGTCTAAGCCACTTCTCCAGTCAGATGCAAGGGCCCCTAGTGCTGGGTCTCAATGTACAGCTTTGGATCTAGAGCAGTGATGGCAAACCTTGGCACTCCAGATGTTTTGGAACTACATTTCCCATGATGCTCCACTACACTGCAGAGTGCAAGAGCATCATGGGAAATGTAGTTCCAAAACATTTCGGGTTCCAAGGTTCCCCATCACTGATCTAGAGGGATCGAGTTCATGACTAAGGCAGGTCATAGATGATGCAATTCTTTTTGCATCATCATGCAAAGAAAAAAAAAAAAAATAGCTTGATTGCTCCAACACAAATCAGCATTGATAGGGGAATCCCTTCCACGGAGCCATTGCGTTCTCCTGGCAGGGTGGGGGTGCGGAGAACCGTCCCTGCTTGGAGAGCACAGGGATTATTGCTAGTGACTATAGCCGCTGCCAAAAATAGCATCTAAAAGTGCAAAATGCTGGTTGTACCCAAAGTGATCGATGGATCAACTTGGGTACAATCAGCCTGCCTGTAGATGGTTCAGCAGGGACCAGCCAAGAATTGATTCATTTATGGCGTCTATGACAGACACTCTAATGCACCACAAGGTGTTGTGGTTGCCTAATGCAGGTTTTAGGCCAGGTCATTTTACAAAAAAAAAAAATCTCAGGCAGGGTAGCAACAATACTGAAAAAAAGTATTACTTTTTAAAGCAGACCTTCCACCTCAGTGGCACGGTCCACTTATTTAAGGTGCGCTCCCTCCTTCCTCATCTCCCATAATGCAGGGGGTGAAAAAAAAAAATCCTGCCAAGATCTCTGGGAATGCGAAACAGCTCAAATTTTACCAGAAGTACAATGCAGGAACATCTTGCAGGATTGTGGCTACTCAACATTCTCCAGGATTGGAGAAGAGCACACATGTACTTTTGCAGCATTTTAGGAAGGGAAGGAGCTGCAACTTGAATATGCGGACCGTGTCATCAGTCTGCTTTAGACCTCTTTCACACCACACCGCCCATAGTGGCGGCGGTAAAACGCCGCTATTTTTTAGCGGCGTTTTAACGTCGGATTTGCGGCGCATTTCAGCCGCTAGCAGGACGCTTTTACCCCCCACTAGCAGTCGAGAAAGGGTTAACACCCCCGGCAATACATATCAGCGTTTTGCCGGCGGTATTACAACGCTGCCCCATTGATTTCAATAGGGAGCAGCGGTGGAGGAGCGGTAAACACACCGCTCCAAAGAAGCTGCTGGCAGGACTTTTCCTGACGTCCTGCCAGCGCACCGCTCCAGTGTGAAAGCCCTCCAGGTTTCACACTGCAGACAATGGTGCAGCTGTTTTAGGGCGGATTGCAGGCACTATTTCTAACGCTATAGCACCTGTAAAACGCCCTCGGTGTGAAAGGGGTCTTAGAGAAAACTAAATTGAGGTGCTCTTTAACACTAAACTGGAGTAAAGAGTGGCTTTGTATTTTCCTGGAGTTTAGCTGTAACTTTGTCCCCATGGGTCAGGTTTTAGTGCAATACAAACCTTACTATAAGGGGGCACAATTCCATCTACAAAATTGACCCTTTTTTTTTTGTTTGAAAAAGTTCCTTTTCTAACAAACCAAAGCACTGCCCTACTTCAAAATGTTGTGTATCATTTGGTTCCACACTAAAAAGGCATGACATTCAACTGCTCTATGGATAAAGCCTATATACCTTGGTGTGTCTTTGTTACCCAACAGGCCTCATTTCAGGACCTCATATATATTACTCTCACCGAATTGGTCTGTTCAAAAAATTTACAGACAAAACTACTGTATGCTGTGACCATGTAGTCACTTTCCGTGCTTCGTGACACGGCAGCAGCAAAGTATCGTCTGCCAATGCGGTGATATAAATTACTCTTAGAAAATATATTTATATTTTTTATAAAGTTACTGTGTGCAAAATTGTCATCACTTAAAATAGAAAACCTTTTATAAGAACTTCAAAACACATATAAAATCTGTTCCCCCAAAGCAGCGGTAAACTTCACAGTTATTACTTTGCTGGGGGAGGGGGGATAAGGGGGGGGGGGGTTAACTGTGGGATCGGGAGGGGGGGGGAGATATCAAGTAGACTTAAATCTAACATTTTTGTCTGCTTTAAAGAGAAAGGAGGGTGAAGTATTACGATCGGTGAAAACGTACCCGTTTGCCGCATAGCAAAAAGGGTCTTTGGTGCTTCAGGCCCAGGTCATGTGACCTAACCGCGGCATTACATCATGCGTCTCCCAGCAGCTCTACATTGTAAATGATGATGTCAGCAGAGCCTCCATTCACTCTACTGATGTTGGTGCCCCCATTGGAGGGCTACCATAGCATTAGATGGATAAGACAAGTTGCCAGCACACCGATAAGCTTTGTTCAAAAGAGCAAAGCTATTTTTATTGCAAGATCAAAAAGAAAAGCAATGGTTCAGGACTGTGCAAGGGACTGGGACAATGGCTGATGAAAGATCCATGCATGGTCCTGGAATGTTGCTCCTCTGAGATAGTGAAAAAAATAAAATAAAAAAATAAATAAAGAGCCTTTCACTTTGAAACATGCTTGTTGGTAGGCTGGCAACATTCCTTACCCATCTCATGCACTGTGCCCAGTAAGAAGTGGTTGCGGCACCCTTCTATCCACATGGTGGATTCCAGTAAGGTGTGCAGGAGGAATATATTTCATGCCCTGGCGTTAGATCATGTGACCTGGATTTGGAGCACCGCAGAACCAGCTTGTTGTTATAAACTAAAAGCCAAAACTTTTTGAGTGGCAAGGTGTTAGAACCCCTGTCAGGTTTTCAATGCCGTTGGTGGCCTCTGCAGGGAGGATATACCCTCTCTGATCCTGGTGACCCACTGTTCCCAGAATTGAAAGTGGAGGAAAATCCAAAAAAAAAAAATTTGGGGTCATCACCGAACAGGAACCTCTAGGGTAGGGTAATCTGTTCTGACAACAGGGAATTTCCCTTAGAGAAATTTCCCCTCACTTCTAATTGGGGTTGATTTACTAAAACTGGTGAGTGCAAAGCCAGGCTCACTTCTGCACAGAAAACCAATTAGCTTTCAGGTTTTATTGCTAAAAGCTTAAATTGAACAAGCTGAGGTTAGAAGCCGATTGGTTTCTTTGCAGAAGAGACAGATTTCGCCATCTCCAGCTTTAGTAAATCAACCCCATTGTGTCTACAAAAACAGGACATTAAGGGACGCAGATGGTAAAAAATAAAAAAAATTCTGACAGGGGTTTTAATTATTCCTATACATTTTGCCAAAGCCTCCATACTTGATTAAAGCAGACATAAAGTTAGAGCTTTGGACTGCTTTAATTGTTACACTGGTGGCACAGAGGAGGGGGTGACTGATACTGGAGATAGCATCAGATTTTGGAGTGACATTTCCTTCACTCTAGCTCCATGTAATAAGGCACAATACAGTTTGGAGAAAGGCTGTGACATCTTGTGCCTGCTCCTTCACCTCCAGGGGATTAGGGGGTTTGATCTCCTGGCTACACTGGCTCTTCCCACTGACCTCCCTACTTGCGGTCCCCGCTGCTCCCTGCGCTTTGCGGCTTCCCTCTGTCTCTGCTCGCGGCTCATTAGTCTCGGAATGCGGCTGGGCCCTTCCTGTCTCAGGAGTTTTAACCGTTCCATGTAATCTAGCGCTACTAGAGGCAAGACTGCACAGAGACTCCGCACCCCTTTGGTCAGGCTCTGGTTTACCCTTTTTGCCAAACGCGATGGAGCCCTGAAAAGCCTCTTCCACCAGGGCTCCTTGCTGCTGGCCCTGGACAGCCTGGCGAGCACAGGTATGCGGCTCCTGTAGCCACCTTTATACGTTTTTGGGAAAAGGGAGAAGAGCCCGCCTTCTCGCACTGCTCCACAGCGTTGGAGGACCCTGAAGACTGGCCGCGGCAAACGCAGCAATGCCTTCAGCCATAATTTACGCCCTCGCTTTGGCCACTCCTTAAGCCATTGACTTGACGGCTTTCCCACAGAACCAGCCACCAGGGAAATAGACAGAAAAAACCCAGGGGAGGTGAACACCCCGACCGCTATTGCCAACACTGGTACATAATACAGCCTAAGCCTGTAACTCATGGCCAGCACGGCTAGGGCCCCCCAGCTCTGCGCCAGTAACATGAAGGAGGCGGGGCTTAGAGCAAACACCCAGCACAGCAGTATGTAGCCACAGAGCAGGCTGGCCCCAAGGGTCTCTAGAGCCACGAGCACAGAGTCTAAAAGTGGCCCTGGCCTCCAGAGGGTGAGGAGCGCCAGCAGCAGGGGAAGCAGAGACCACGGGCAGGAGGGCCTGGAAGCTGCCAAAAGGGTTAAAGCAGCACAAAGAGCATGGCTCGGTAGGGAGGAGGGAACCTGCGAGTGCCCCGGGCGGAGGGAAACCTCCGGCTCTGCCACCTGTACAGACGTCAACTCAAAGTAGGGGACATCAGGGCCTGGACTGCCATCCGCCATGGTGCGCTCTGAAGAAGCACCTGCGTCTGCAACTTGTTCCTCATCCTCAGAGCTGCAGAGGCTGAAAGTGCCACTTTCTCCCCCCTCCTCCTCATCATCATAATAATCATCCTCCTCATCATCATCCTCCTCCTCCTCCTCCTCCTCCTCCTCCCCAGGCCTTACTTTCAGGCTCTTGGGCTGCTGTCGGACTTCAGCGGCATGTTTCTGGCGAAGCTCCTGCTCCCGCCGCTTGTTGTACTCCAGCTGGTTGCCCAGCTCTGTTTGGTGCTGCATACGGATCAGTTCACTTCGCGTGTGCTGCAGCAGCTGCAGGTGGCGGAACTCCAACTCCTGGGTGCACTCGTGCTGTCGCAATAACATGGCACACTCCAGGTCTCGTTGCGTCTGCTTTTTGTTCAGCTCCTGCCAAAAAAAAAAACACACACATTCTGTTATTTACAGCTTATAACAAATCGGAAGCATTAGACACTTGTGCATGCATCAAGAGGAAGACTAGGTCAACATTTTTTTTTTTATCAGTTTTGGAAAGCAGCTGTGGGAGCAGTTGGATCCTCTGCAGGTTTTTGCTGCCTATGCTTCCACTATTCAACCTCTCTTCATGACCAAAAAGAGGAAACTGGCACCCACCTCTCGGAGAAGGTCTTGGTCCAGGTTGTGCCTTGCCAGCAGCATCTTTCGCTTATACTGTCGACACTGGAGCTCGAAGTACTGGCGCTGCCTGCGCAGGAGGTTGGCCTCCTCCTCTGCCTGGTAGTGCTGCATGCTCTCTTTTTGGCGGAGTAGCCACTCCTGCTTCTCCCGCTTTGGCGTGCTCTGATTCTCCTGCAACTCCTGCCAGGAAAACACACACACGTATATATGTTACATCAAATATTCAGGCCACGTGAAGCCTCTATGTAGGCTAGCATTCTAAAATAGAGGGGGTGGACAGACTGTTCTGAAGCCCTCAAATCCCAGACTGCATATTAGCCGCTCTTTCATTGTTTGGATAGCAGGTAACAATTGTTTAGCAGCATTTAATTATAGAAGATGCTCTCCCCAGCGTTCTGCTCCAGGGACCCCTCAACTCCTCCTCCACCCACCTCATCCCTCTGTAAACATTTGCTTTATGCGCGTGAGCATGGAGGAATGGGGCACTTTTTTTTTTTTTGAAAATCTTTTTATTGAGTATAGAAAAAACATACAAACAAATAACAAACATCTGTAAACCTGCCACAGCTTTGGAATAGACCCACGCAGGAGTCAGTGCCAGCCGGCAATTGGACTGCTTCCATTATCAGTGACAAACAGCTGTAGCACATCTACAAGAAAAGAACATACAAACAACCTAGTGTTGTGTTGGCTCCCGCTCAATTTAAAGGAATGGGGCACTTTAAAAATGTATTTATTTCTTATTTATTTAACTTTTTTACACTGTCCCTTCAATCTTTTTTTTTTCCTCCGATCACTTTAATTGCTATCAGAAGGAATGTAAACGTCCCTTGTGACAGTAATAGGTGGTGACAGGTACTCTTTATGGAGAGATCTGGTGTCTGCAAGACCCCAAATCCCTCCTTTGCAATTAAAAGCATTCAAAAACGCCAAGTTTGGCCGTTATGAAAGCTGTCATTTTTTTTTTTAAATCTGGCGCCTTTAAGTCTTCTGTAAACTGGAAGTGATGTCATGACATCACTTCCGGGTTACTAGATTCGAGACCCGATTGAAGCGGATTCCAACTTCATGCGGACGTGCCGGCTGTTCGCTGCTCGGGCCTCCCAGTGAAACAGGAGGCAGGAGGGGGGCTCGGACGTCCCCTCTTGCTGCTTGGGGATACCAGCTTCTTAGGCCACATCGGTTGTCATAAATAGAAAGTCAACCCGCCGGCTCTACAAAAAATGTCCACGGGCCGGTTGCACGTGAATTCATCATGTGCACCGACGGGCCGGAAATTTGGCAGCAGCGGGCTGTAGGTTCTACAGCAATCTCTCTGCACAACGTGCTGTACATCCTAAACTCCACACCCCTCTGCACACTTTTGTACGCCACGTTACATTTCTGTGTACATCACACATTCCACACAGTGCTGTACATCATTTACTCCGCACCCCTCTGAACATCCTACATTTCAGACCACAAGCCTAACCTGCACACAGTGCTGTAAATCAAAAGCCTCATACACACGATCGGACTTTGTACAAACTTTCCCGTGGATTTTTGTACAAAGGCCGTGAACTTGTATTGCATACACACGGCAGGACTTTTTCAGCCAACTTTCACCAAATCACGTGGTTTTTCTGCTCTTTACCGCCACCTTTGGTCAACTTCTGTATTGTTGTCTGATCTTTTGCATTGGTTCTGAACATGTGTGTTTGTACTTTGTACAAAAGTCCTATGGTTTTCTGTACACACGATTGGACTTTGCTCCATCAGACTTTTGTTGCGATGAAAACCGAAAAAGTTTGTCCGATGGAGCGTACACACGGTCGGATGTTGCCTCAAAACAGCTAATTTGCATGTTTGTTGTCAAAAAGTCCGATCGTGTGCAAGGGCCTATATACTTCACACCACACCCCTCTGTACATCCTATTTTCTAAAAGGTCTCCCTCTGTACACTATTTTACAGCAATCCCTCTGCGCACCATACTGTACATCCTATACCCCATAACCCTTTAACTTCTCATATTTCACCCTGTTCCAGCCTGCACATTGTGCTGTACATCCTATACCCCACACCTCTCTGTACACTATCTTCCAATATTCTACAGCAATCCCTCTGCACACTGTGCTGTACATTCTAAATGCTACACTACAGCCCTCTATATCCTATACCCCACACTCACCCTGCACACTGTTGTGCATCCCATACCATTTATCTAAATACACCACACGCCCTCTGTGCATCCTATATTCTAGAGCACTCCCTCTGTATACCCTACAACAGGCATATGCAATTAGCGGACCTCCAGCTGCTGCAAAACTACAAGTCCCATCATGCTTCTGGGTGTCATGCTTGTGGCTGTCAGAGTCTTGCTATGCCTCATAGGACTTTTAGCTCTGCAACAGCTGGAGGTCCGCTAATTTCATATCCCTGCCCTACAGTATATTCCACACCATGCACCTCAGCACACTGTGATAGAGAGATATATATATTATATATATATATATACATACATACATACATGTGTGTGCACGCGCACACACACATATATATATACATATATGTGTGTGCGTGTGTGTGCGTGTGTGTGCACGCGCACACACACACACATATATATATATATATATATATATATATATACACATACATACACATACATACACAAATATTATATATATATATATATATATATATATATATATATATATATATATATATATATTTATATATATATATATATATATATATATATATATATATATATATATATATATATATATATATATATATACATATATATACATACACATACACACATATACATATATACACATACATACACTATTTTCTACAAGCTGGTAGACTCAGATTACAGAAAGTATCTAATACAGCCAGCCCTTGTTTAGACCCCTCCGTTTTGCTCACCTCCTTGAGCTGCTCTTTGCGGATCTTGTACTGCCTCTTCTGGCTCTCCAGCAGGTTGGTCAGCTCCTTCTTTTGCTGGCCAAGGATGTGCTGCTGAAACTTCTTTTCCTCTGTCATAGCGGACTTGGCCTGTGGGCAATAAAGTAAATTTGTTTATTATATTAGAATGACCCATGTTACCCTTTTATGTGAAATCCAATAAACTTCACTCTGACCTGACATTCCAACATATTTATAGATCGTTTAAAAGTAGGTAACACACTATCTAAGGCTTACCACCTACACCGGACTTCCCAATAAATTCCATGTGTCCATCTTTATCTCTCTCCATCCCAAAAAGTTTTTTTTTTTAATTCTATATTACTCACCTGGATGAGTTCTGATACTTTTGTTAAAGTGGTTGTAAACCCTTCTATATACCTAGTGAAGTGACTGGCCTCAGGTGATACACATATGTGTATCAAATCCTCCTACATAACTTGTACCTATTTATCGGCAGTCTTCTCTTTATCCATTCAAAGTGCAGAATTTACAAAGCTGATCTGATTGTTCAGAAAAAAAAAGGGGGCAGAGAGATGAAATTACACTGTGGAGAGCTCAGAGCCGATTCGAGAGCAGAACCCCCCCCCCCCCCCACACACACTTTTTCACATAGAAACAGAGCTGCGGCTGTCAATCAGCTGGAGATCCCCCCCTCTGTCACAATTTTTCTCTTGGTGTCAGGAAAACTTTTCAGAAGTGATTCATGCTGATAGAGGAATGAAGAAGCAGAGGCTGCATTCACACCTGGGCGTTTTGAATCGCAGACAGATAAATCGCACTGCAGTTGTTGCAAATCTGCCCGTGATTCGCCAATGCCAATCTGTGAATGCAGCCTTAGTGCTCTTAATTGAAACAAGCACATACTATAGAGGAATATTCTTTGTTCATATTTCATATCGGAGGTTTACAACCACTAAGTCTGAACCTATTTTAGTTGCCTAGCAATACATACTGGTACGGTCAGATTCATCCTGTCCACATTACCAGCAATTTTTTTTTAAAGCTCTAAAGCTCTGCAACGGGAAAAAAAATTATTTACAAATTCTATGGCCCTATGTGGAAACCTTCTTTAACCACTTCAATACCAGGCACTTTCACCCTCTTCCTGCCCAGGCCATATTTCAGCGCTGTTGTGCTTTGAATGACAATTGCGTGGTCATGCATCACTCTAACCCATATGAAATATTTATCTTTTTTTCCCACAAATACCATGCTTCCCC
This sequence comes from Lithobates sylvaticus, assembly GCA_028564925.1. Taxonomy (NCBI): domain Eukaryota; kingdom Metazoa; phylum Chordata; class Amphibia; order Anura; family Ranidae; genus Lithobates; species Lithobates sylvaticus. Next base: position 279,881,824 of record CM053031.1, read on the forward strand.
CGAAAATAAGTCCGGGTCTTCTATTAATAGTGGCAACAAAAGACACAGTAGGGCTTATTTTCAGGGTAGGTCTTAACATGTAATGTGCTGTCTTCTCTCCCCCCTCTCCCTCCTTAGCCTGTCATGAATTCCCAGTATGAACCAAGTTAAAATTCTTGTAAAATCCTATAATCCACTCTATTACAGTAGTATATAATGTACAATGTGTGCGTTTCTGTAATATAACCTTTGTTATATCGCCGCTTTCGTGACCCGCCGCAGCTCTCTTCCCTGCTCTGAGCACTGCAGTGGGGGACAGAGATCCCCCGCCAGAAGCTTGGAGAAGGAGGAGAGCAGTGGGAGGTCAGCTGAGCGCCGCTGTACCGAGGGGGTATTCGGCACAATTAGATTACAGAAACACAGTTTACATTATATAATACTGTAATAGAGTGGATTCTAGGAATTTATAAGCATTTTAAAAACTTGGGCTTATTTTTGGGGTAGGGCTTATATTGCAGCCCTCCTGGAAAATAACAGGTGGTTTTATTTTTGGGGGGTTCTTTTGGTGGTATTTAATCACCACTGGGTTTTTATTTTTTGCTAAATGAAAAAAATACATTTTTAAATAAAACAGGTTTCTTTTGTTGTGGTTATAAAATTTTGCAAATAAATAATCTTTCTTCATAAATTTAGGCCAAAATGTATTCTGCTACATTTCTTTGGTAAAAAAAAAAAAAAAATTATAATATATATATATATATATATATATATATATATATATATATATATATATATATATATATATATATATATATATATATATATATATATATATATATATATATTTGCCATACTTTCACCAGTGCAGTACAGTGTCATCATATAAGAGGTGTGGCGGTGAGTAGGGACACTGACTGGTGACAGTATGTTAAAAATAAATAAATTGATTAGAGCAATACAGTGTTACCATAGTAACATTGGACTACTCTGGGTAAGTGACCAGGGTTTTTTTTTTTTTATATACATTACGATTGCTTATACCAGTGAAATTCACTATTATGAGCAACCATTTTAACTGAATATAAATCGATTCAGCGTGTATTGTTGCGATTAGCTGTGATTGGCCACAGCTAATCACATGGTACAGATGGGCTGCGATTGGTCTTGTCTGTATCGGGCCGCTGACAATACCATGATCCAATCACAGCTAGCAATACAATTGTACACAAAGAAAGGCATATATGGAAGCCATCCATTGTTTACAATTGTCATGTGATCTGCAGTGATTGGTCACAGCGATCACATGGAATCGTCAGCGGCCCGATACAGTGATCTGTCTTTAGCCGTGTCTGGTGGACACAGCCAGGTACACATTGTGCTGCAACACGGCCCATGGGGCGTTCCGGGAGGATGTCATATGACCTTCAACCTGGGCGACGAATGTCCTGCCTGGCCATCATTTGTCTATAAGCCGGGCAGGAACTGGTCAAAGTAAACATTTCCTGAGAAACACACAAGGACTGTCTTTTCCCTTGTGACGATGCTAGTTCAGGCCAATATACCTTATTGAACCCAGTTGGTCAGTGTATGAGTCACTCGCTGACATGGAACAAGTTTACATATCTGTAAAATCAGCGTAAACCCAGACATCCTTACTGGTGTAAATCCAGCCGGGAGAGACCCTTGTAACCGCAATGGTAGTAGTAGTGCAGACCCAGAAATTAAAGCAGAGAGCTCTCACCAGTAGAACCCCTAAGGGATACAAGAAACTGTTTAACTGTCAAACATCTACCAAAAACAGTTTGGGCTGGACTGACCTTTTAGGAAGCCTGTACTCCTTTATTACAAACTGAATCCAAGCGCTCCAAACTTTTATTGTTAAACATCATGGACCATATACTGTACCATCATCTTCTCCTGCTTGTACCTGAACACCCAAGCACTCACCTCCTTCTCAAATATGACCTGGTGTTTCTTGGTAAGCTTATCAGTCTCTGCAGAAAAATTGCTCCGGTGAGCCTCTAGCTCTTTGTCCAGACGCTGTTGGTGCTCATCCAGCTCCGATTTTAGCTTGTTCTCCAGAGCCATCAGTTGCTTCTGGTGCTGCCGCCTCATGCGCTTGTACCCGGACATCTGTTCTCGTAAGGCAGAGTCCTGCTCATGTTCCTGAATCTGACGAGTTACCTATGGTGCAGAACAGAATCAAAGATCAAACCCAAAAGAAACCAAAGAAGCCAGAGTTAGAGAAAAAAAAAAAAAAAAAAAACGTAGAGTAACCCTCACCAGGGAAGCGGTGCGGATAGTGGCAAAGTGGTCCCTGTTACGGCAGTAGGCCCTACGCCGAGCCGCAGAGGACGACTGCTGTGCTTCCATCTCTGGCTGGTATGGATCATCATATATGTTGTCGTGAGCCTGTAAAAAAGGAGCCGGTATGTGAATACAGGAACAGCAAGGAGGCTGGGTGTGTGGGTGTAAACAAGGGAAGGCCAACACTGCAATGAAAAAAAAATCTCTTTAAAGTATACCTGTCAGACACAAAGTGAGATAACATTTATTAGGGCTAGCATATTAATGTAAATCCATCTTTTAGGCCCCATGCACACGAGACGCAGATGCAAACTCTGCTGAACGCGTGTTTTAAAAACGTGCGTTTTGCTGTGTTTTCATGCCGCGTTTAGACGCGTTTGCGTCTATAAGCATTTGTAAAGATATCATATAGACCCTCCCCAAGCTCAGAAAGCATGTATTAACTATTTCTGCCATTTTGATCAGAGTAAGCAGCAGCAGAGAGAGCAGTTGTAAATGGATCCCATATTGAATATATGTCAGGAAATGCTCCTGATGTTGCTCTTGATGCGGCAGCAATGTCGTCGCAAATTTGCATGAGAGGTCCAGAATCAGCGCTTGTCGATATTGGACCCATCTGTTGATGGCACAGCGAATGTCCATTGGATATTTCACAAACATGTATGCATTAGTGAGTATATATGCTCTATGAACTCTAAACTAATTACGACATTTTAAACCAATTTTTCTAGTATTTTTTATGGTTTACCATCATATTTCTGAGTTTTCTGGTCCAAAAAATTGGGTTCCTTTAAAAAAGGCTTATAAACGCAAACGCGGCTAAACGCAGGTGCCTGCGTATAGCTACGTTTTGCGTCTGAAACGCGGAAAAGCAAAGTGTCTGAACGCATTTTTTTGCTTCTGGAAAAACGAGGTTAAACGCAACTGCATAAAAACGGGAAAAAACGAGACTGTGTACATGGACACATAGGATAACATTGCATGCGTTCAGGTGCAGTTGAAAAAAGTGTCCAACTGCCTCTGAACGCGCGTTTAACAGCGTCTCGTGTGCATGGGGCCTTAGCCTACTCAAGGACAGGTTATCTTCATATCCCACAATTCTCCTTTCCCACTGATACTTGCCTCCCACGTGCTCCCCTGTCAGAGAGCCTTGAGTGGGAAGCCCTGTGTAATAAGTTTACACGTTGCTACAGAACTTATGCAACCCCCCCCCCCCCATGAGACAGAGCGCAGGCCTGGTGACTTCAGCCAATTGCATCTTGTGAGGAAGGGAAGAATCTCTCATTAAAGGTGTTATAAACCCTCTTTTTTTTTAAACATATCATACTTACCTCCACTGTGCAGTTCGTTTTGCAGAGTGGCCCCGATCATAGTCCTATGGGGTACCCCAATGGCGCTCCCGGCTCCTCCTCGCATCGGTAAAGCCCCTAGGAGAAGCGCTGTCCCTAGGGGTTACCGTGCGGAGCGCGCTCCAGAGGCCAGAATTTGCGTCCATTGACACAGAATGCTGGACTCGGCCCCATCCCCTGGGTAATTGGATTTGATTGACAGCAGCGGGAGCCAATGGCTACGCTGCTATCAATCCAATTAAGAGCCGAGAACCCCTGCCGGAGATGCATTCTTCCTTTCCGGCAGGGGTTCTCGGCTCTTAATTGGATTGATAGCAGCGTAGCCATTGGCTCCCGAGAACCCCTGCCGGAAAGGAAGAACGCATCTCCGGCAGGGGAACGAATGGGCTCAGGTGAGTAAAATAGGGGGGCTGGTCAGTGACAGAAGTATTTCACCTTAATGCATAGGATGCATTAAAGTGGTTGTACACCCTGTACAACCACTTTTACCTACAGGTAAGCCTATATTAAGGCTTGAAATATCTCCTAAACCTCCACGGTTTAGGAGATACTTACTAAAATAATGAGCAGCATTGACATCGGCACGTGCGCCCTTTAGAAAGGGCACATTGTGCCCTTTCTAATAGGGGTCATGCGAAGCATAGTAGCCCATTATGCTTCTTTTAACTTTGCAGGGAAATAAAGAGGAAGTAAAACCCACCATGATTTACTTCCTCTTTAAAGGTGAAAAAACACGGAGGGTTTACAACCCCTTTAACCTTTACCTAGAAATTCTGAGTATATCCTGAGATATAGATATGGCGGTCATTGCAATTTTTTATGTCACGCGGTATTTTGTGCAGCAATTTTTCAAACGGGATTTTTTTTGAGGAAAAAAACACTTTAATAATAATAAAAAAAAAAAAAAAAAAACACAATAAATTTACCCCATGACATCACTTTCGCCCTCCGAAGTTCATAGAGATGGCCAGGGACTATTTGGTCCACGGGCAGCTCTATGGTAAACAGCCGCTGGGTTCATTCTCTGGCTCCCCGATCGCACAGGAGAGACTGGAGAAGAACCGGAAGGTGGCCGTCCAACTCCTGCCACCTGTAAAAGCAATCAAGCGGCTAAACAGCCACTATAAACAGCTTTTACAATGTAGAGACTCATCGGCTGGAAAAAGAGATAGATAGAGATAGATAGATAGAGATAGAGATAGAGATAGAGATAGAGATAGAGATAGAGATAGAGATAGAGATAGAGATAGAGATAGATATCTATCTATATCTATATCTGGAGGATGCCTGTATCTGCAGATATTTTCACTCAAAGTAAAATGACGTCATATGACATCTACCCGCGGGAAGAGGTTAAACTAACTTATCACTTCCCTGAACCCCAGAGAGTTAGTCCTCTGCTACTTACCGGCAGCCGGTGGATGACAGAGCTATTGGAGGTTACCGTGTGCTCTCCCTCCTGCATCATGGCCATTTCTCCGCTGTCATCAGAGGCATCTGCTAAGCTGTTCACTGAGCTGCTCTGGCTGCTGGCGCTAATGGACATGCTCGGTACGGACTGGCTGCTCTCCATGCTGGTTATGGTGCCTGTACAATGAAGAAACTGCTCCGACTCCTGGCAAGGAGGGGAAAAAAAGTGTTACACCGCTGCATGCTGGATTTTAAGTTGTCCTGTCTTCTGAGTCGGACCTACTAAATCAACAATTTGGTTTCCATTTCTATATTTTCCACAAGTTCAGTTACATGCTAAAATGTATTAACACTGAATCCTGAAGCTCCTCCCTTGCAGTGGGGCTGTGCCCAAAAGGGTTACCTGTTTGTTTAGGTCTAGGGGACTTGGTAAAGCACTTTTAATTGCCTGATCCTCTGTGCTGCCGGATCGGTCCCCACATCCTCCTCTCCCCTATGCATCGGCGCTCTAAGGTATCAAGACCAAAGCAGGACCCATAGCTTTGCATTAGACGCGAAGATGCGGAGGAACAGTCCACCGCTGAAGCATGGGGGAGCAGAGGATCAGGCAAAAAGTGCTTTTACGTGCTTTTACGTTCCCTAGACAAACAAGCAGTTAACCCTTGCAGTGTCTGTAGAGCTGAGAGCAATATAAGGTACTTTTTTTTTTTTTTAGTTAAGGTGGAAGTCCAGGCTTTTCCTAACTATGCTTAAACCTGCTCCCACCCAATTCAAATAACTACCCTGTGAAAGGAAGATGCTTATACTTCCGTATTCTGAGGGCACTATGGTCCAGTGACATGATCCACTGACAGCAGCAGCTTCAGGGGAGAGGAAAGACAACAGCAGATGCCCAATAGCAAGCCTATTTGTGACATCATTGCACATGCCTTTCAGCCGTTGTCAGTCTCTTCTCTCCCCTGAAGCCGGCTGCTGGGGAGATCACGTGAACAGATCAGAGTGCCCTCAGAATAGATACACATCTTCCTTTGACAGGGGAGTTAGAATGGGGGTGGGAGCAGGTTAAAGCATAGTTTAGAAAAGCCTTGGCTTCCACTTTAATTACATAATTGAATAGATTTTTGTTCTAAACCAGAATTTAGTGCCGTGAGCATGAGAGTTAAAGGATATGTTCACCTTTGGAACACGTTACATGTTCCACCCGTTTTATAGGGTGGAATATGCAACACATTCCAGCATCTGCAGCCTTTCCTCCCGATCCCCACTCCCTGTGACAGCGGGTGGGGGATACTTTCCCCTCGCCCCTTGTTACAAATTTAAACTAGCGTGGCCGTGCGGCTGCATCATTCATTTAGTTTCCTGTGATTGTAATTCTCAATGAACTTCAAGGGGGCTGGTGAATGCTCTCATAGTCCAATGATCTCCGTCTCTTAGGTAACTGCCTACCTGTACAAGGTACGGGCAGACAGCTATGCTGAGTGTCTGCAGAAGCCTAAGATTGCACCCGCGATGCTCTGTAGGCTTCTTAGAGAAAACAAAATAAATGCACTTTTTACCTGCAAAAATGTGCATTTGTTTAAATTTTTTCAAAAAGGTGAATTCATCCTTTAAAAACGCAGCACTTCGTGTCTCAGTTCTCTATTGCTACTGACACTCTGACTACATGTACTGGATGTGACAAACTCTCCCCTAACCTCCTCTTCTTCAGTGGTCTCTGTGTTGGGTCCGTTCTGTGTGTCCTGGAAGAGAATCTTCTTCATTTTCCGGTACTGCAGGTTGTCCAGCTCTCGCACCGCATCCTTTGTGCGCTGGATCAGCTCCATTATAACGGTCTGCGGCCTCTCCCTCTGCAGGAAACGGTGCTGGAAAAAGGACAAGCGCAGTGGTTGCACAAAGCTCACAATAAAAGTTATACTGGGCCAATTTACTGGTCAACAAACAGTTTACAGCCGAACAATGGTTACATATATATATACATATACACACATATACACACACACACACACACACACACACACATATATACATACATACATATACACAATCACTATATATAATGTGTGTGTGCTCACATTCATGGGAAATTTTAGCAAAGATATAGACAAACCTATCAATTCAACTAGTGATATGCTGGACAGCATCAGTTACATGTATTTTACCTTCAGCAACATATCAGAGCTGGGCCTGTCCTGGGGAATCTTCTGAAGACACGAATCCACAAAGTTCCGGAAATATTCAGACCTGCACAACAGAGATCCTTAATAAGCAGCAAACCACAGCATTAAAATGGATATTTCATTTTAAGAGAATTTCAGCTAAAGGATAAGTGCACATTAAGACAAAGTGAACTACAGCTGTGCTCCGAGGGTTTCGGATGTCCATGGGTAATGTGTGCTCTGCCCATGTACTATGGGATGTCTTGACCATGTTCTTTCTTTATCGCATCACGGGAATGATGTTAATTACCTCAATTTTTCTACACAGTTAGTCAGGTTGAAAAAAAAGAAGGACGACAAGTCCATTCTAGTTCAACCAAAAAATAAATAAATACAATCCCATATACGCAATACCCACAGTTGATCCAGAGGAAGGCAAAAAAAAAAAAAAAAACAGCAAAGCAACATCCAATTTGCTACAGCAGGTAAAAAAATTCCTTCCTGATCCCCCGAGAGGCAATCAGATTTTCCCTGGATCAACTTTACCTATAAATGTCAGTACCCAGTTTATTTAAAGCAATCTACTGAGCTGGCCAGAACCACCTCTGGAGGGAGTCTATTCCACATTTTCACAGCTCTTACTGTGACGAAACCTTTCCGTATTAGGAGAGGAAACCTTTTTTCCTCTAGACAAAGAGTGCCCCCTTGTCCTATGATCACCTTAAAGTGAATAACTCAACACCAAGTTCACTATATGGAACCCTTATATATTTGTACATGTTGACCATATCCCCCTTAATCTCCTCTTATCAAGAGTGAATAAATTCAGTTCCTCTAATCTTTCCTCATAGCTGAGCTCCTCCATGCCTCTTATCAGTTTGGTTGCCCTTCTCTGCACTTTCTCCAGTTCCCCGATATACTTTTTGAGAACTGGTGCCCAAAACTGAACTGCATATTCCAGATGAAGTCTTACTAATGATTTGAACAGGGGCAAATGATATCTCTCTCTGGAGTCCATACCTCTCTTATACAAGAAAGGACTTTGCTCGTTTTGGAAACCGTAGCTTGGCATTGAAAGCTATTATTGAGCTCTAATGACTCTACCATTCTGTATAGAGTAACTGAACTGCTGTTATATGCAATAACTTCTGTACTTTTTGAGCTACTTTTAAAATACTTAAAGTATTGGAAGGAAAGAGAATTACAGCTCTATAGTCTACCTTGGGACTGTGTCCTAGGGTGGAGATGATCACAGACAGCCCCCTATAGAAGTCTGAGGGGCTGTAATGTGCAGGCAGTTGAGTGAGACGTGGGGAGATGGAGTAAACACGGGAGGCTGCTGCCCTCAGATTAAAGTATGCATCTCTGGAAGGGGTGGGTTGCATAGGATCAATTTGAAGAAACGGTCTGCTAAGGGAGCATCCATGTGTTTCACAGGCTTCTTTTAAAGCGGAGTTCTGCTAAAAAATAAAAGGCAGCAGCTACAAATAATGCAGCTGCTGACTTTTAATAATTTGACACTTACCTGTCCCAGGGTCCAGCGATGTGGGGGGAGTGAACCCCCGCTCATCTCCCCCTCCTCTCTGCGGCGCTGGCATTGTAATTGTGGGCGCCCAGCTGTTGCTTCACAGCCGGGCACCCACTGCGCATGTACAAGCCGCGCCGCACGCCGTGACTGGCCAGGCAATCATCTGGGACCTGTGATGTGTCCCAGATGATTGCAGAGAGGGAGGGGGGAGAGGTGATCTTCCTTCCGGTGGCGCGGTGTGCCGGGGAGCAAGTGGGAGCCGCCCCCCTCCCCAAAAAAAATGACATGCCAAATGTGGCATGTCAGGGGGTCACCCCCCTTAAAGAGGAAGTGCCATTTTTGGGTGGAACTGCGCTTTAATTAGAAGTTATAGCCTCTAACATTGGCATCACCAGAATAGCTCTTCTAATGGTGTGAAAGCTGGTCAGATTCTACTCACCAGTGATTGGACTGCAGCACAGGAGACTCGTTCTGAGCGATGTGATATAAGGCACTCATAGCATTCATATTAAAGAGCGGGGGCTTTCTTTCCGCTACAAAACAGGAAGGAAAAAAAAAAAAAAAAAAAAGACAAGACAACTTTGTTAGCAACTTTACAAAAAAAGAAT
>CM053031.1:279896160-279991160 GCA_028564925.1 Lithobates sylvaticus
ATCAGACCACATGACATGGTTCCAGTAATCCATGTCCTTAGTCTGCTTGTCTTCAGCAAACTGTTTGCGGACTTTCTTATGCATCATCTTTAGAAGAGGCTTGCTTCTGGGACAACAGCCATGCAGACCAATTTGATGCAGTGTGCGGCTATGGTCTGAGCACTGACAGGCTGATCCAGCTCCCCCCCACCCCTTCAACCTCTGCAGCAATGCTGGCAGCACTCATATGTCTATTTCCCAAAGACAACCTCTGGATAGGACGCTGAGCACGTGACCTCAACTTCTTTGGTCGACCATGGCGAAGCCTGTTCTGAGTGGAACCTGTCCTGTTATACCGCTGTATGGTCTTGGCCACCGTGCTGCAGCTCAGTTTCAGGGTCTTGGCAATCTTCTTATAGCCGAGGCCATCTTTATTTAGAGCAACAATTCTTTGCCATGAGGTGCTTTTCATGTTGAACTTCCAGTGACCGGTATGAGAGAGAGAGCGATAACACCAAATTTAAACACACCTGCTCCCCATTCAGACCCGAGACCTTGTAACACTAACGAGTCACATGACACCGGGGAGGGTAAATGGCTCATTGGGCCCAATTTGGACATTTTCACTTAGGGGTGTACTCACTTTTTCTGCCAGCGGTTTAGACATTAATGGCTGTGTGTTGAGATATTTTGAGGGGACAGCAAATTTACACTGTTATACAAGCTGTACACTCACTACTTTACATTGTAGCAAAGTGTAATTTCACATGAAGTGTAAGTTGTCACATGAAAAGATAGAATAAAATATTTACAAAAATGTGAGGGGTGTACTCACTTTTGTGAGATGCTGTATGCTGATCTGCAGGTAGCTAAAGAGCTGAAATACATTTGCAAACTGATTTCCTCGCCAAAGGATCTGCGATTCTCTGTAGCCAGATAGGAGCAGAAACACCCTGGGGTGTGGCAACCTTCTGCTCTCTATCTCCCTCAGTCAGTACATGTTCAGCACAGCCTGATTGGCGCCTAGTGATAGCCTGCTCTATGCCAGACTGAAATATGCTTTGGATAGGATTACAGGAGGCCAATATCAAGACCAACTGAGATACTTAAACTATCTGCATTGAATGTTCGTCTCACTAAAACAGCCTCAAGAAAATAAAAATACCGATTGACCTGCCAGAAATCCAGTGAGCACCTAACTTCCTGTTTGCACTGACAACATGGCACATGCTTCTGAAATCTGAAGCAGTGTGGTCAGCGCTGGTGGACTACAGAACACCTCCTCGTTTTCCTAACATAAGAGGATGTGCTCTGTAGTCCAGCAGGGTAAAACTCAGGCAGGGATGACAAAACAGGCCTGGGGATTTCAGTGCAGCAAAACTGACAGCTCAATATGGGAACTTAGGAGATCACTTTATTTCTGACAGATATAAGCTTTTTCTGTACATGAAGCTTTTTTTTTGTCCCCCCAAAATGTAAAACATGAAGTGTGCATGTATTGCAGATTTGTATCAAATATGTTTTTTGTTTTGCACAGATTTACCTTAAAATTATATCAAACTCAGCAGTTACAGCTTTATCAGGTCTTACTTGTTCCACAGAAGAGCTTTTATAACAAAGGACAGACCTGGTGATATTCTACAGGATGTGGACATCTTAGTTCTTGTTGGTCAGACAGCTTCCCATATGGCTACATTGAGTGCTATAAGACCATGCTACTGATTGCTGCCACCTACCATCATAATCAAAATCAAGAGAACTATAAAAACGCCTAGGCGGGATATAACACTCACCCTCCAGGAGATCGGAAGCGGATCCCAGGCAGTACTCCATCACCAGCTGAGAGAGAAAAACATGGAAGGAAGGAAGAAAAGAAAGGAAAGAAAGAAGCAAGCCCGGCAGGGAGAGAAAGAGGGTGAATAAAAGTTAGCAAGAGAGCAGGCACAAGGGGGGGGGGGGGGGGAGAGAGCGAGAGAGGGCGAGAGTGCCCAAGCATGAGGGGCGGCGAACACAAGAGAGCGAGAGTGGACAGGCACAGCAACAACAACAACAAGAGAGCGAAAGTGGACAGGCACAGCAACAACAACAAGAGAGGGAGAGTGGACAGGCACAGCAACAACAACAACAACAAGAGAGGGAGAGTGGACAGGCACAGCAACAACAACAAGAGAGGGAGAGTGGACAGGCACAACAACAACAACAACAACAACAACAAGAGAGCGAGAGTGGACAGGCACAGCAACAACAACAACAACAAGAGAGCGAGAGTGGACAGGCACAGCAACAACAACAAGAGAGCGAGAGTGGACAGGCACAGCAACAGAGCGAGAGTGGACAGGCACAGCAACAGAGCGAGAGTGGACAGGCACAGCAACAACAAGAGAGCGAGAGTGGACAGGCACAACAACAACAAGAGAGCGAGAGTGGACAGGCACAGCAACAACAAGAGAGCGAGAGTGGACAGGCACAACAACAACAAGAGAGCGAGAGTGGACAGGCACAACAACAACGAGAGCGAGAGTGGACAGGCACAACAACAACAAGAGAGCGAGAGTGGACAGGCACAACAAGAGTGCGAGAGTGGACAGGCACAGCAACAACAAGAGAGCAAGAGTGGACAGGCACAGCAACAACAACAGAGCGAGAGTGGACAGGCACAGCAACAACAACAGAGCGAGAGTGGACAGGCACAACAACAACAACAGAGCGAGAGTGGACAGGCACAGCAACAACAACAGAGCGAGAGTGGACAGGCACAGCAACAGAGCGAGAGTGGACAGGCACAGCAACAGAGCGAGAGTGGACAGGCACAGCAACAACAAGAGAGCGAGAGTGGACAGGCACAGCAACAACAACAGAGCGAGAGTGGACAGGCACAGCAACAACAAGAGAGCGAGAGTGGACAGGCACAGCAACAACAACAGAGCGAGAGTGGACAGGCACAGCAACAGAGCGAGAGTGGACAGGCACAGCAACAACAAGAGAGCGAGAGTGGACAGGCACAGCAACAACAAGAGAGCGAGAGTGGACAGGCACAGCAACAACAAGAGAGCGAGAGTGGACAGGCACAGCAACAAGAGAGCGAGGACCAGCAAGGACGAGAGGAAGAGCACAAGAACAAGAGAAAAAGTGAGAGAAAATTAAGGGGGAAAAGAGCATACGAGGGAGAGAGAGAATATACAGTTAGCGAGGGGTATATCAAACATTTCAGATTTTTTTTAATGTGACCTATGCAGCGTTCTAGAGAAAAGTTAAAGAAAGACTCTACTAAGCACTTCTGATATTTAAAAACGCCACATAACATTTCCAAAATGCTATTTCAGAAAACAAACATTTACTGTTTATGGGGTACCCCTCGCCTCTAACAGCTATGCATGGCTTCTCCTCCTAACCTGCATGTCATAGCTGTCAGTGGTGGGGGGGCGGCACAGACATGGCAGGGCATTCACCGGCTCCCAGCGATCATAAAAGCTGAACAGATGATCTGGGGAATATATGTGAGGTTGATAAGGGCAGGAGAGGAATTGCAAATGAAGATTATCTAAAACATCAATCAGGCGACAGAATCAGTGGCTGGTCACATGTCAGAGGGGCTGCATTAGGCCAGAGGTGAGTGGGTGATGGCCGTGTTGGAGAGAAGAGGGGGCGTTTGGCAGTGACGCGGGCAGCCCGCAGGGGGCCTTTTGTGATGGCTTTTTCTGTATACACAGTGTGCTGTACAGCCTCCCACACAAAGCAATCACAAAAGAGACTCAGCATTACATGTACCCGAGCTGCTGCACAGACAAGACTTCTTGTGTATAAATCTGTACTGAAAATACACGGGTCTGGCTAATCACCGTGTACATAAAAGTCACCAGAAGTCTTAAAGCTCCACTCTGGGGACCAGAGCCTCCCCCACATCAAGGGTTAAATGCTTGTCACGTCTAAAGATAGAGGTATTGGCTTTACTACTTAGCTCATTCCTTGCTCCAGCAGCAGGCTCCCGCCATCTATGCAACCGGTACCCTGCAGCCTTGTCCTGAAAGGCGTTCTCTTATGTCATTTTGCACAATGCAGGACCAATAGCCCTGCATTGTATCCCGAGACTTAAAGCGGACGCCGCCAATTTTTTATTTTTTTTTAAAGTCAGCAGCTACAAATACTGCAGCTGCTGCTGACTTTTAAAATAAGGACACTTGCCTGTCCAGGGCGCCCGCCATGTTGGCACCCAAAGCCAATCACTTCCTGGTTCCCTACTGCGCATTGTGCGACATGCGCTGCACTATCCCCCTGGTCCCTGCTGTCTTCTGGGACCTGTGTGTCTCCTAGAAGACAGCGGGGGGAGGGCGCCAAAAGTGGCGTAGATACCCGTGGGTGGCTCGGGTATCTATGCCCGGAAGTGGGAGCAAAATACCTGTATTAGACAGGCATCTGCTCCCCCCCTGAAAGGTGCCAAATGTGACACCGGAGCGGGGAGAGGAACCGGAAAAGCGGAAATTCCATTTTTGGGTGGAACTCGGCTTTAAGGTTTTAGCACTGATCACTGCATTAGTGTCCAAAAAGTGGTTGCAAAAAGTGTCAAAAGTGTCGGTTAGCGTCTGATTGTCTACCAATGTCGCTGATCACAGTCATTACTTGTAAAAATAAATAAATTCCAGTATATAACCCCGTAGTTTGTAGATGCTATAATGTTCCTGTAAACCAATCTGTATATATGCTTAGTGGGATTTTTTTCCACCAAAAACATATCGGCCTATTGTTATGAGGAAATACGATTCTTCAATTGTGCGCCTGTTCAGACTAGGAGGCTCTGCCCCGCCCCCTCTCGCTTCTCATTGGCTCACTGACTTTGACAGCAGCGGGAGCCAATGGCGCCCCGCTACCGTCTCAGCCATTGGGGAGGGAGAGTCCCAGACAGCCGTCACTCTCGTGCAACATCGCTCGATCGACATGTGCTCAAGTATCGGGGGGGGGGGGGGGGCTGCTGCACACTTTTTTTTTTTTTCTTATCTTAATGCATAGAATATAGAAGATAAAAAAAAAAAAGAACAACTTTAACTTTATTTTGATCTAACCATCTCTCCAGATTTTCTATTGTGTCCCACAGAGGTGGTTAACAACTCATTAAAGCGGTTTCATACCCTATATTTACATTTTTACCTACAGGTAAGCCTATAATAAGGCTTGCCTGTAGGTAAAATAAATATCTCCTAATCCTACATGGTTTAGGAAAATATTCAACTTGCATGCAGGCGCTGACGTCAGCAGTGCATGCGCTCTGAAGATCTGGCTGAAGGTCCAGCGGATGCTGCCGGTCCTTGCCGGAAATGTGACGGCATCGCAGCTCCAGCCACCCACAGTGCCGCGAACACGGAAGACACAGTAACCGGGATCCAATGCCTCGATCAATGTTAAGTATTTCATAATGAGCTAGTATGTGGTGCACACTAGCTCATTATGTCTGTGTCTTACAGGTTTTTTTTGTGCGGGTATACAACCGCTTTAACAAATTAAATGTGAATACAGGTATACCGGCTCTTTAATATTGTGGTCACTTTTTCCGTTGCCCTCTCCTGGTGGGAAAGTTAAGTGCACTCACCCAGGCAGTGTGCTCCCGTAGGTAACATCCTTTATATTCGATAGTGTTGGGGTGTCGCAGCTTCTGGAGAAATTTCACCTCTTTTATGATGTCCTGCCATTTCTGAGAACAGAGAAAAAAAAAAAGGGAGGACGATTATTAAAGCAGAACAACTTCTCCCTTCCTGCTTCTTCATGTGAGGTCCAGGATGAGTCCCCTACACATCACCCACCTCATTAGACTGCTTCCCGCTATAGGACATCTTCTTAATGGCAACAACCTCGTTATTGCGTACATCTCGGGCCTGCAAGAAGAAAGAGAGACCTAAATATAAAGGAAACCTAATCATGGTTATGCAAGACCCAAGTATATTTATTTTATTTCAAGTACTTATATAGCCCCGCCAATTTTACGCAGCACTTTACATATACATTGTACATTCACATCAGTCCCTGTCCTCAAGGAGCTTACAATCTAAGATCCCCAACTACCATTCATACATACACATAGTAGGGCCAATTTAGACAGGAGCCAATCAACCTACCAGCATGTCTTTGGAGTGTAGGAGGAAACCGGAGATACAATTTCTGTAGAAGGTGTTCTGTAGTCCCAACACACTTCCTGTGCAAGAATGACACCATAGCCCAGCCTGTGTGGGCTCTGTATGCACTACTTGCCATGCTCCCTCCTCCTCCTGAGCAATCACTCAGAAACCAGTCTACCTTGACCAGTGTTGTCGGATAGGCGGGTGGGTGGAGCCAACTATCCGACAATGCAGCTCAGCAACCCTTGCATGGACTTAGATGGGAACAAATGCTATGTGCACTGGGGTTTGACAAGCTTTTTTTCTTTTGGGTAATAGTTCTTGAATTTTAAGGGAAACTTTAACGGTTAGGGTACAATTTTATTTATTTTTTTAGCTGAGCTGAAGTAAAAAAATTAAATCTGTTTTACCTACCAAACGATTTGCATTTCCCATCCAATCCAGTCTATAATAGCTAGAAAGATAAAATAACTTTATCTGTCACATAACTGACTATGGAGATATTACTTTCTTTCCCCCAAGCCTGCGAAGCAGACCCTCAAATAAGAAACAGCAGACTGATGAGGTCCTCTTTCTGCTCACTCTCCTCCAATCAGCAGGTCCCTTGTCAGCATATATGCATGCAGTACACCTGGTTGGCTCCCTCTCTGTCTGCTTGCTGCTGAATAAAAGATTGCAAAAGGCTGATACCAGAGCAAATTCAAGTACTGCATTTAAAGCACGACTCCGGACAACTAAAAAATGATCCCTTCCAGCAGGGCTGCACCCGCATTGCAACGGTTAACTGCTTGCTTTAGTCCAGGGCAGTGCCCTCCAAACTGTAGCTCGGATGCGGCCCCCATTCCTCCCACAGGCGCCATCGATGGGGCCCCCATTCCTCCCACAGGCGCCATCGATGGGGCCCCCATTCCTCCCACAGGCGCCATCGATGGGGCCCCCATTCCTCCCACAGACACCATCGATGGGGCCCCCATTCCTCCCACAGACACCATCGATGGGGCCCCCATTCCTCCCACAGACACCATCGATGGGGCCCCATTCCTCCCGCAGACACCATCGATGGGGCCCCATTCCCCCCACAGACACCATCGATGGGGCCCCATTCCTCCCACAGACACCATAGATGGGGCCCCATTCCTCTCACAGACACCAATGATGGGGCACTATTCCTCCCCACAGACACCATCGATGGGGCACTATTCATCCCATTGACACTAATGATGGTTCATTATTCCTTCACTGATACCAATGATGAAGAATTTATTACTGCAGCTGGGGCATTTTCTAATACCTCTGGCCATAGTCCGGCCCTCCTAAAGCCTGAAAGACAGTAAACTGGCCCTCTGTTTGGAAATTTTGGAGAACACTAAAAAGGAAAATTACTTACCTAATCCTCTTCGCAGCCCCGCCCACACACACACACACACACACACTTCACTCGTTAAAGATCCTGACATCAAGAATGAAGCAGGGTCCATAGCTCTGCACTTGATGGGAGGAGACTGGGAGGAGGTCCATCACTGGATTGTGGGGGAGCAGAGGTGATAAAAATGGTTTCTCCTCTCCACTGGACAAAATGAGCCATTAATTCCTGCTCACAGCCCCACAGCAAGGGATCATTTAAAAAAAGGGACCCAGAGTTGCGCTTTAATGTATTAATTGTATTATTAAATACAGAGCTAGATCACTTTGTTTCCCTTATATCTCCCTGGAGTTAGCTTTTAGTTTTTAAAGCGGGATTCCACCCTAAAGTGGAACTCCCGCTTTTCGGAACCCTCCCCCCCTCCGGTGTCACATTTGGCACCTTTCAGGCGGGAGGGGGGTGCAGATACCTGTCTAAGACAGGTATCTGCACCCACTTCCGGCATAAACTCCCGTGGGAGTTTACGCAAGTTCCTGTCCCGGCGCGCTGTCTGCTGGGACACACACGTGTCCCGGCAGACAGCGCTGAAGATTCTCATTGCGCCGCGCGACTCGCGCATGTGCAGTAGGGAATCGGGAAGTGAAGCCACTTCCTGATTCCCTCACCGAGAATGGCGCCGGCTACAGCAGGGAGCCGAGCGAGCGATCGGTCTCTGCTGCCGACATCGCTGGACCCAGGGACAGGTAAGTGTCCATTTTTTAAAAGTCAGCAGCTGCAGTATTTGTAGCTGCTGGCTTTTAAAAAAAAAAATTTTCAGTACAGTCACGCTTTAAAACTCTACACTTTTGGCTGCAGTCCCATTTTAAGACACACCAACTTTTTTAAAGAAAAAATATTTGAAGGTCTAAACCAAAAAGGTTGCTGCTGTCAATTTTCTCATTCAGGTTGGAAAACAAAAGCGAAGGTTGGACGCTCGTCACTTTCTGGTACTCACAAAGTAGACGGCGCCGAAGCTGCCGTGCCCGATCTCCCGCAAGTCGGCAAACAGCTTCTCCGGGTCATCTTTGAAGAAGAGCTCGGCTACCTCAGGGTCCTTCAGACTGCCGGCCCGGGCATTTGACGGCATGGCGAGGGCCAGGGGAAGCCCCCCGCGGGGCACCGCCAGCACTCCCCACGGAGGAGCGACCCGATGCAGCTGCAAAAAAGAGAGCCATAGAGGGATGGTTACATTTATTATGTCACAAAAACCCATATAAAACAATTCTGACATAACATGAGGACAGTACTGTATACAGACACTTTATTATAAAAAGGCAAAAATAAAGTCCCCAAGAAATACACAGGATATTCCGCTGTCATTATTACTGTATATATACTCCAGTATAAGTCGACCCGAATATAAGCCGAGCCACCTAATTTTACCACAAAAAACATGGTCTTACAGATGGACTTAAAGACTAAAGTCTTTTTTTCGTTAAAAATAACAAACGTTATACTTACCTGGTCTATGCAGTTGGTTTTGCACAAAGCAGCTCAGATCCTCCTCTTTTTGGTCCCTCCTGTGGAGCGCCCCCACAGCAAGCAGCTTGGCTGTGGGGGCACCCAGGCCACAGCTCTGTGTATCCTTTCAGACATGAAGCCGCGGTCCGGCCCCTCCCCCTCTCTCGCCTGATTGACTGACTGCTTAGAATGCATCAAGATAAATAAAAACCTTCTGGCTTTACAACCACTTGACTCCCAGACCATTTCTTACATACATAAAAAAAAAAAAAAAATCAACATTTAATTTACTAGACAATTACTTAGAACCCCCGAGATTATATATTTTCTGAAAGTAAAGGCTTTGTTGTTGCAATTTTTTTTATGTTTATCCGCACAGCAGTTTTTCAAAAGCTGAATTTTAGTGAACACAAACACAATATAATACCCACTGTTTTGGTAAAATATAAACTGATGAGGTTACGCCAAGTAAACAGATACCAAAACATGTGAAGCTTCAAAAATGCACTTATGGAATGGCAACAAACTACGGTACTTAAAAATCTCCATCGGTAACACTGACCAGCTTCCCTGTCCCTGCTGAAGAAAAGCATCCCCACAACATGATGCTGCCACCACCATGTTTCACAGTGGGGATGGTGTGTTCAGGGTGATGTGCAGTGTTAGTTTTCTGCCACACATAGCGTTTTGCTTTTAGGCCAAAAAGTAAAATTTTGGTCTCATCTGACCAGATCACCTTCTTCCACATGTTGGCTGTGTCCCCCACATGGCTTCTTGCAAACTGAAAACAGGACTTCTTATGTCTTTCTTACAACAATGTCTTTCTTCTTGTCACTCTTCCATAAAGGTCAGATTTGTGGAGAACACGACTAATAGTTGTCCTGTGGACAGATTCTCCCCCCTGAGCTGTGGATCTCTGCAGCTCCTCCAGAGTTACCATGGGCCTCTTGGCTGCTTCTCTGATGAATGCTCTCCTTGCCCGGCCGGTCAGTTTAGGTGGACGGCCATGTCTCGGTAGGTTTGCAGTTGTGCCATACTCTTTCCATTTTCGGATGATGGATTGAACAGAGCTCTGTGAGATGTTCAAAGCATGGGATATGTTTTTATAACCTAACCCTGCTTTATACTTCTCCACAACTTTATCCCTGACCTGTCTGGTGTGTTCCTTGGCCTTCATGATGCTGTTTGTTCACTAAGGTTCTCTAACAAACCTCAGAGGGCTTCACAGAACAGCTGCATTTATACTGAGATTACACACAGGTGGACTCTATTTACTAATTAGTTGACTTCTGAAGGCAATTGGTCCCATTAGATCAGTGATTCTCAACCAGTGTTCCCTGGAACCCTCGGGTTCCTCCAGAGGTTGCTAGGGGTTCCTTCAGCTTTGGCCAATTTCTGCCTCTGAGATAAGTTCCCACTCCCACCATTGATCTTTTTAGCTCTCTGTAAGGAGGTAATTCTTCCCCAATGACCACAAGTGTAAGGACCATTCTTCCCCACTGACCATCACACTAATGTATCCTGAGTTGTAGATTTATAATTTTTAGCAGGGGTTCCCCGAGACCAGAGAACTATTTCAAGGGTTCCTCTGTGTTGAAAAGGTTGAGAAAGGCTGCACTAGATTTTAGTTAGGGGTAACCGAGTAAAGGGGGCTGAACACCAATGCACACCACACTTTTCAGATATTTGTAAAAAAAAAAAAAAAAAAAATTGAAAACCATTTATCATTTTCCTTCCACTTCACAATTATGTGTCACTTTGTGTTGGTCTATCACATAAAATCCCAATAAAATACATTTATGTTTTTGGTTGTAAAATTTGAAGGGGTATGTATACTTTTTTCAAGGCACTGTGCCTGCTCTGTGCCAATGGTTTTGCACAGAGCAGCCCCGATCCTCCTCTTCAGGGGTGCCCTGCGTGGCGCTCCAGGCCCCTCCCCTTCAGCAGGTGCCCCCACGGAAAATCCGCTTTCTATGGGGGCACCCGTACGGGCTCATTTTTACGAGTCCCACAGCTCCGTCCATTGACACAAAAAGCGGGACTCTGCCCCACGTCACAAAGATTTGGTTGAAGGCAGCGGGACCTAAGGGCTCCTGCTGCTATCAATCTGTCCAATGAGGAGAGAGACAGCAGCTGGAGCCGCTGGGCATCGTGCACATCGCCGGATCGGGTTCAGGTAAGAAAACCCGGTCTGCAGCACAGGTGGTTTTTCACCTTACTACATAGAATGCAGTAAGGTGAAAAAACAAAAAAATAAAAAAAAACTTTACAACCCCTTAATAAAGGAACACATGATACACTCTGTCATTTTTTTTTTTTTTTTAAACCTAGTATATAGTTAATAAATAGATGTACATGGTGGCAGTCATATCAGTTCATTACATAGGCAGGTCCTGCTTTCCCCCATAGCGGTGCTGATCTCACCACAGGCTGTGTGCTTCCACCCAACTTTATTATAAATAACACACAAACATTCCAGGGAAAGCATGTGATGTCAGCAGTCTCACACCATGGCCACTTTTGCCCGGTAGCGAGAAATACGTCACATCACCTGCTCTCCTTGGCAGGTCCATATGTTATTTATAATAAAAGTTCCACGTGCTGGAGGGTGCGGGATCTGTGATCTGATTAAATCGGTAAAATTGAGGAAGCGATGCGTCCAACTGCATTTTAATACTGCAGAAACCGATGGTGTTCCAAGTGATAAAATGAAAGATTAGGATTGTAGGTCTTGGAAGATGCATCCTTGTATACTAGTCAACAAATCAACAATTCTATTCAGATTCCTAGAAAAAAGTGTCCCCAGTCCACCAAGAGCTGATAAAGAGGACATTTTGATGGATGGCCGTTTAAAAAGCCAAAAGCAAAAATATGTGCATCACCTGGATTATTGGGAAGAGCCGAGGCCGTCTTCCTCCTACAGTACACTTTGGGCTGTTGGGACTGCAAATGAATGTCCTGGATGCCGGCACCCTTCACCGGGGGCTATACATGGGTGCTTTGAGCAGCACTCTAAGAGCCCTTTCACACTGAAAGCGCCCGGGCGTCAGCGATAAAGCGGCACTATTTTTAGCGCCGCTTTAGACCCCTTTCACACTGGGAGGCGTTTTTCAGGCGCTTTAGCGCTAAAAATAGCGCCTGAAAACAGAATGTGAAAGTCCGAGTGCTTTCACACTGGGGCGCTGCGCTGGCAGGGCGTCACAAAAAGTCCTGGCAGCAGCTTCTTTGCAGAGCTGTAGGAGCGGTAAATACACCGCTTCTGCCCACTAAAAACAACGGGGCAGCACCGCTGCAGCGGCCATTTGCAGGCGATTTTAACTCTTTTTTGGCCGCTAGCGGGGGTTAAAACCGCCTCGCTAGTGGCCGAATAGCGCCACTAAGACAACGGTAAAGCGGCACTAAAAATAGCACCGCTTTTCCACTGCCGCCTGGGCGCTTTCAGTATCAAAGGGCTCTAACCATCGTTTTAGCGGCGCTACTCGGTCTCTAGCGGACGAAAAAGGGTGAAATCCGCCTTCAAAATGCTGCGGCAGCGGCACTCTGCCGGGGGTTCAGCAGCGCTGCCTATTTCAATGGGAAGGAGCGGTGTATTCACTGCTGCAAAGAATTTGCTGGCAGGACTTTTTGCGACGCCCTGCCAGCGGTGTGAAAGCACTCGGGGGTTTCACATGGGGACTGCAGAGGTGGCTTTTTTTCAGGTGCCTTACGGGCGCTATTTTTAGCGCTAAAGCGCCTGAAAAACGCCTCCAGTGTGAAAGGGGTCTTAGCAAGGGGTCTTCGCATGTCTGAACTGGCTTTGTACACGGGGGGGGGGGGGGGGGGGCCCAGTTATGCCGGAACAGGAAAGGGACTACAACTGTCACCACAAGGTTGGAGGAGCACAATGGTTAAACTGGCCCTTTGCTTGGTAAGTTTGGAGACCCCTGGCCTATAGTGTCTTTGTATTATGTCATATTAAATCTAACCTCTTTCCTGCCCTTCAGTCTTGCACAGTTGTTCAGACACCCCCCCCCCCCCCCTCCCTCCCTCCTGGACTGGCTTCCTCCGATTTCACTGCATCCTGTGAGCTTCTCACAATGTGCATTAGAAGCTTCAGAAAGTCACATACAAGCCCACCTCATTTCCTGGCTGGAGGACGTCCAGCATTATCTAGCTCGTTTTCTCCCCAGTCTGACTGCCCCCCTTTTATTCATTAGAATTCAATCATGTGGGCTCAGCATCATATGTTGCCATTACCTAAAGTGGGCTGCTATGTACAGCAAAAGCACCCCATCGGCACAAATACCCATCAATGACTTCACTGGTATTAAAATATTGCATTTAGAAGGCAGTGCAGAAGAAGCGACCACGACTGTCACTGGCTTCCAGGTCCCGTGCCGAATGGCTGCTTTGCTGCATAGCGAACAGGGGAGGTCGCTTGCTAAGATCAGATGCCAGACACTTTGCATTTTTTTCAATGAATCTGAAGCATTCTCTAATAAAAAATATGTCACCCCCCCCCCCCCCGGCTCTCTACTTGTCCAATCGTTGAATACTTTGCATTCATTGGAAAAATGGTAGAAAAAAAAAGTAGAAAGGCATATATTTGTAAAATTAGAGACTGCTTCGAATTCATTGGAAAAAATGCAGTGTTATCTGAACGGCACCTGTGCCGAGCGAACGACCTCCTATGTTCAGTAGCAGCAGGGCAGCCGCTCAGCATTGGACCTGGAAGCTAATGGAGATCACTGGAGTAGCAAGGCCTCCTACCGTGGTGTCCTGCTTCCATGAGGGTCAGTTAGACATGGCACATACATACATACATACATACTCACATAGGTCCAAGTTGGGTCAATGCAACTATGCAAAAAAAATAAGAAATAAAAAAAATCCATGCCTGGAACTCAGCTTTGAAAATCGTTCTACAAAAATCTTGATGCCCATTTGGTCTCCTAAAGTGGTTGGAAAGGCAGGTGGTTTATTTTATTTACCCAATACCGTATATACTCGAGTATAAGCCGAGTTTTTCAGCACATTTTTTTGTGCTGAAAATGCCCCCCTCGGCTTATACTGGAGACAAGCACTTTTCTGCAGCAGAGAATGACATTTTCCGAACCGACTTTGGGGCCCCCGTATCTTGGGGCCACTTGGTACTAGGAACCCCATCTTTGGATATGTATTTCATATCTCGAGGGCCACATTTGGTGTGCAAACCCAGTGTAACTAGCACTACAACATATCCAAAGCTGGGGTTCCTAGCACAAAGTGGCCCCGAGATACGGGGCCCCAAAGTCGGTTCGGAAAATGTCACTCTCTGCTGCAGAAAAGTGCTTGACATTTTCTGAACCGACTTTGGGGCCCCGTATCTCGGGGCCACTTGGTGCTAGGAACCCCAAATTTGGTGTGCAAACCCAGTGGAACTAGCACTATAACATACCCAATTTTGGTTTCCTAGCAGCAAGTGGCCCTAGCCCTAAGTGGCCCAGAGATACGGGGCTCCAAAGTCAGTTCAGAAAATGTTAAGCACTTTTCTGCAGCAGAGAATGACATTTTCCGAACTGACTTTGGGGCCCCGTATCTCGGGGCCACTTGGTACTAGGAACCCCAGCTTTGGATATGTTGTAGTGCTAGTTCCACTGGGTTTGCATACCAAATGTGGCCCGAGATAGGGGGCCCCAAAGTTGGTACACTGTGTCCATCTGCAGCAATGTCATTTTGGGACCCTTTGGGTCCAGAAACCCCAAATTGGCTGCAGCTAGGGGGCATCTAGGAACCCTTAACTACCGAGTTTGAAGTTTGGGGACCTATGGCTGCAAATGGGCACAGTGAGGCTGCAAATGGGCATTGTTGACCATCTTTTCCACTTAAAGTAGCTGCGCATTTCTCACACTAGGCTTATACTCGAGTCAATACGTTTTCCCATTTTTTGGGGGTAAAATTAGGTGCCTCGGCTTATATTCGGGTCGGCTAATACTTGGTACATTCTCTGCATTAAGGTAAAAAAAAACCTCTGCATGCAGCCCCCCCCCCCCCCCCCCGAACTTTATACTTACCTGCACCCAATTTCAATCCAGCGATGTTCATGAGTACAAAGTCTCTCCCTCCTCACTGGCTCAGAGACAGCCGCAGTGTCAATCATAACCAATGAAGAGGGAGCTGGGGGGCGGGGTGTGTCACGTCAAGTGGCTTGCTATAGGGGCACTCAGGGGGACGGAGCCAGGAGTGCCCCCAGAAGAGGAGGAGCGGGGCTGCTCTGTGCAAAACCATTACCAAGAGCGGGTAAGGTAGAACGTTTCTTTTTTTAATGATCCTTTACAATCACTTTAAGTGCTTGTAAACCCTTACAACACACTTTTTGCTACAGGTAAGCCTATAATAAGGCTTACCTGTAGCTACTCTGGATATCTCCTAAACCTAAACGGTTTAGGAGATATCCCTGTATTTGCATGTGCCGACGTCATCGGCACACTGAAGCAAACTGAAGCAATGGCACGTACGTGCCGTTGCTTCAGTGAGTGTGCCGTTACCGGCGGGTGTGACGTCATCGCGGCTCCGGCCAATCACAACGCTGGAGTCCGCGATACCCGGAAGCAACTCCGGGAGTGATGTCGGCCGCTAGAGCGGTGTACGAGGACGGCTGCAGGGGCTTCGTTAGCCAATTCATAATGAGCTAGTATGCTATGCATACTAGCTCATTATGCCTTTGTCTTGCAGGTTTTTTTTTTTGTCCTAGGGCAGTGATGGCGAACATTGGCACCCCAGATGTTTTGGAACTACATTTCCCATGATGCTCCACTACACTGCAAGAGCATCATGGGAAATGTAGTTCCAAAACATCTGGGGTGCCAAGGTTCGCCATCACTGCCCTAGGGTTTACAAACACTTTAAGGCCCCGTTCACACCGGTGCGACTTCTCATGCGATTTGACCGTTCCAAATTGTATGACAAGTCGCACCCTATTGCTGGCAATGGAACCGTTCATATCGATTACGAAAAAGGTTCCTGCACTATTTTTTTTTTTTTATGAATTTCATTGATGCATAGACATCTGTTACCTGAAGTCGCAAGCTGGAATGAAATCAGCAGTGCAAATCGCATAGATAGTAAAATCAGACATGTGGCAAGGACTGCTGCTCCTCTGATGAAAATGATCCATGCCCAGATTGCTTTTCAGAGGAGGCAGCGATAGGTTTCCTCCTAACCGCCCGATTTAACCTTTTAAACACCACACTACCCCCCGCAGTAAATCGCACGCAGTCGTGGGACGGTTGCAGGGTCGCCCCACAGACCTACATTAATTGCATTTGGCAGCGGCAACACCCACCAGAGGCAACATGCCGTTTAATTTTTGCCGCAGCGCACGTACAGCTGTGAAGTGCTGCATGTCGCTGTTCATGTGGGTGCTCAGGGGGGACAGTAAAACCACGGCTTTACCACTTGGTTCTACTGCCCCCCCCTCCACACCATCCCTGGACGCACGTGTGATAAAAAAAAAAACCTAAAAGCAACAAATGAGCTAAAAAATATTTACTTAGATCTAATCAGATTGTATGGTGTTCATATGCAAGTTTGTGTATTTGGGGGAGGGGGGGGGGGGGTTGAGAATTTTGATCTCACAATCTTTTGCATGCAGTCATCTTTAAATTATACAATATTCTATGGTAATACTGTTGGGCACCTACAAAACAGGAGGAGTGTAAAAAATAGGGAGGCAGAAAGTATGCGTCCCCCCCTCCCCCCCAAGAGCAGTTTCCATAATAAAAAATAAAAAAAGGAAGATGGATCCAGTAAGGTGTTTAACCTCTAAAATTGGGGGGTCTGTATTACGTGCGTCTCGGTAATGGGGGGGGGGGGGGAATCCGCAGTTCTCAAGGAAAGTATGTACGACGTAAGGAAGGAGGGGGCACCGAGCTATGGAGGGTGCAACCATAATGACGCACATACAGAAAAGGGGGTTACCACAACACAGAGACGAAGAAAAAGGGGGCGACCAACGCGGGGGGGGGGGGGGGGGGGGGTAAGAAAAGGAAGATGGGCTGAAAATGCAAAAATTAAAAAAAACTGGGGGGCCTGAAAAGAGCTTTAGTGACAACAGAGGACGTGTTACAATATAAATACAGTATTACCCCATTATGTCCTTTCCTGCCAAAAGCCAGGGTTAACCTTTTCCATGCTGCGCCCACATTGCTGGCGACCGGCGCAGCGTTAACCAATGCCCGGCCAGGTAGAGGATCCTGAGCATTAACCCTTCCCAGGCTGTGGAGCTGAAGTAGAGCTTTTATCAGGGAAAGTGACAGATGCAGACAGATCCAAGTAGCTGTGCAGCCACCTCCTCCTCCGCTGACAGCCCTGGATACAGGTTTACTATTGGTCTTCACCCAGAGGGGCCGGGAACAGGAGACAGGCAGAGCAGTCGTGCCCCCGCATCCTTCTAAAGCCCCTTCCCAGTGCCATGACACAGAGCAGATCGCCTGGTACCAAAATACACACTCTGGGCACTCGGCTGCCATCAGTGTTCAGAAAGATAGGAAACACTTCATGAGAGAAGGAGAGCGAGCACATCTGTACAACCCACACTGCACAGGTCACATCTCTCCTACCCAATACAGCACGGGTCATAACCCCCCTACCCAACACCGCACGGGTCACAACCCCCCTACCCAACACAGCACGGGTCACACCTCCCCTACCCAATACAGCACGGGTCACACCTCCCCTACCCAATACAGCACGGGTCACAACCCCCCTACCCAATACAGCACGGGTCACACCTCCCCTACCCAATACAGCACGGGTCACAACTCCCCTACCCAACACAGCACGGGTCACAACTCCCCAACCCAACACAGCACGGGTCACAACTCCCCTACCCAACACAGCACGGGTCACACCTCCCCTACCCAATACAGCACGGGTCACACCTCCCCTACCCAACACCATACGGGTCATACCTCCCCTACCCAATACAGGACGGGTCACAACCCCCCTACCCAATACAGCACGGGTCACAACCCCCCTACCCAATACAGCACGGGTCACAACCTCCCTACCCAATACAGCACGGGTCACACCTCCCCTACCCAATACAGCACGGGTCACAACTCCCCTACCCAATACAGCACGGGTCACAACTCCCCTACCCAACACAGCACGGGTCACAACTCCCCTACCCAACACAGCACAGCACGGGTCACACCTCCCCTACCCAATACAGCACGGGTCACACCTCCCCTACCCAATACAGCACGGGTCACAACCCCCCTACCCAATACAGCACGGGTCACAACTCCCCTACCCAACACAGCACGGGTCACAACTCCCCTACCCAACACAGCACGGGTCACAACTCCCCTACCCAATACAGCACGGGTCACAACTCCCCTACCCAATACAGCACGGGTCACAACTCCCCTACCCAACACAGCACGGGTCACAACGCCCCCTACCCAATACAGCACGGGTCACACCTCCCCTACCCAATACAGCACAGGTCACAACGCCCCTACCCAATACAGGACGGGTCACACCTCCCCTACCCAATACAGCACAGGTCATAACTCACTTACCCACACCCCTCAGGTCACAACTCACCTACCCACACCGCACAGGTCACAACTCACCTACCCACACCGCACAGGTCACAACTCACCTACCCACACCGCACAGGTCACAACTCACCTACCCACACCCCACAGGTCACAACTCACCTACCCACACCCCACAGGTCACAACTCACCTACCCACACCCCACAGGTCACAACTCACCTACCCACACCCCACAGGTCACAACTCACCTACCCGTACCCCACAGGTCACAACTCACCTACCCGTACCCCACAGGTCACAACTCACCTACCCACACCCCACAGGTCACAACTCACCTACCCACACCCCACAGGTCACAACTCACCTACCCACACCCCACAGGTCATAACTCACCTACCCACACCGCACAGGTCATTAACTCCTCTACGCAATACTCCATGGGTCATAACTCCCCAACTCGTCTGGTACAAGTCATAACTCCCCTACACATACTGCACAGGTCTTGACTCCCCTAATCCCACAGCATATCTGAGTAATGCACCTGGCCCTGACCCCACAAAATGAGTGCTGCACCTGGCTCTGATTTAATAGCATGTCCGAGCACAGCACCTGGCCCTTACCCCAGGGAAGGGCCAAGTACTGCACCTGGCCTCACAGTATATCTCAGTAATGCACATGGTGGTTACCTCACAGTACATAATAGAACTGCAATTGCTCCTGACACCACAGAATGTTTGAGTATTGAACCTAACTCTGATCCCACAGAATGACCTCACAGCATGTTCAATTAGTGCATCTGCCCATGACCCCACAGCATATCCATGTACTACGCCTACCCTCGACCCCACAGCATATCCATGTACTACGCCTACCCTCGACCCCACAGCATATCCATGTACTACGCCTACCCTCGACCCCACAGCATATCCATGTACTACGCCTACCCTCGACCCCACAGCATATCCATGTACTGCATCTGCTCCTTGAAATCTCCTAATGTCCCTACTTCTTCCCCAGTGCCAAACATGCTACTACCCCATATCTTCAGAGATTCACTTCACATTTTCTGCTGAACCACATCATATCCCAGTATGGAACCTTTTCCTAACCTCCACAGTGTGTTCCAGTACAGGACCTACTCCTGACCACACATGTTCTGGTAGAGAATCTTCCGATTCCACATGGTGTCCCTGGATGGCATCGTCTCCTAACCCCACATCTTGCTCCAGTACAGGACTTTCTCCTAACCCCACATCGTGTTCCAGTACAGGACCTTCTAATCCCACATCGTGTTCCAGTACAGGACCTTCTAACCCCACATCGTGTTCCAGTACAGAGCCTTCTAACCCCACATTGTGTCCCAGTACAGAACCTTCTAACCCCACATCGTGTCCCAGTACAGAACCTTCTAACCCCACATCGTGTTCCAGTACAGAGCCTTCTAACCCCACATCGTGTCCCAGTACAGAGCCTTCTAACCCCACAGTGTGTCCCAGTACAGAGCCTTCTAACCCCACATCGTGTTCCAGTACAGAGCCTTCTAACCCCACATCGTGTCCCAGTACAGAACCTTCTAACCCCACATCGTGTCCCAGTACAGAACCTTCTAACCCCACAGTGTGTCCCAGTACAGAGCCTTCTAACCCCACATCGTGTTCCAGTACAGAGCCTTCTAACCCCACATCGTGTCCCAGTACAGAGCCTTCTAACCCCACATCGTGTCCCAGTACAGAACCTTCTAACCCCACATCGTGTTCCAGTACAGAACCTTCTAACCCCACAGCGTGTTCCAGTGAAAGACTTTCTCCTGACCCCCACATTGTGTCTGAGTAGAGCATCTTCTCCTGACCCCATATCGGGTCCCAGTACGACACCTTGACCTGACCCCACATCGTGTCCCAGTACAGGACCTTCTAGCCCCACATAGTGTTCCAGTACAGGACCTTCTAGCCCCACATAGTGTTCCATTACAGGACCTTCTAGCCCCACATAGTGTTCCATTACAGGACCTTCTAGCCCCACATAGTGTTCCAGTACAGGACCTTCTAGCCCCACATAGTGTTAGAGTACAGGATCTTCTCCTGACCCCACATGTCCCGGTAGGGCATCATCTCCCAATTCCACATTGTGTACCAGTATGGCATCTTTTCCTAACCCCACATCGTGTTCTAGTACAACACTTTCTACTGACCCCACACCATGTCCCAGTACAACACCTTCACCTGACCCCACATCTTGTCCCCACCCCTTCACCTGACCCCACATGACCCAGTACGACCCCTTCACCTGACCACACAGTGTTCCAGTACCGGACTTGCCCCTAAACCCACAAAACTTTCTCCTGGCCCGACCCCTTCACCTGACCACATGTCCCAGTACGACCCCTTCCTCTGACCCCACATCGTTTTGCAGTACAGGTTCTCCTCCTAACTCCACATCGTGTTCCAGTGCAAGACCTTCTCCTGACCCTATAACGGGTCCCAGTACGACACCTTCACCTGACCCCACATCATGTCCCAGTACGACACCTTCACCTGACCCCACATGTCCCAGTACGACACATTCTCCCGGTACCACATCATAAACCACTATAGCACCTTCACCTGACCCCCTTATGTCCCAGCACTGAATCTTCGCCTGCACCCACATAGTTTCAATGACTGATTCTTAACTGATATTGTGCCCGTCTTTGGCCCCACATCATTTCTGAGCATCGCACCAGTCTAGGACTCCACACTGCGTCTCCGGGCCGCACCAGTCTAGGACTCCACACTGCGTCTCCGGGCCGCACCAGTCTAGGACTCCACACTGCGTCTCCGGGCCGCACCAGTCTAGGACTCCACACTGCGTCCCCGGGCCGCACCAGTCTAGGACTGCACATTTTCTCAACACATCATACTAGTCTATGACTCAACATTGCATCCCCATGCCATACGTGGGCGGCACAGTGGTGTAGTGGGTAGCTCTCTTGCCTAGCAGAAAAAAAAAGGGTTGCTCGTTCGAATCCCAACCACGACACTACCTGCCTGGAGTTTGCATGTTCTCCCTGTGCCTGCGTGGGTTTCCTCCAGGTTCTCCGGTTTCCTCCCACACTCCAAAGACGTGCTGGTAGGTTAATTGGCTTCTGTCTAAATTGGCCCTAGTATATGAATGCGAGGTAGGGACCTTAGATTGTAAGCTCCTTGAGGGTAGGGACTGATGTGAATGTACACTGTATATGTAAAGCACTGTGTAAATTGACGGAGCTATACAAGTACCTTAAATAATAATAATACCAGTCTATGACTACACACAATGCAGTCCATGACTCCACACTGTGTCCCTATGCCATACCGGTCTATGACCCCCATATATTGGAAATGCACCTGCCTAACCTCATACTACACATTGCTCCTCCCGCTTTGTCATTGTGAGGATGATGACAGCTCTGCAACCTGCACCTGCCAATGGCATCTACTGATATTACGATCCCAACCGACTCTCTGTAAATCCAGGCTTCAAATGACAGCTATATTTTAAAACAAATAAAAGTACTTGGCCAAGACTGAGCCAGATCTGCCACATCCTTCCTGCTACTGGCCAGCATTACTCCCCATCCCAAGCTGCTTCTCATAAATCAACAGTCACTCTGTCGGTGGCTGGAATAATCAGGCAGCTGCAGAGGTAAGTAAACTACTTTACACAGGAAGGAGTTATCTCAGACTCCATATGGAGATGCTAGGAGCAGATGAACAGTTAGGTGGGTACAAGATAAAACACTTCCTCCATGAATCATAGCCTTACACCGCTGCTGCCGATAAAGCCGGCACTTCACTACAATGAGGGACATATAGGCTGTCAAAGGCAAACGCCAAATTTTACAGATTATTGATGACCAAAAACAAACTTTTTTGTTTGTTTGTTTGTTTAAATGAAGATTTGGAAGTGCCAAGCAATAGTGGTCAACTACCCAAATGTAGCCGCTGCCATCGCCAATGGGCCACACATTATATACAGTAAAAGCAATGCTACAGGAAGCTGTCAGACTGCAAACATGCAACGGGAGAGTGCCAGGGACTGCAAACATGCAACGGGAGAGTGCCAGGGACTGCAAACATGCAACGGGAGAGTGCCAGGGACTGCAAACATGCAACGGGAGAGTGCCAGGGACTGCAAACATGCAACGGGAGAGTGCCAGGGACTGCAAACATGCAACGGGAGAGTGCCAGGGACTGCAAACATGCAACGGGAGAGTGCCAGGGACTGCAAACATGCAACGGCAGAGGATTAAGGATTTCTCCTGTAAACAGCAGCCATCAGCACACACTTCAATGTTGGTAGGTAGTGTCCCACTAGGTCATTACTTTGATGTTAAAGTGATTTTTTTTTTTTCTCCTATAAAAAAAATAAAACAAGACTTTGCAAACATGTTATACTTACCTGCTCTGTGCAGTGGATTTGCACAGAGCAGCCTGGATCCTCCTCTTCTCGGGTCCTTCCCTCCTGTTCAGTGCCCCCCCACAGCAAGCAGCATGCTATGGGGGCACCTGAGCTGAAAACACAGCTCCCTGTGTCCATTCATACATGGAGCCCCGACCCGGCCCCGCCCCCTTTCTCCCCCGATTGGCTAGCTGACTGATTGACAGCAGCGGGAGCCAATGGCGCCACTACTGCTGTGTCTCAGCCAATCAGAGAGGAGAATGGCTCCAATTTGGAGTGAGGGCAAGATGGACCCTACTCGGCTCTATGCCCTTGGAGGACCGGGGCGACGTCACTTCCGCCTATTCCATCGGGGGGTTAAAGGGATTTTTTTCTTCCCGTTAAAGTCAAATATATTTATTTTTACTTTTAAAAAAGTAAAAGATCTGGGGTCTTTTTAGCCCCAGATATCTCAATAAAGAAGACCTGTCATGCGCTCTGAAGATAGATTATAAAAACATGAAAAGAGAAAACATAGAAGAGTAGTAAGATCGTGTGAAAATTATTCAGGACATGCAACTAAAGCAGCCAAAGGAATATTATTCCTTCACAGGCCTAAATGGAATGAGACCCAGGTATAGGGAAAGACAGACTAATGTTTTACTAGGCCCCGGGGGCTGCACAATAAGTGCCAAATGACCCCCTCAATTCCCCAGGCCCCTGGTTGGGGGGGGGGGGGGCGTGCAGAGCCGCTGTCAGGTTTTCCTTTGTGTTCTCTCTGGATCGATTTCTCCTCTATTCCTGCCTACCCTGATGACTCCCTAGAACACCAGGTGTCACCAGGACAGACGTCAGGGGATTTTTACTTTAAGAGAGAAGCTTTAAAGAATAAATGCGATTACAGGGAAAGTGCACTTACCCTATATGTCCCTTTAAGCTGACACCTCCCCTCCCCCTCCAGAGATGCATACTTCCCTGGATCTAAAGGCTGCATCCTCTTGGGATTTGTTTACATCCCGTGCTGCCATTCCCATCTCCTGGTTGTGCCTTCCCAGTAGGGCCCAATACAAACCTATGGGGCTTGCCTTTCAGCCACAGATAGAAGCAGAGGGCCCTCCCATAGGCTTCTATGGGGGCTGCATCAAGGAGGAGACAGATGACTTACAACGTGGGATATAAACAAATCCCCAGAGGCTGCGGCCACTGGATTAAGGTCGTTGTAAATTCACAAGGTTTTTTACCTTCATGCATAAAAAAAAGGTAAAAAACCTGTGTGCAGCATCCGCCCCAGACTTCACTAATACTTACCCGAGCGCCCTCTCGATCCAGCAATGTCCATGAGACCCTTGCCTCTCCGGGAACTTGCACTTCTGATTGGCTTTTTGGCAGCTCCCGCTGCTGTCAATCACAGCCAGTGAGCGGGGCCGAACCGCGGCTCTGTGTGTTAATGGACACACGGTCTCGAGTCGGGAGTGCGTCTGCTTGGGTGTCCCTATTGTAAGCTGCTAGCTGTGGGGGCAGCCGGCAGGAGGGAGGGGCCAGAAGTGCCAATGATGGACATGAGAAGGGGGAGGATCCAGACTGCTCTGTGCAAAACAATTACACAGAGCAATTAAGTAGAACATGTTATTTTTTTTTATTTTTTTTAACAAACAAGACTTTACAATCACTTTAAAGTGATTGTAAAGTCTTTTTTTTTTCCATTAACATAAACATGTTCTACTTACCTGCTCTGTGTAGAGGTTTTGCACAGAGCAACCTGGATCCTCCTCTTCTCAAGTCCCTGGCTGGAGCCCTTGGCCCCTCCCGTTGAGTGCCCCCCACTGCAAGCAGCTTGCTATGGGGGCACCGAGCCAAGTGGCAGCTCCGTGTGTCCATTCAGACATGAAGCTGCAGCTAGGCCCCGTCCCCTCTTCCTCCTCATTGGATGAGTTTGAGTTAATGCAGCGGGAGCCAATGGCGCTCGCTGCTGTCTCAGCCAATCAGGAGGGAGAGTCCCGGACAACCGAGGCATACATGGACATCGCTGGATAGAGATGGGGCTCAGGTAAGTATTAGAGGGGCTGCTGCACAAATAAGGTTTTTTTTATGGAATGCATTACAATAAAAAAAATAAAAAAATAAAAACACACTTCTGCCTTTACAACCCCTTGAAAGTAAGTACGCATCTCTGATAAGTGCACTTTCTCTTAGTGCATGAATCACACGTATGGTGGTTGTTCCCATACTTCTCTTTTAAAGAATATGTTACCCCAACATTTCATATCCCCGATAAATGTGTCTGCTGTACCATGTAATTAATGTTAACCACACGGAAAGTTTTACCCCCCTTCATGATCAGGCCAGTTTTTTGCTATTCAGCACAGCGCTACTTTGACCGGTTCCCCACCAGCCGCCCCATTTATACTGCAGCAGGATGGCTCCCCTGTGCGAGCCGTCGTAGCTGTACACCGGCTCTTTAAGACGCTGTAGGAGGCACGCGCCTGCAGCGTGTCCCTGGAGCCGATGCGAGTGCCTGGTGGGTGCAATAACTGTCGGGCACCCGCGATCGCTCACGACAGTGAGAACCGGGATCTGTGTATGTAAACACACAAATCCCAGTTCTGTCAGGGGAGAGGAGACCGATCGTGTGTTCCTACTAAGTAGGAACACAGATAGGTCTCCTTCCCCAGTCAGTCCCATCCCCCCAGTTAGAACACACATAGGGAACACAGTTAACCCCTTGATCGCCCCCTAGTGTTAACCCCTTCCCTACCAGTGACATTTATACAGTAATCAGTGCATTTTTATAGCACTGATCGCTGTATAAATGTCACTGGTCCCAAAAATGTGTCGAAAGTGTCCAATGTGTCCGCCATAATGTCGCAGTCCTGATAAAAATCGCAGATCCCCGCCATTGCTAGTAAAAAAGAAAAAATAATAAAAATGACATAAATCTATCCCCCATTTTGTAAACGCTATAAATTTGCTCAAACCAATCAATATACGCTTATTGCGTACAAAAAATATGTAGAAGAATACATATTGGCCTAAACTAAAAAAAATATTTTTTTTTTAAATTGGGATATTATAGCAAAAAGTAAAAGATGTTTTTTTTTTTTCAAAATGGTCGCTCTTTTGTTTATAGCGCAATAAATAAAAACCGCAGAGGTGATCAAATACCACCAAAAGAAAAGTTCTATTTGTGGGGAAAAAGGGATGTCAATTTTGTTTGGGTACAACTTTGTAAAACCGCGCAATTGTCAGTTAAAGCGACGCAGTGCCGCATTGCAAAAAATGGCCTGGTCAGGAAGCGGGTAAGTTCTTCCGGGGCTGAAGTGGTTAACTGGTAATAGCGCGGTCGTGCAACACTGTACACAAATTAAATTTATACCATATTTTTTCTCACATAAATAGAGCTTTCTTTCAGTGGTTTTTGATCACCTCTGCGTTTTTTTCTTTTTTTGCGATATTAATAAATAAAATTAAACCACAAATAATAAAAAAAAATATTTTCTACTGTTATGGCGCTAACAGACCCTCGATGGGAGGGTCACTGACATCACCAGTGACACCAATACAGTGATAATACGATACACTGACACTGGCTTGGAAGGGGATAACATCTAGGGGGCAATAAGGGCAATGTAAGGGGTTAACTGTGTGCTGCTTTTACTTAAAAGCAGAGCTCCACCCAAAAGGGGAAGCTCTGCTTGTTTGCACCCTCCCCCTGTCCACTGCCACATTTGGCACTTTTTTTGGAGGGGAGCAGGTACCTGGTTTTGACAGGTACCGGCTCCCACTTCGGTGTCAGATTGCCATGGTGATTTACGAGGATGTAAAGCAGGGGTCTCAAACTGGAGGCCCTGCCGCTGTTGCAAAACTACAAGTCCCATGAGGCATTGCAAGGCTGACAGTTACAAGCATGACTCCCACAGGCAGAGGCATGATGGGACTTGTAGTTTTGCAACAGCTAGAGGGCCGCCAGTTGGAAACCTCTGAGTGCTTTGGACATCAAGTCTTACAGATACAACCAGTCCTTCAAGGGCAACCATAAAGCTAATTTGGCCCTCGATGACATGAGTTTGACACCCCCTGATATAATCCTTTCCTTGAGGCGATTCAGTTCGCATTTGCAGCTTTATACAAATCATTCATTCCTTTCCTGACTGCCCCTGGCCCGCCCCTTTTCATTACTTGGATTTGAATTCTTTCGATCAGAGAATCAGTATCACATGTGGGGTCGTTACCTAGGGTGGTCTGTATGCAAATAAGTCCTCCCAAGAGCCAGCTCACCGTTTGCATCAGGACTGAGGGCTCTTGGGTGGAGAACTATGATGGTTTCAGAAAACTATGTAAAAGCATCCCGCCAGCCCCTCCCACCAGCCATGATCTGCCTTTTCCCGTGAGAAAGTCACGTGACGTGTGACGCAACGCGTCGGGAGGAGCCAGTGACTTCACCTTCTGTATTCTGCGACACCGGACGTGCAGTGAGGAGAGCTGCGAGCGCTACGGATCATTCAATCAGCGTTTTAAAACCACATTAAATGCGAGTGAACAGTATATATGAATTGGGAATTAATGGATTATATAGCAGCCTTACGCAATGTCTTTATCTCTATTGAGAGCAATCTTTCAGAATTACCGTATATATTCGAGTATAAGCCGAGTTTTTCAGCACCCCCCCCCCCCCTCCCTCGGCTTATACTCGAAGTCAAGCATTTTTCTGCTG
This sequence comes from Lithobates sylvaticus, assembly GCA_028564925.1. Classification (NCBI taxonomy): domain Eukaryota; kingdom Metazoa; phylum Chordata; class Amphibia; order Anura; family Ranidae; genus Lithobates; species Lithobates sylvaticus. The sequence continues at coordinate 279,923,741 of CM053031.1, forward strand.
CAGAAAATTGGCATTTTCCGAACCGACTTTGGGGCCCCTGTATCTGCAAACCCAGTGTAACTAGCACTAAAACATATCCAAAGCTGGGGTTCCCAGCACCAAGTGACTTCGAGATACGGGGGCCCCAAAGTCGGTTCGGAAAAAATGTCATTCTCTGCTGCAGAAAAGTGCTTGACATTTTTCGAAACCGAGTTTGGGGCCCCCGTATCCCGGGGCCACTTAGTGCTAGGAACCCCAACATTGGATATGTTGTAGCGCTAGTTCCACTGGGTTTGCACAGAAAACCATCTGCAGCAATGTCATTTTTGGGACCCTTTGGGTCCAGAAACCCCAAATTTTGGCTGCAGCTAGGGGGGCATCTAGGAACCTAACCCTTAACTACCGAGTTAGAAGTTCAGGGGACCTATGGCAGCTAATGGGCACAGTGAGGCAGCTAATGGGCATTGTTGACCGTCTTTTCCACTTACAGTAGCTTAACTACCGAGTTAGAAGTTCAGGGGACCTATGGCAGCTAATGGGCACAGTGAGGCCGCTAATGGGCACAGTGAGGCCGCTAATGGGCACAGTGAGGCCGCTAATGGGCACAGTGAGGCCGCTAATGGGCACAGTGAGGCCGCTAATGGGCACAGTGAGGCCGCTAATGGGCACAGTGAGGCCGCTAATGGGCACAGTGAGGCCGCTAATGGGCACAGTGAGGCCGCTAATGGGCACAGTGAGGCCGCTAATGGGCACAGTGAGGCCGCTAATGGGCATTGTTGACCGTCTTTTCCACTTACAGTAGCTTAACTACCGAGTTAGAAGTCCAGGGGACCTATGGCTGCTAATGGGCACAGTGAGGCAGCCAATGGGCACAGTGAGGCAGCTAATGGGCATTGTTGACCGTCTTTTCCACTTACAGTAGCTGCGCATTTCTCACCCTAGGCTTATACTCGAGTCAATAAATTTTCCCAGTTTTTTGTAGTAAAATTAAGTGCCTCGGCTTATATTCGGGTCGGCTTATACTCGAGTATATACAGTATCTTTGGTGGAAATATAACATCTCACCGTAGCCAGGATCCAAGTTTCTGACAAGTGTCATTTTGGTTCCGTTTTTTGTTCCATTCATTTTAAGTTAGCCCCCCCCCCCCCCCAAAAAAAAATGTTGAGCCTGCCCCACACGGCTGTAAACATAAGGGGCACCTATGTGTAAAAAACGTTGCTTGTGATACACGTTATATATTGCTGTGCACAGTAGAAATTTTAGGGCCAATATTCACAATAAAGGCAACACTGACGTTCTGACAAACAGCGAGCAGGCAGACTTACAGACATGCACCGCCTCTCCTGCACCTACCTGCCTGCTGTGAACCGAGCTGGGCAACTTTCGATTACAGTGCCAGGGCGATCCCTAAATTCCAGGACACAACCAATAAAAGATGGCCAAAAAATAAATAAAAAACACGGCACACAGAAGGAGAGGCCGGCGCAGGAGCGTCGGAAAATAGGTAAGTTTAACCCTTTTAGTGCCGCTTTAAATCTAAAAAAGGAAGCAGAAAATCCTGTCTCCTGTTGCCAAGGACAACCAATTAGCTTTCTGCCAGTGTAGACACAGGGACGATCTTATTTGGAGGAACGCAGTTTTATTTTTCAGTCACAAGGCCTCTTATACCTGAACAGCGACTGCAGCTCGGGGGTCTAGAACAGCCGCTCCCCCTCTGCCTCTGAGCATGCTGGGCGCCGTCCATTCATAGGAAAACGCCATTCACAGTAATTACCCCGCCGATTTCCATCACACCAGGAGCCCTTCCTCAACGCAGGTCCATCCAACCTGTGACTGCAGCTTTCCTCTATACAAATGTTCTCTCCTAGTCATCCAGAAACCACAAATCCCAGCAAACCCTCAAGGGCCTCCTCCCCTGTACTGAATTTGATGACTGATTTCACTGCACACTTTGAGCTTCCCACAATGTGCATTAGAAGCTGCAACAACTCAAAGAGCCACCTCATCTCCTGGCTGGAGAACATCCAGCATCATCCAGATCTTTCCTCCCCAGTCTAACTGTCCCTGGCTCACCCTTTTAAATTTTCATCGGGCTTCAGTATCATGGAGGATCGACATTACATGTGGGGGCGTTACCTAGGGCGGTCTGCATGCAAATACATCTGTCTGGGCACACCCACTCCTATAGGCCAACGCCCACAAATCAAGGCATTGTGATATTATCATAACTCCTAAAAGCCAGCCCACTGCTTACGGACAACTGGGAGGGCCCCAGCCGGACAACTGGGAGGGCCCCAGCCGGACAACTGGGAGGGCCCCAGCCGGACAACTGGGAGGGCCCCAGCCGGACAACTGGGAGGGCCCCAGCCGGACAACTGGGAGGGCCCCAGCCGGACAACTGGGAGGGCCCCAGCCGGACAACTGGGAGGGCCCCAGCCGGACAACTGGGAGGGCCCCAGCCGGACAACTGGGAGGGCCCCAGCCGGACAACTGGGAGGGCCCCAGCCGGACAACTGGGAGGGCCCCAGCCGGACAACTGGGAGGGCCCCAGCCGGACAACTGGGAGGGCCCCAGCCGGACAACTGGGAGGGCCCCAGCCGGACAACTGGGAGGGCCCCAGCCGGACAAGTGCTAGCTACATAGGAAGCTATGTACAGCACCCTCCCACCAGTTGTGATCGGCCTGCTTTTCATAGAGTAGCACAGAGACCCAGTGATATTTCTGGGTCTAAAACCAAGAATGGAACAATCAAGGTATTTTCATAACTCCTCCCAAGAGCCAGCCCACTGCTCATCAGGGATGAGGGCTCTTGAGGAAAACTGAGGCCAGGTGCTGGGATGTTTTCAGAACGCTATGTATAGCCTCCTGCTGGCTGCATCCACCAGCTGTGATCTGCCTGAATTGCATAGAGGTGCAAAGACCCAGTGCTGACATCACTGGGTCTAAAAAATGTAAAGATTGGGATTGGGGAGTAACCAGGGAAGGCAAAATATATTACATTACAAAGCGGTATGCAGGGTTGGGGGGGGAGGGGGTGCCAAAATCCAGGTAGTGACAGAGTTATGCAATTAGCGGACCTCCAGCTGTTGCAGAACTACAAGTCCCATGAGGCATAGCAAGACTGACAGCCACAAGCATGACACCCAGAGGCATGATGGGACTTGTAGTTCTGCAACAGTTGGAGGTCCGCTAATTGCATATCCCTGCTCTATGAGACGTGTAGAAGGTGGGGAGACGCTGGAATTAGTGGAGCGTTCTTCCTCCAATGTGTACCATCGGGTGAAGAGGAATGTTTCCCAGACTGGAACCCAAATATAGGGGCCAATTTATAACGTAGAGCAGATAGTTCTAACCACAGGACACACAGTATATATTCTTTACTGAACCCATTCAAAAACGTGGCTTCCTCAACTGATCCCCTTCCAAACTACAAGTCCCATCTGCCACCACAGCAAAAGGGAACTCACCCCCAGAGTTGTGACATCACAGCAATTGTCCAGCCAGCACTTATGCTGCTCAGCAGGACACAACAAAAACCAATCAGCACATTTTTTTTATTATACAACATCATTAGTAAGACCTCATCTGGAATATGCAGTTCAGTTTTGGGTACCGATTTAAAAAAAAAAAAAAAAAGGATATCGGGGGACTGGAGAAAGTGCAGAGAAGGGCAACCAAACTGATAAGAGGCATGGAGGAGCTCAGCTATGAGGAAAGATTAGAGGAACTGAATTTATTCACTCTTGAGAAGAGATAAGGGGGGGATATGATCACCATGTACAAATACATAAGGGGGGGAGGGGATATGATCACCATGTACAGTATAAATACATAAGGGGGATATGATCACCATGTATAAATACATAAGGGGGGGGTATGATCACCATGTATAAATACATAAGGGGGGGGGGGGATATGATCACCATTTAAAAATACATAAGGGGGGGATATGATCACCATGTATAAATACATAAGGGGGGGATATGATCACCATGTATAAATACATAAGGGGGGGATATGATCACCATGTATAAATACATAAGGGGGGGATATGATCACCATGTACAGTATAAATACATAAGGGGGATATGATCACCATGTATAAATACATAAGGGGGGGGATATGATCACCATGTACAGTATAAATACATAAGGGGGATATGATCACCATGTACAGTACAAATACATAAGGGGGGTATGATCACCATGTACAAATACATAAGGGGGGTATGATCGCCATGTACAAATACATAAGGGGGGTATGATCACCATGTATAAATACATAAGGGGGGTATGATCACCATGTATAAATACATAAGGGGGGTATGATCACCATGTATAAATACATAAGGGGGGTATGATCACCATGTATAAATACATAAGGGGGGTATGATCACCATGTATAAATACATAAGGGGGGTATGATCACCATGTACAAATACATAAGGGGGGTATGATCACCATGTATAAATATATAAGGGGGGTATGATTACCATGTATAAATACATAAGGGGGGTATGATCACCATGTATAAATACATAAGGGGGGGGATATGATCACCATGTACAGTATAAATACATAAGGGGGGATATGATCACCATGTACAGTATAAATACATAAGGGGGGGGATATGATCACCATGTACAGTATAAATACATAAGGGGGGATATGATCACCATGTATAGTATAAATACATAAGGGGGGGATATGATCACCATGTACAGTATAAATACATAAGGGGAATATGATCTCCATGTATAAATACATAAGGGGGGGATATGATCTCTGTGTATAAATACAGTAAAACCTTGGTTTGCAAGCATAATTTGTTCCACAAACATGCTTGTAATCCAAAGCACTTGTATATCAAAGCATTTTTACAGGGTATAAAAGGAGAGGCACCGCTAAGAGGGCTTTTTACACCAAGCCACCTATAGCGTCGGCGGTAAAAACGCCGCTATCTTTAGCGGAATTTGCGGCGCATTTCGGCCACTAGTGGGGTGCTTTTACCCCCCCCCCCACTAGTTGCCGAGAAAGGCTTAAAACCGCCGGCAATAGCAGCATATTTAGCTGGGCTGCCCCATTGATAGAGAGATAGATATAACACACACACACACACACACACACACACACATATATATATATATATATACACATACACATACACATACACACAACGAAAGATAACAGGCCAGGTGTGATAAAACAAAGACTATGTCTACCAGAAGTGACCTGTGTACTTTGTTACCACCAGCTTCTCTGTGACCACCCAGAGTGTTTCCATCACACCCCATAATATCAGGACATGTGAAGTCGCAGAGCTCACCCAGCCCGGAACAGATGGAAGTGTTTGTCTTCCTGGACTCTACAAATAACAGGGTGACCACACATGGGTGACATATCTACCCCCCTCCCATGTAGATCCCCAGCAGACCCTGCCATATTTCCCCATCTAGCTTGTCTGCAGTGTGTACCAGTGAAGGGCTCGTTCCCTTTTCAATGTCAAAAACACAAATATCCCTCAACACTTTCAATACAGCTTCTCTCTGAAATGTTGAACCGCAAAGACCGCGCCGTGCACACAACAAGTCATCAACATTTATTGTTCTGGGTGTGTACACTGGAAGCCCCACCTAGAACCACCCACTGACGCATTTCATAGCCCACATCTAGGGAGAAATGCGTCAGTTTAGGCCCCAGGGAGGGCATCCAGTGTGCCCATGCAGAACAATAAAGGTTTATGAAAACTCTGACATCATCAGTGTGCGTCTGGTCTTTGCATTTCTGCTTTCTATGGAGAATGTGGGCGAGAGCGTCCCCCTGCCAGCACTGCTCTCCATGGATGCTATGGCAGCCTGTGAGTGATGATCTTTTCTGTCTAACTTGTTCCGTGACAAAGGGCATTCGTGAAGACACCGCTTTAAAAGTGGTTGTAAACCCACTTTTTGGGGACTTCTACCTATAGGTACGCCTTATTCGAGGCTTACCTATAGGTAGTGGAAATATCTCCTAAATGTGCGCCGTTTAGGAGATAGTTCACTTGTAGTCCGCCGGAAATTCCAACGACGCATGCGCGGGGAAGAAACAAAACGAAGTGCCGTTTCTTCCCTAGCCTGTGCCGTTAAGCGCGGCTCCCGTGCACATGCGCGGTATTGACTTCACGGAGCTCCGGCGAATCACAGAGCCGGAGTCTGCGGCCCGGAAGAGGGGCCAGAAGATGGACGCTGCCTACACAGGGGACATCTCTGGATTATTTTGCAGGCAAGTGGCACATAATGGGCTAGTATGCGATGTATACTAGCCCATTAGGCTTTTCATTTGCAGCGAGCAAAAGGGGAAGTAAAACCCATCAGGGTTTACTTCCTCTTTGAAGAGGAAGTAAACTTCCTTGGTTTGTTTACACCGTTTAGGAGATATTTACTGTATACGCTGCCGATGACGTCATCGGCGCATGCCCTCTGAAGGAACGCCCGCTCGTGCCGTTTCTTCACAGCCCTGTGCCGTGATCGGCGGCTCCCACGTGCGGGAGTGACATCTTGGCTTCCGCAACTCACAGCACCAGAGCCTGCAAACCCGGAAGAAACACCAGGGAAGAAGTCAGACGTTTCAGCGGTGTGCGGGCGCCGCTGGAGGGCTTCGTTCTAAGGTAAGCATGCATCTCATTATGCCTGTGTCTTACTGGTTGTTTGTTTTTTTTTGGGGGGGGGGGGGGGGGGGGGGGATTTACAACCGCTTTAACCACTTCACTCCCGGCCTATAGCAAAATGACGGCCGGGTGGTGGCTCTCATCCTGACTAGACGTCATATGATGGCAGCCGCGCAATCTCGCTGCCGGTACCATGTGACCACCGTGATGAATCACAGCAGGTCACATGACAGTTGTGCACAATGGACAGCTTCCTTTCAAGACAGTCAATGTGTACAAATGTGTTGCTAGCTGTGATTGGTCAATCCGATCACAACAAAAACAGACTGAATGAATCACTTTCATTCAATAAAATGCTCGCTTATAGCAATGTAATTCACTTCTATAAGCAATGTGTAAAATAAAAAATCGATCCTGGTCACTTCCCCAGAGTAGTACAGTGTTATTGTAACATATTGCTTTGGTCACAGTGTGTTTAAAAAAAAATATTATATATATATATATATATATATATATATATATATATATATATATATATATATATATATATATATATATATATATATATATATATATATATATATATATTTTTTTTTTGTTTTACATACTGTCACCGTTGCAGTACAGCGTCGTCATATAACTGGTGTGTGTGTGTGTGTGTGTGTGTGTGTGTGTGTGTGTGTGTGTGTGTGTGTGTGTGTAAGCAAGCATACACACACACACACACACACACACACACACGTTATATGACAACGCTGTACTGCAACGGTGACAGTATGTAAAACAAAAAAAAATAACAAATTTTCAAAAAATGACACAAAATTACAACTTTAAAAAACCCACTATGCCTCCTACTAAACACCTTGGACTGTCTACTTTCCAAAAAAGGGGTCATTTGTGGGTATTTGTACTGTCCTGACATAAAAAAAAAAAATCACAAATCTGATTGGCTGTTTTAATTATATAGGAATGTGCAGCACTCTACAGAGGACATTTGGCCAGTCCCTCAGGCACATTATCAACATATGGGAGAGCAGATCTCAGAAATAATCCAACTAAAACTCATGCCTAACTCTTCCCCCCCCCCCCCCCATGTCTGCCAAAACTGTCCAATCAGCAGGGAGCGTGCGCTTTGCTGAATGCAGAGCTACCGATCTGCCTCCACAGAGGATGTGTCGCACCTCAGCAGAGAGACCGCTGTTTCCACACAGAGAGCAAGGCTCTCTCTGCAGCTGCTGGCAGGGGACAGGCTTTTCTACTCTAAAGAAAAAGCAAGCTGCAAGACTTGGCACACCTTTTGTTTTTATGCACCTGGAATATATTTAGCCGATTTAAACAAAAGTTGGCTTTAAGGCTCAGTACATCCAAATAACGAGCGTTCATGTTCAAGTTTTTCCTGTTTCTGTGCACTCACCTTAGGGTTCCCTCCCACTGCATTCTCTATAAAATAGAACAATCCAGCAGGCAGTCTGATTGTCTTGTAATGGCTGCAGCTGGGGCGCAGGCCTGAGCAATCGAACATGGATGTCGGCTTCCGACAAAGATGTGTAAGAAAAAATAAATAAAAAATTGTTGCGTTACCTGACTAACCCTTTCGCTGCCACAGCGTGTTTTATTTTTTTTAAAAACACACGTTTAACTGCTTGCTGCCCACCGTCAAATGACTGAGGGGAGGGGCAGTGCAGCTCTCGTTCTGGGACAACGTCATATGCCGTCGCCCCATTCAAACAGGGCATGCAAGCAATCGGGTGCACCATCCCTGCACTGTTGTTGGCGGCGTGTCACATCAGTGCCCATCAGTGACCGTGGCCAGTCACCCATCAGTGACCGTGGCCAGTCACCCATCAGTGACCGTGGCCAGTCACCCATCGCACAGCCAGCAGCATGTCCAAAAATGTATATAGCAGTGAGGAGGCATTCCAGAACCTCTACATGACTGATGAGAGCAGCGGGAGTTCTCATCAGATTACGAATCAAATTCGGCATTTGCGCGGATTGATAGCAGCGGATCGGCAAATGATTTGGAGGAAGAATAGGTCCCTCCTAAAAGGGCATGGCGCTCGTGAAACCAGACAGCCCCCAGCAACCAGGATCAAAGTCCCCAGTACCAGCGCTGCTGCCAGCAATAGGCCCTGAGAACAAATTCCCAGGCCCAGTACCAGCACTGCCGCCAGCAATAGGCCCCGGGGAACAAATTCCCAGGCCCAGTACCAGCACTGCCGCCAGTAATAGGCCCCAGGGAACAAATTCCCAGGCCCAGTACCAGCACTGCCGCCAGCAATAGGCCCCGGGAACAAATGCCCAGGCCCAGTACCAGCACTGCCGCCAGAAATAGGCCCCGGGAACAAATGCCCAGGCCCAGTACCAGCGCCCGAGTACCAGTACAAGCAGGGGAGGGCTGGCAGCCTTAGGCCTGGGGGGCAAGTCCAGTCAAGTGGCCCATTGAACCACCGAATCAGCCCACCATCCATCTACACCACATTCCCTGTACAGAGAGAGAGGGAGACTGCTCCACGTTGCCCCAGAGAGAGAGAGACTGCTTGACATTGCCTGCAGAGAGAGAGACCGCCTTATACTGCCTGCACAGAGAGAGAGAGACCGCTTCACACTGCCTGCACAAAAAGAGACCGCTTCACACTGCCTGCACAAAAAGAGACCGCTTCACACTGCCTGCACAAAAAGAGAGACCGCTTCACACTGCCTGCACAAAAAGAGACCACTTCAAACTGCCTGCACAGAAAGAGAGACCGCTTCACACTGCCTGCACAGAGAAGAAGAGACCGCTTCACACTGCCTGCACAGAGAAGGAGAGACCGCTTCACACTGCCTGCACAGAGAAGGAGAGACCGCTTCACACTGCCTGCACAGAGAAGGAGAGACCGCTTCACACTGCCTGCAGAGAGAAGGAGAGACCGCTTCACACTGCCTGCAGAGAGAGAGAGAGACCGCTTCACACTGCCTGCAGAGAGAGAGAGAGAGAGAGAGAGACCGCTTCACACTGCCTGCAGAGAGAGAGAGACCGCTTCACACTGCCTGCACAGAGAAGTTGAGACCGCTTCACACTGCCTGCAGAGAGAGAGAGAGACCGCTTCACACTGCCTGCAGAGAGAGAGAGAGAGAGACCGCTTCACACTGCCTGCAGAGAGAGAGAGAGAGAGACCGCTTCACACTGCCTGCAGAGAGAGAGAGAGAGAGACCGCTTCACACTGCCTGCAGAGAGAGAGAGAGACCGCTTCACACTGCCTGCAGAGAGAGAGACAACTTCACACTGCCTGCAGAGAGAGAGACAACTTCACACTGCCTGCAGAGAGAGAGACAACTTCACACTGCCTGCAGAGAGAGAGACACACTGCCTGCAGAGAGAGAGACACACAGCCTGCAGAGAGAGAGAGAGAGAGAGACCGCTTCACACTGCCTGCAGAGAGAGAGAGAGACCGCTTCACACTGCCTTCAGAGAGAGAGACCGCTTCACACTGCCTGCAGAGAGAGAGAGACCACTTCATACTGCCTGCACAGAGAGAGAGACCACTTCAAACTGCCTGCACAGAAAGAGAGACCGCTTCACACTGCCTGCACAGAGAGAGAGAGAGACCGCTTCACACTGCCTGCAGAGAGAGAGACCGCTTCACACTGCCTGCAGAGAGAGAGACCGCTTCACACTGCCTGCAGAGAGAGAGACCGCTTCACACTGCCTGCAGAGAGAGAGACCGCTTCACACTGCCTGCACAGAGAGAGAGAGAGACCGCTTCACACTGCCTGCAGAGAGAGAGAGAGAGACCGCTTCACACTGCCTGCAGAGAGAGAGAGACCCTGCTTCACACTGCCTGCAGAGAGAGAGAGAGACCGCTTCACACTGCCTGCAGAGAGAGAGACCGCTTCACACTGCCTGCAGAGAGAGAGAGAGAGACCGCTTCACACTGCCTGCAGAGAGAGAGAGAGACCGCTTCACACTGCCTGCAGAGAGAGAGACCGCTTCACACTGCCTGCAGAGAGAGAGACCGCTTCACACTGCCTGCAGAGAGAGAGACCGCTTCACACTGCCTGCAGAGAGAGAGAGACCGCTTCACACTGCCTGCAGAGAGGAGAGACCGCTTCACACTGCCTGCAGAGAGAGAGACCGCTTCACACTGCCTGCAGAGAGAGAGAGACCGCTTCACACTGCCTGCAGAGAGAGAGAGACCACTTCACACTGCCTGCAGAGAGAGAGAGAGAGAGAGAGAGAGACCGCTTCACACTGCCTGCAGAGAGAGAGAGACCGCTTCACACTGCCTGCACAGAGAGAGAGAGACCGCTTCACACTGCCTGCAGAGAGAGAGAGAGACCGCTTCACACTGCCTGCAGAGAGAGAGACCGCTTCACACTGCCTGCACAGAGAGAGAGAGACCACTTCACACTGCCTGCACAGAGAGAGAGAGAGACCGCTTCACACTGCCTGCAGAGAGAGAGAGACCGCTTCACACTGCCTGCACAGAGAGAGAGAGACCGCTTCACACTGCCTGCACAGAGAGAGAGACCGCTTCACACTGCCTGCAGAGAGAGAGAGACCACTTCACACTGCCTGTACAGAGAGAGAGACCACTTCATACTGCCTGTACAGAGAGAGAGAGAGACCACTTCACACTGCCTGCACAGAAAGAGACCGCTTCACACTGCCTGCACAGAGAGAGAGAGACCGCTTCACACTGCCTGCACAGAGAGAGAGAGACCGCTTCACACTGCCTGCAGAGAGAGAGAGAGAGACCGCTTCACACTGCCTGCAGAGAGAGAGAGACCGCTTCACACTGCCTGCAGAGAGAGAGAGACCGCTTCACACTGCCTGCACAGAGAGAGAGAGACCGCTTCACACTGCCTGCACAGAGAGAGAGAGACCGCTTCACACTGCCTGCAGAGAGAGAGAGAGAGAGAGACCGCTTCACACTGCCTGCAGAGAGAGAGAGACCGCTTCACACTGCCTGCAGAGAGAGAGACCGCTTCACACTGCCTGCAGAGAGAGAGAGACCGCTTCACACTGCCTGCAGAGAGAGAGAGACCGCTTCTCACTGCCTGCAGAGAGAGAGAGACCGCTTCACACTGCCTGCAGAGAGAGAGAGAGACCGCTTCACACTGCCTGCACAGAGAGAGAGACCACTTCAAACTGCCTGCACAGAGAGAGAGACCGCTTCACACTGCCTGCACAGAGAGAGAGAGAGACCGCTTCACACTGCCTGCAGAGAGAGAGACAGCTTCACACTGCCTGCAGAGAGAGAGACCGCTTCACACTGCCTGCAGAGAGAGAGACCGCTTCACACTGCCTGCAGAGAGAGAGACCGCTTCACACTGCCTGCACAAAGAGAGAGAGAGACCACTTCAGACTGCCTGCAGAGAGAGAGACCGCTTCACACTGCCAGCAGAGAGAGAGACAGCTTCACACTGCCTGCAGAGAGAGAGACCGCTTCACACTCCCTCCAGAGAGAGACCGCTTCACACTGCCTGCAGAGAGAGAGAGACCGCTTCACACTGCCTGCAGAGAGAGAGACCGCTTCACACTGCCTGCAGAGAGAGACCGCTTCACACTGCCTGCAGAGAGAGACCGCTTCACACTGCCTGCAGAGAGAGAGACCGCTTCTCACTGCCTGCACAGAGAGAGAGAGACCACTTCATACTGCCTGTACAGAGAGAGAGACCACTTCAAACTGCCTGCACAGAAAGAGACCGCTTCACACTGCCTGCACAGAGATAGAGAGAGACCGTTTCACACTGCCTGCACAGAGAGAGAGAGACCGCTTCACACTGCCTGCACAGAGATAGAGAGAGACCACTTCAGACTGCCTGCACAGAGATAGAGAGCACAGAGATAGACACTGCCTGCACAGAGATCGCTTCACACTGCCTGTAGAGAGAGAGAGAGAGAGACTAATTCACAGTGCCTGCACAGAGAGAGACCGCCACTAAAACGAGCAGCACTTTACCACTACCGCCCCAGTGTGAAAGTACCCTTAGGTATTAGATGTGCGAACAAAAAGGTGAGAGCACATCTAATACCTACAGAGAGTAATGGAAATAAGGTGGAGTTCAAAGTGAACCACCGTGCCATTACCTGCAGGGACTGGCATTTCGGGGGTTAAAACAGGCAGGGATTAAATGTGATATCAACTCCTCACTGCCTGTCAAATGCCTCTGAAAAGTGACCTGAGCATGGATCACTTTTCAGCAGTGGATCACTTTTCAGAGGAGTGGCAGTGCCTGCTACAAGTGAATACAAGCCTTTGGGCTCACACTGATGTGCTGCAGTTTGGAGCTGCAGTGCGGGTGTACTGGCGGGTTTCACAGTCCCTCAGACTTCTTTTAGGTTACACATTTTTGCTGCATTTTCTGAAAGTGCACCAAAGATGCAGCATGCAGGACGTTTTGTTCACTTTCAGAACATGCAGTAAATGTGCAACCTCTATGGGGCCAGGGGCAACATGCAGGAAGACTGCCAGTACTTCAGCACTGCAGCCAAACTGCAGCATGCCAGTGTGAGCCCCACATCATACCAGCTAGGAGGGCAAGGTACTGCACAGACTGTTAAAAAAAAAAAAAAAACTCTTTGGCTGCAGAGAGGGGGAGGGAGGAGGAGCTCACTTACTTGGATGGTCCCAGACTCCCAGGAGACTCACTGCATTCCAACCGACTTCTCAGAGAGCAGGTCCAGCCTCTGCCAGCCATTCATGTGGAGGAGGGAGGGGCTGCTCCCACAATGCAGTGAGAGCAGCCATCAGCATCTAGCTAGCCAATCGACGGCCGGACTACAACTCCCACAATGCAGCAGCCAGCAGCATCAAGCTAGCCAATCGGCGGCCGGCCAGACAGTACTACATCTCCCACAAGGCATTGCAGCATCCAGCTAGCCAATCGGCGGCCGGCCAGACAGTACTACATCTCCCACAAGGCATTGCAGCATCAAGCTAGCCAATCGGTGGCCGGCCAGACAGTACTACATCTCCCACAAGGCATTGCAGCATCCAGCCAGCCAATCGGCGGCCGCCAAGGCCGACATCCATTAAAAAAAAAAAAAAAAAAAAAAAAAAATGACAAACAGCCAGCGGCCGTTTTAAATAATGTAGGCACCGGCCTGGGGGGAAATTTCCACCCTGCCCCCCGGCCCAGCCCGCCCCTGAGTACAAGAACCTCAAATCACCCAACTACCAGCACTGGAGTGTCACATCCCCCAAGAGCCAGGGCCGCTACATACCTCCCAGATGGTCTTGCCAACCCAACATGGCTGCCTTCGGACTCGGGATCAGCAAGTGTTCCGTCTTTCACCGCACAGCCAGGTGTGCAGGCCAATAACCCAAATTTCTCAGAAATGTACTGCTTTTACCTATTTTTACCTGACACTTTGCTGCAATCTATCGTGGACCAGACCAATCTATATGCCTAGCAGCATATTGCCAACAACCCTCAATCATCATATACCCATCTGTTTTAGTGGAGAGATTTGACTTGAGGAGTTCAAATTGTTTATGAGCCTCACCATAAACATGGGGCTTACAAAAAAAAAAAAATACATGTCGTTCAGTAGGGTCCACCAACCCATGCCCATTTGCAGAACTCTATGTCCCTGGTACCCTTTCCAGGCCAGCTAGGCATAAAACAATATATTCCTAGCATAAGGGCCAGATACGGAGTCAAATTTTAGAAGCATTGAGAGAGCCACGGGATAGCTGTATGCGTTCCGCATATATGAAGGAAGAGATTCCCAGCTCCAGCCACCTGAGTGCCAGGCCTACATGGGCACAACATGAAAAATTGTATGGGACCTGGCATACCCACTGCCGAACAAAGGTTGCCACATATGCCTGAGTAACTTCTACACCAGCCAACCCCTTTTCAAACACCTATACCTCGCAAAACCCTGGCCCGCAGAACCTCCAGGAAAAACAGGAAGGGCTACCCACAATCTCTAGTCAACAAAAAAAACTGCGAAGGGGGAAAGAGCAACTTTGAGATCCAACAAAGTGCTGGCCTTGAGGTGGAAGGATAGCAGAAATGTGCACATGTCCACCATCCATGATGACACTACAGTTGAGGTTCAAAGAAGATGAGGTCCCATTGACAAGCCAACATGTGTCCAAAATTACAATCTCTACATGGGTGGGGGGGGGGGGGGGGGGGGTGGATTTCAACAACCAAATGCTTCAGCCCTATTTGTCAATAAGGAGGTCCCGTTTCTGGCACAAGAAAGTAGCAATTTAGGTCATCCATGTGGCCATTTATAATGTATACATAATATACACCAAATCCACGGAAAGCCCCACCCCCTTCCTAAAATTCAGCGAAGAAATTGTCACATCCCTCATCTACCAACAAATACCGCCCCCCCCCAGAAGACCTTCGCTCTGAGGCCGTTAGCCGGCTTCATGAGCGCCACTTCCCGGACAACATTCCGCCATCTGCAGGAGACCAAGGACGCCAAAAAAAGATGTTGCGTATGCACCAAAAGAGGATTTGGAAGAGATATTAGCTAGCATTGTCCCCAGTGTCCCCCCAACCCGGCCTTTGCATTGGTGAATGATTCTGACTTTATCACACTTCCTTAAAATATTAGCCCATATTTTTAACCATTTCCCATGCCTCCTCAAATAACCATGCCACTACCTTCCATGTAAACTGACCCTGGCCTGTTTTATCGACTATGCTTTTGCCTACCGCCTGGACTGATCTGTTGCCCTGCTACTGTAGTACACAAGGGTCTCACATATGTGACGGGCTCCAGAATTGTTTTCCCAGGTGAAGAAAACAAAATGTTTTTGTTTTCTCCGAGTTTCGTAATTTCCGGATTAGGGTCTGGAGGCTTCAAAGAGATTTGGGTGTGAGAAGCCTCTACCCCTGTGCATAGGTCTTACCTGACTGAGGCCCTCACCCTGCTGCTGACTTACTGCTATCATGCCTCTGCTTGAACTGACAACACCCCTACCTGCTACCTGTACCATGGAAATAATTAGCTGTAGCAAGAGGAAATCAGGATGTAATTTATGCTTCCTGAACGCCTGACGGTGGTACTTGGATGTTGGGCCTCTGTATGTGGTCAGGCTGTGTAAAAGTCTCACACATGTGGTATCGCCGTACTCAGGAGGAGGAGCAGAATGTATATTGGGGTGTCATATTTGCTATGTGTTGGAAATGTCTTATAAATGGACAACTGTGTAAAAAAAAAAAAAAAAAGAAAAAAAATACAAAATTTAAAAAAAGCTTTTTAATTTTCTTTCTACATTTTCCAAAAACTTATGAAAAAAAAAACAAAAAAAAAGCAAACAAACATGTTTAAAAGACTCATTATGCCTCAGAATATATGTTGGGGTGTTTGCTTTCCAAAATGGGATCATTTTGTGGGCAATTCCATTGTCCTGGTGCTCCAGAGCCTTCAAAATTGTCATAGGTCGTCATGACAGAATAATTTATGTCCGTAGAACACTTGATGGTGCTCCCTACATGTTGGGCCTCTGTACATGGCTGGGCTGCGAAGAAGTCTCACACCTATCGCCATACTCAGGAGGAGCAGCAGAATGTATTTGGGGTGCAATTTGTTGTATGCATATGCTCTGTGAGATAAATCACCTGACAATTTTGTAAAACAAAAAAATAAATAAAAAAAATCTTGATTTTGCAAAGAATTGTGGGGAAAAAAAACTTACAACTTCAAAAAAAACTAACCATGCTACTTAATACCTTGGAATGTTTACTTTCCAAAAAGGGGTCATTTGGAGGGTATTTGTACTTTCCTGACTTGTTCGAGGCGGTTCACATAGGGGAGACTTGTCAGGCGACTTAGCCACCTGACAAGTCGCGCTCCGTTCTGTACTATGAAAACATTCTAATTGGAGCGGCTCAAGTCGCTCCGACTTAGAAAAAGGTTCCTGTACTACTTTGGGGGCGACTTGCATTGACTTCTATATAGAAGTCGTGTGCAGGTCACCTCACAGAGTCGGCCTGCAAGTCGTGTTGCCCCTGTGTGAACCGGTGTTCTGTCACGAACAGTCCGGCTATGAGCAAGTGTCCGATATGTACTGCGCAGTACGGAGCATAAAGATTTTCCGAAATTCTCGGAAGATGAACGGCGCCTGCGCCGTGAGTCGATGTGCAAGCCCTACCATCCAAGTGGACATAGGGCTACACAAATTTAGAGGGCCCCTTGCGGGCTCCCTTCGCTCGCCACGCTTCGGGCACGGCCTCGCTCGGCTCTTTTATATTCTAACTATGTCCACTTGGATGGTGGGGCTTAAAAGTGGACTCACGGCGCAGGCGCCGCTCATCCTCGGCAATTTTCGGAATCTGGGTGTCCTGTGTACTGCGCATGCGCAGGCGCCGCTCATCCTCGGCAATTTTCGGAATCTGGGTGTCCTGTGTACTGCGCATGCGCAGGTGCCGTTCATCCTCTGCAATTTTCGGAATCTGGGTGTCCTGTGTACTGCGCAGGCGCCGCTCATCCTCGGCAATTTTCGGAATCTGGGTGTCCTGTGTACTGCGCATGCGCAGGCGCCGTTCATCCTCACCAATTTTCGGAATCTGGGTGTCCTGTGTACTGCGCATGCGCAGTACACAGCGGACACTTTGTGATGGGGGACAACAAATGATAGTACACCGGCTCTCAGTGTCTCAAGAAAGGAGAAGGACGTCAGTACATCAGGTGTGATCAAATTTCAATGATTGGCACCATAGCTTGTAGACTCTATAAACTTTCACAAAGACCAAATAATACATAATAAATGGGTTATTTTTACCAAATATATGTAGCAGTATAAATTTTGACCAAAATGTATGAAGAAAATTACTAAATTTTATGACAAACAAAAGATAAAGGCAATTTCTCACAAAATTTGGGGTCTTTATTTAGAGCACAAAAAAAAAAAAAAAACACACTAGTGATTAAATACCACCAAAAGAAAGCTCTATTTGTGTGAAAAAAAGAGGCAAATTTCATATGGGTACAGTGTTGCATGACTGAGTAATTGTCATTTAGGCTCCATAAACACTGGAGCTCAAAAAAGCTGTTTCTGGACGCCAGATTGCTGGCAGAAATCGCCGATTTTATCAGAGTTTTGCATTGCCGTTAATGCACGTTAAGCGGCACTAGCTTTTAGCAGCGTTTGTCTGCCTCTATTCAAAATCAATGGTTCCCTATGGGAGCCCATTGATTTGAATAGAAGTCGCACCAGAAGTCGGATCATCACAATCCGACTTAGGGTGCAACTTGTGTGCTGAAGATGAAAGGGAACCCCCGCCAAAATGAAAAAATAAAATAAAAATTGGCGTGGGGTTCCCCCCATCGGACGATACACGAGACCCATCGGTCTGGTATGTATTTTAAGGGGAACCCCCTTCGCCGGAAAAAAACGGAGTGGGGTCCCCCCAAAAATCCATACAAGACCCTTATCCTAGCACGGTCAGGAAAGGGGGTGGGGACGAGAGAGCGCCCCCCCCCTCCTGAACCATACCAGGCCACATGCCCTCAACATGGAGGGGTAGGTGCTTTGGGGCAGGGGGGGCCCTACGCCTTAAAATTCATACCAGACTGAAGGGTCTGGTATCGTCCGAGGGGGAAAACCCCTCGCCAATTTTTTCATTTTGGCGGGGGTTCCCTTTCATCTTCAGCACACAAGTCGCACCGCAAGTGCAAGTCGCACCGCGACATCTATTAAAATCAATGGGCTCCCATATGGAGCCATTGATTTTGAATAGAGGCAGAGAAACGCCTTAACGCTCTTTTTACAGCGTTAACCCTTGTTTAACACCTTTTACCGGTGTCTGGCGTTACCAGTACTGCTCCTGAACGCGATTTTATGGCGTTCAGAAAACAGCCCATAAACTCCACTGCTGATAAACGTCCAACAATATCCATGTGTGCATGGACACATAGGATAACAGAGTGGAGTTTATGGGCTTTAAAAAAAAAAAAAAAAAACGCCCACACACACACACACACACACACACACACACACACACGGGAACATAGCATTATTTAACAGAGGGGATTAGAGAGACTTTACACTGTTATTCTATCATCAGGAGGGGAGGGTCAGGCAGCTGACAGGCAGGGAGGGAGGGGAGGGGAAAAGAGGACAAAGGAGAGCTGCGGATGACGGAAGCACGTAAACTGATCATGGTGTCAGGGCTCAGCAGCCATGATAAACCGTGGTCAGTTTACAAAAAGGAAGGTAGGAACTGGCAGGATCAGTCAGGTATTTCAGGTAAAACAGGGGGCCAAATGACATAGCACAAGCACTGTGCTGTGCTGTATAACATGCTGTACATGTGCCCATGAAATGGAGACAAACTTCACTAACCTACATTTTCCATAGGCGATGCTTTAAAAGCTCCCTACAGATCATCAGTTTGGCGTCAGAGAAGGTCTGGTGCTATAAATATTCCTCTCACTACATCGTGCACAGCGATATGTAGCATGTGTATCCCATTCCACATTTTTGTGCGCATGCACCCCCAAAGCATGCATTTACGTTCGTACATGTGGGGGGCACAAAATTTTTTGGGGGTGGGGTATTTTATGTGCTTGTGTGTCTCTCCTATGCTCCAATAAATCGAAAGCAGTGCATATGGCACCACATTTAATTTTATCCCAGCCATGCTAGCCGGGGAACCTGGAGGGGGTACCCAGAAGTGACACGTCATTTCCGGGTCAGCAAGGAGGAGAGCGGACGCATCGGTGGCACCCACCACGCCGGTCCCTGGGATACATGTCGGGGGAAGGGGGCGAAGGTTTGCAATCTGGCGACTGCGGAGGACGCGCACTGCTTCCATCTGAAAGTCGACTTGTCAGATACACGCGCTCTCGCTGTCAGGTCTGTACAAGGTATGGACCTGGCAGCAAAAGGGTTAAACTCCAAACATTCCAAAGATAACCAAATACTGTCTACATCCATTCATCATGTGTATTCTTCCCTAAATCTCGTGGTATTTCTGTATTTCCTCCAGATCTGTGCAGTAATACAGTGTGAGAATTCCTGTAATAAAGACCGCTCACTGCTGCTCTCTCTCCCCTTGTGCAAGGTGACTGGTCTAGTCTCCGCCCCCTCCTGTAGTTTTCTTCAGACTGGCTGTAGTGGGTGGAGCCTGCTGGGCCCCTCCCACAGCTCTGCTCCCTGCACAGGCTGTGTACAGCACAATGATAAGGTCACTGCTACTTTTACAAGGTAAAATCCGAGTTTCCAAAGGAATTTGGTGCACACAAAGTGGGATTTACAATTTTATGGACATTAAGAAAGATGACGCTTTTTGTGCCCGAAGTTCAGCTTTCTATTTGATTATAGAGAGGAATGGTTACAACTACCTCTGTGTCCATAATGGGAAAGTTTCACCTCACTTTTTTTGTGCTGGTGACCATAAGGGAAGCAAGGAGAATCTTTTTAACGTAGATATAGCCAGCAATAAACACCTGACAGAGGTTATAACCACTTGCCGATCACCTACACAACATTGACTGTGGGCAGGCGGCATTCTATGCCATCACAATGTCAACAAAGCAGTTATGAATCAATACACACATTCATACACACTGATCACTATGGTAATATTGAACTACTCTAATGAATGTATTAAAAAAAAAAAATACATTATATATTTTTTTTTATATACCATATTTTTAGGACGCTATAAGAAAACTTTCTTACAGACTAAATAGTATACACTGATTTTGGATTTTTATTTATCAAGAGACATGCATCAGAATCCATTTTAGCCTAAATTTATAACAAAATTTGATTAACTAGTAGCTGACCGCCCACTGTCAAATGACGGCGGGACGGTGCAGCTCTTGTGGCGGGCCGCCGTCATATATGACAGCGCTCGCTTTTTGGCCACTAGGGGGCGCGCGCCCGCCGCGTAGCTGGGGACCCGATGCGCGTGCCTAGCGGCCGCGATGTCCGCCAGGCACCCGCGATTGCCCGGTAACTGAGCAGGACGTGGATCTGTGTGTGTGTAAACACACAGATCCACGTCCTGTCAGAGGAGAGGAGACCGATGGTGTGTCCATTGTACATAGGGACACCGATCGGTCCCCTCCCCCAGTCGGTCCCCTCCCCCCACAGTTAGAATCACTCATATAGGGAACATATTAACCCCTGCAGCGCCCCCCTAGTGTTAACCCCTTCCCTGCCAGTCACATTTATACAGTAATCAATGCATTTTTATAGCACGGATAGCTGTATAAATGTGAATGGTCCCAAAAATGTGTCAAAAGTGTCCGATATGTCTGCCGCAATGTCGCAGTCATGATAAAAATCGCAAATCGCCGCCATTACTAGTAAAAAAAAAAATAATAAAAATGCTATAAATCTATCCCCTATATTGTGGACGCTATAACTTTTGCGCAAACCAATCAATAGACGCTTATTGCGATTTTTTTTTACCAAAAATATGTAGAAGAATACGTATCGGTCTAAACTGAGGAAAAAATTTGTTTAAAAAAAATAAAATTGGATATTTATTATAATAAAAAGTAAAAAATATTATGTTTTTTCAAACTTGTCCCTCTTAATTTGTTTATAGCGCAAGAAATAAAAACCGCAGAGGTGATCAAATACCACCAAAATAAAGCTCTATTTGTGGGGAAAAAAATGATAAAAAATGTATTTGGGTACATCCTTGCATGACCGCGCAATTGTCATTCAAAATGCGACAGCGCTGAAAGCTGAAAAATGGCCTGGTCAGGAAGGAGGTGTTCGTGCCTGGTAGGCAAGTGGTTAAAATGGATATGTTTTATGGCTGAAAAATAGAAAATATTTTTTTTCAAAATATTTAATCTTTTTTCATTTATAATTACCAGTTAAAGTAGCGCATTGCTGACTAGCAAAACATGCCCTAAAAAAAATAAAAATAAAAATCAGCAAATAAAACCCCACTGGGGTTTTTATTTTTTGCTAAACAAACGAAACAAACAAAATAAAAAAAATTTAGGTAGGTCCCCGCTTGTTTTTTTTTTCTTGGACCAATTTTGTCCTGTAGCAAGGCCCTGCCTGGTCTACCTTATGGCGACCTTGTTTTGTCGCCATGGTGGTACTGTTTTGAAAACTGCATAAACATCAATAAAAAAATAAAAATAAATAAAATTTGCAACAACAGGTAATTTTTCTCCTTCACCGATAGTCTGCATTGATGGGTGGGCACTGATATGCGGCACTGGTGGGCACTGATAATCCCTTGAACACAAACGGGTTATCGGCTCTCTTCTTCTCTCCTCACGCTGTCAGCTAAGGAAAGGAATGCAGATAACCGGCTTGCATTTACTTCCATGATCAGCTGTCATTGGCCACAGATAATCACGTGGTAAAGGGCCACTTTGATTGGATGGATGAAAGACAATCCGCAACTCCATACATGCTCTTAAATCAGTCCAGATTTATTGCATCTCCATAGAAGATGAGTGTATACAGCAGATGTTAACGCGTTTCGGCCATAATGGCCTCGATCACTGCGATTGGCTCTTTATCCCGATCTGTGATCAGCCGAGTCCAAAGGACATGAGCAGCGTGATCACAAGAAAATCGGTAAAGACTGCAAATTAATCCAACGCGGTAGCCGTCTTTTGGCTATAAAGTGGGCGAGAAGGGGTTAAATAGGTCTGAATCCCCAGTAAAGGCAGGAAGGATTGACGATCATGTGACCACTGCCACAGTGGTCACATGATCAGAAGCCTGTCCCGCCAGCTACTGTTTCTTATTCCTTAAGCCCCTTTCACACTTGTGCGACTTCAAAGTCGCACGATTTTGCCGCGATTTCAAGGAATGCCTGTGTAAGTGGTATCAAAAATCGGACCAAAGTAGTGCAGGGACTACTTTGAAGTCGGAAGGACTTGAAGTTGTACTAATATGAATGGCTGTCATTGGAAATCATGGGGGGGGGGGGGAACGACTTGTCATGCTACTTTGCAGTCCCAAATCGTGGGGACAAGTCGTACCAGTGTGAAAGGGGCCTTAAAATGTACAGGCGGCGGTCGGGAAGTGGTTAATCACATTGTTCTTGGTGGTCTCTGTGGACTATAAAACACCCTCCACCTACAGTGGATATAAAAAAAAAAAAAAAGTCTACACACCCCTGTTAAAATGTCAGGTTTCTGTGATGTAAAAAAAAATAAAAAATACAAAGATAAATCATTTTACAACTTTTACTGCTATTGGCAGGATCACCTGGTAAAAAAGGAAGAAAATCTGAAAAAAAATTAAAACTAACACAGCCACCACATTTAAAGACTGGTAACATTACATTTTTGTTCCTGGTTTTAGATCCACTTACACATGGACCCCTAAAGCGGGGCCATAACTCCTTTACGACTGCCTAACACATATGTGAGGCGGCAAAAGGGTGCGTTTTAACTGCTTCCCACCTGCCCAATGTAGATAAAACGGCTGGGGGTGCTCCGTTATTCCGGGAGGAAGTATAGGCATGTCCTCCCGTGGGCATGCAGCAGCCCAATCCTGCGACCGAACACAGCGGATCACGGTGCCCAGTACTGGGTCGCTGATTGGCACAGGTACCATGTGGTCGCTGCAACCAATCACATCGATCACATGATCAAAAGTAAACAACTGTCATGAATGGCTTCCATTCATGACAGCATTGCTCATCATTCTGATCGCTGCGATTGGTCACAGTGATCACACGGTACAGGGTCAAAACACAGTGGCCATGCACCATGTGATGGCTGTAGCCAATCACAATATTAAACAGAATCAGGAATAAAAGCCATTACAGTATGTAAAAAAAAAAAAAATAATAATGTATAGGGTCACCAGTTACCGTGTCCCCCTGATCACCGACCCCCCAGATACCGTGTCCCCCCAGATCCCTTGTCCCCCCCTGATCACCGTCCCCCCAGATCCCGTGTCCCCCTGATCACCGTCCCCCCAGATACCGTGTTTCCCTGATCACCGTCCCCCCAGATACCGTGTTTCCCTGATCACCGTCCCCCCAGATACCGTGTCCACCCAGATCCCTTGTCCCCCTGATCACCGTCCCCCCAGATACCGTGTCCCTGATCACCGTCCCCCCCAGATACCGTGTTTCCCTGATCACCGTCCCCCCAGATACCGTGTTTCCCTGATCACCGTCCCCCCCAGATACCGTGTTTCCCTGATCACCGTCCCCCCCAGATACCGTGTTTCCCTGATCACCGTCCCCCCCAGATACCGTGTTTCCCTGATCACCGTCCCCCCCAGATACCGTGTTTCCCTGATCACCGTCCCCCCCAGATACCGTGTTTCCCTGATCACCGTCCCCCCCAGATACCGTGTTTCCCTGATCACCGTCCCCCCAGATACCGTGTTTCCCTGATCACCGTCCCCCCCAGATACCGTGTTTCCCTGATCACCGTCCCCCCAGATACCGTGTTTCCCTGATCACCGTCCCCCCCAGATACCGTGTTTCCCTGATCACCGTCCCCCCCAGATACCGTGTTTCCCTGATCACCGTCCCCCCCAGATACCGTGTTTCCCTGATCACCGTCCCCCCAGATACCGTGTTTCCCTGATCACCGTCCCCCCCAGATACCGTGTTTCCCTGATCACCGTCCCCCCCAGATACCGTGTTTCCCTGATCACCGTCCCCCCCAGATACCGTGTTTCCCTGATCACCGTCCCCCCCAGATACCGTGTTTCCCTGATCACCGTCCCCCCCAGATACCGTGTTTCCCTGATCACCGTCCCCCCCAGATACCGTGTTTCCCTGATCACCGTCCCCCCCAGATACCGTGTTTCCCTGATCACCGTCCCCCCCAGATACCGTGTTTCCCTGATCACCGTCCCCCCCAGATACCGTGTTTCCCTGATCACCGTCCCCCCAGATACCGTGTTTCCCTGATCACCGTCCCCCCAGATACCGTGTTTCCCTGATCACCGTCCCCCCCAGATACCGTGTTTCCCTGATCACCGTCCCCCCAGATACCGTGTTTCCCTGATCACCGTCCCCCCAGATACCGTGTTTCCCTGATCACCGTCCCCCCAGATACCGTGTTTCCCTGATCACCGTCCCCCCAGATACCGTGTTTCCATGATCACCGTCCCCCCAGATACCGTGTCCATGATCACCGTCCCCCCAGATACCGTGTCCATGATCACCGTCCCCCCAGATCACCGTCTCCCCCAGATCCTGTGATCCCCCTGATCACCGTCCCCCCAGATACTGTGTCCCTGATCACCGTCCCCCCAGATACCGTGTCCCTGATCACCGCCCCCCCAGATACTGTGTCCCTGATCACCGTCCCCCCCAGATACCGTGTCCCTGATCACCGCCCCCCCAGATACTGTGTCCCTGATCACCGTCCCCCCCAGATACCGTGTCCCTGATCACCGCCCCCCCAGATACCGTGTCCCTGATCACCGCCGCCCCAGTTAGAGTCTGTTGGCAGAGGGCTGCCTAGACAATCATCCACAAAGAAGCTCAAAGCACAAAAATACATCCTTTCTTTTTATTATGACCATTGTACAAAGCCATGTCCGGACTTAAAGCTGAACTCCAGGAAACAGACAAAATCTACCCCCCCAATACCTCCATCCAGCCAGTTCTAGTGCTGTTCTCTTCTACCCAGAGATTCAGGTGGTCCCTTGGGGTCATCACATACAGTGCAGGGATATTAATCCTGCACTATACATGGTGAGCGTGTGAATGGGGCTGACAGCGCCTTAAAGAGGCGGCAGCACTGGATGGTTTGCATGGATCAAGTAAGGCTGCTGGAGACAGGGACAAGTTTCTACACCCTATTAGACCCTCGCAGTGCTGGGAGGAGGCCACTGCCAGAATAGATTGTGTCCAAGAGCTCAGCATTAATTCTGCTGAAGCACTAGGACTACTGCTTCACTGCCACCTAAAATGTCCTTGCAGCATGCCTGTGTCACCTAAAAATCTGGCTAAAACTTTGTCTACAGACCGGATGGCACACAAATGATCATGCCAGTCTAATGAAACCACAGAGGCCATGGGCGCCTGCCTCTGTATCCCTTACAAGTGTGGCTAGCTTTTTGTTGTAGCACTAGGACTGCTGCTTCACCGACACCTAAAACTTCCTCGGAGCATCCGAGTCACTTCAAAATCTATTTCTACAGACACTCGGGGGCGCCAGGGAGACACTCGCGGTGCCACCTTGCCTAGCACAGACACTCGGGGGCACCAGGGAGACACTCGCGACGCCACCTTGCCTAGCAGGGAGACACTCGGGGGCGCCAGGGAGACACTCGCGGCGCCACCTTGCCTAGCAGGGAGACACTCGGGGGCGCCAGGGAGACACTCGCGGCGCCACCTTGCCTAGCAGGGAGCCACTCGGGGGCGCCAGGGAGACACTCGCGGCGCCACCTTGCCTAACAGGGAGACCCACGGGGGCGACCACGGGGGGCGCAGCCGCCAAGGAGACCACGGGGGGCGCAGCCGCCAAGGAGACCACGGGGGGCGCAGCCGCCAAGGAGACCACGGGGGGCGCAGCCGCCAAGGAGACCACGGGGGGCGCAGCCGCCAAGGAGACCACGGGGGGTGCAGCCGCCACTGTGCCAAGGAACCTGTGAATGTCAGCTACCTAGGGACCTATGCACTGTACGCTCAGCACAGTGCCACCGTACCCATCAATGCTCATGGCATGTATCACAGACTCATGGGTGCCTGCCACTGTGCCAAGGAGAGCACTGATGCCCTCTACTGTACCAAGCAGACCACAGCTGCCTTCCACAAAGCCATGGAATCGAGATGTTGACTACAGCATCGAAGGACCGCGGATGCCTGCCACAGTGTCAAGTGTTCTCAAACTGCCCCCAATATGCCAAACAAGACAAAGAATGATAACATGGATTAAACCTCCGACCAATGTTGTCCTTGGCACCCTAAATAGACAATTCCGCTCACAAATTCTGATTGTAAACAAGCGGTGAACTACATTTCACACTGGGGGAGGGTAGCAGATAATCACAACATAAAATTCTCAATGGCATATCTCTTCCCTGCATCCCCCCCCTCCTCCCGCATGCCATCATACAACCCCCTCAATGACAGCACCTGTAAGGAAAAGCAAAGTCCCCCAAGCTTACCTGGATGTGTCACCGTTGTCGCCGGCTCGCTCTCTCCTCGCTGCTCCTAATGGGCGAGGGGCATCGACCTCCGCCCGCGGCCTCCCATGTTGCCTCTTCGGGCGAGCCGCCCCCCGTTGCCTCCGACACCGGCGGTCCCTTTGGAGCGTGCCAGCCTTACCGCCCCGACCCCTCAAGCGTCCGCAGACAACACCCTCGGCCGGGCGGTCTCTGCCCGCATGTAGCAGCCTCTCTTTGTGTCTCGGATCTGCCAGCACAGGTGCCTCTGATGTCTCCTTTTCGTAGCTGTCACTCCCCCCGGTGCCCCTATAGAGCGTGCGTGCCAATCTGTGTACACGGACGGCGATCCGGAGCCCGATCAAACAGGATTGTCCTGTGTACGGCCTGGATTGTTCATGCAAAGAGGATGCAACGTCTGTAAGGGGGGGGGGGGCTGCCTATACAAACACAGGACCCCCTTTACAGCTATCTAATGGGGAAATCTGCAGCAATCTAGGCTTGAATTGCCCCCACTATTAGTGTTTATAAGCCTACACAGATGGATGGCTATCCTCTATAGGAGCCGGGGTCTATGTACGGCATCCTCTATACCCTGCCAGCCCCCCCCAGTCATCTAAATAACCCCCTACGGTGTGTATGGGGGGCCCTTGTATGTGTCTCTAGGGGCCTATAGCATCCCCTACGCTGCTATTCTATGCACTATACACACCCCTCCTCCTGTGATGTAAAGAGCAAGGAGGTCCTCTGCGTGTGCCCCCTTCAGTCCTGTAGTGCCATCACAGGCTGTGGTGATGTACAGAGCAATGGGGGTCCCCCCCCTGTGTGTGCCTCCCTCAGCCTTGTAGCGCCCACATAGGCCGCGGTGATATATTAAGCAACTCGGTCCCCTGCGTGTGTGTCAACATAGGCTGTGGCGATGTGCAGAGAAAAAAAAAAAGAGGTCCTGTGTGCGTCCCTCAGTCTTGGAGCACCCACATAGGCTGTGGCGATGTACAGAGCAATGAGGTCCTCTGCGTAAGCCCCCCCCCCCTCACTCTTGTAGCGCCCAAGTAGGCTGTGGCGATGTACAGTCCTGTGTGTGCCCCCCCCCTCAGTCTTGTAGTGCCCAAGTAGGCTGTGGCGATGTATAGAGCAATAAAGGTCCTCTGTGCGCCCCCCTCAGTCTTGTAGCGCCCACAAAGGCTGTGGCGATGTACAGTCCAATGAGGTCCTTCGTGTGCCCCCCTCAGTCTTGTAGCGCCCACAAAGGCTGTGGCGAGGTACAGTCCAATGAGGTCCTCCGTGTGCCCCCCTCAGTCTTGTAGCGCCCAAGTAGGCTGTGGCAATGTAGTCCAATGAGGTCCTCAGTGTGTGCCCCTCAATCTGGTAGCGCCCACAAAGGCTGTGGCGATGTAGAGCAATGAGGTCCTCCGTGTGCCCCCCTCAGTCTTGTAGCGCCCACAAAGGCTGTGGCGATGTACAGTCCAATGAGGTCCTTCGTGTGCCCCCCTCAGTCTTGTAGCGCCCACAAAGGCTGTGGCGATGTACAGTCCAATGAGGTCCTTCGTGTGCCCCCCTCAGTCTTGCAGCGCCCAAGTAGGCTGTGGCGATGTAGAGCAATGAGGTCCTTCGTGTGCCCCCCCTCAGTCTTGTAGCGCCCACAAAGGCTGTGGCGATGTACAGTTCAATGAGGTCCTCTGTGTGCCCCCCTCAGTCTTGTAGCGCCCACAAAGGCTGTGGCGATGTATAGAGCAATGAGGTCCTCCGTGTGCCCCCCTCAGTCTTGTAGCGCCCACAAAGGCTGTGGCGATGTATAGAGCAATGAGGTCCTCCGTGTGCCCCCCTCAGTCTTGTAGCGCCCACAAAGGCTGTGGCGATGTACAGAGCAATGAGGTCCTCTGCGTACACAGGCTGTGGTGGTGTATTCGCCAATAGGATCCTCTGTGTGTGTGCGCGCCTTTCCTCAGTCTTGTAGCGCCCACATAGGCTGTGGAGATGTACAGAGCACTAAAGGTCTTGTGTGTGTGTGGCCCCCCCTTCTCAAGGCTTGTAGCACCCACATAGGCTGTGGAGATGTATGTCCCCCCTATAGAATGTATACACCCCTCCCTTAGATGTCTATGAGGTGTGTGCAGGCCCCCCTCCCTCCTTGTCTTAGGCTGTGGAGGAAATCAGGCAGCCATAGGAGGTGCAGAGCTGCAGCTAGAATGGAGTGTGGATGGCAGCTCACCCCCTCCCCCCTCCTTGTCATCTACCTGGAGCCTATGGAGGCCTGGTGTGTGCCCTCAGTGCAGGAGCCCCAGCTCAGTGCCAGTCTATAGGGAGCAGCGCCTCCCCCCTTTCCTCTCTATACAGCTCTCCTCCCCCTCCCCTTTTTTTTTTCTCTCTCTATCTATCGCTCCCTCCATCCAAGATGGCGGACCGGGCGGGAGCTAAACCGGAAGCGTCCGGAGATGGGCCCTAGCGCGCATGCGCGAGCTGCCAAGGGAACAGCGGGGCGTCTCCTGAGGGAGGGAAAGGGCAGGTGACGCAGACGCGAGCGCCTATCCTGGCCTCACTAAGGGCAGCGCAAGTAGGGGCTGCTGCGCAAGCGCTAACTCTCCCCTCTTCACAAGGAGCAAAACTTTATTGAGAGTAAAGAAAACAACATTCCTATTCCAAACAGAGCTTTCATTGCTCTGTTTACCCATCCAAAAGCTATGAAAGCAATCAGACCCCATTCAAATCCAAGCAGTTTGAAGTGTGCTTCCTGAATCTAGATTCAAATGATATTCAGTGGTGCCAGTTCACAGTCACACCTCAGAGCTGTGTCGCATTAAAAATACATGAGCCCCTTTCAGGCAGAGTTGCGCATTTTTTGGCATTTTTATCCTCCATTCACACGTCGTGATTTGGAATCTCGTGGCAATCGCTGCACAATGCACGTTTGGGTGCCATTGTCCTTTAACGGCACCTCAAACGCGTTGCCATTGTGGCAGGAAACCGTGCCTTAAAAAAAAAAAACACGTGAAGCTTGTCATCCAAAAAGGGAGCAGAAGCTTCTTTTTGGGCGACAGCCACTCATAGAAAAGCCCATTAAAATGCATAGGCTGGTCCTATGCGACACGCATAATCTCGTGGGGATCGCTCTTTGAAAATCGCACCGTGGGAACGCTCGTTCCTGCTAGGAGATATATGAATGGGGCCCTATAGACTTTAATGGTAGCGCCTGAAAAACGCCTATAAACAGGTGTTTTTAGCATGATTTTGATTTGACTTTTCATAGGCTAAAACAAAGACGCTGAGGCCTGAAAACACCCCCAGGAAACGCACGTACAAACACGCATAAAATGTTCAGTATTCACCTTAAAACGCGTATATTTCACCTTTACCAAATAAGCTGCCTATTCAGTTAAGGGACGTCTCTAGATAAAAACAAACTGTGCAGATGTGAATATGGTTGAATGAACCCTTTCTATGAGTGTAGGCCATTTATGCATAACTCCCAACTGTCCCTGATTTCGAGGGACTGTCCCTGATTTGGAAGGACTGTCCCTGATTTGGTGCAACGTCCCTCTGTCCCTCTTTCCTCCTCATTTGTCCCTCATTTTGGTCTGATCCAAATAGTTGTATATAAAATGCACTTTATATCTTTCAAATAGTGTTTCCCAGCGCTAAACCTTTCATCTGATTTCTAAATTGCTGCATTTGTAAATTTTAAAAGCCAATATAAAGGAATAGTAGTGGTAAAGAAAAAAAGTCCTTGTGGATTTAATTAACCTTTTTTTTTGGTTAATTCTCCTTTAAGGGGGTGTGGCAGGGGGACATGTCCTATGCCTACATACTTTTGTTAGTAGGTGTCCCTCATTCCCATCTCTATTTGTACATTTTAAAAGCTGATATAAAGGAATAGTGGTGGTAAAAAAAAAAGCCCTTGTGGATTTTTTGGGGGGTTAATTCACCTTTAAGGGGGTGTGGCAGGGGGCGTGCCCCATGCCTACATACGTTTGCTTGTAGGCGTCCCTCATTCGCATCTCTAAATGTTTGGAGGTATGCATTTATGCATAGCTCCCAACTGTCCCTGATTTCGAGGGACTGTCCCTGATTTGGAGCAATGTCCCTCTGTCCCTCATTCCTCCTCATTTGTCCCTCATTTTGGTCTGATCTATATAGTTGTATATAAAATGCACTTTTTATCTATCAAAAAGTGTTTCCCAGTGCTAAACCTTTCATCTGATTTCTAAATTGCTGCATTTGTAAATTCCAAAAGCCAATATAAAGGAATAGTAGTGGTAAAAAAGCACTTGTGGGTTTAACCAATCTTGTTTTTTTGTACAATTCTCCTTTAAGGGGGCATGGAAAGGGGTGTGTCCTATGCCTGCATACTTTTACTGATAGGTGTCCCTCATTCCCATCTCAAAAAGTTGGGAGGTATGATTTATGTACCCCAAGAGACTTGAGCAAAAAACTCCCAGGACGTTGCTAAGGATGTTGTTAAGTGAGGCCTAGTCAATACTGCTCGCCTTCACCATCACAGGAGTGAGTCTCAAACGCTTAGTTCAGAGCTACTGCATCAGGGGATAGAAAGTGCATGTAGGGGGATTTAAATCAGAATAAAAGCTCACTCCTGTGATAGTGAAGGTGAACAGTAATAGCTAGGCTTCTCTTAGCAACGTCCTTAGCAGCATCCTGGGAGTTTTTCAGTCAGGCTTCATGAAGTATGTAAATTGCCTACAACTATAACAAGGGAATTATTCACTTTTGGTCAGAACTGCGCAGTTTGTTTTTGTCTACAGACATACTTTATCTGTATTTTGGTAAAGGTGACCTAACCCTTTAACCACACTCTGCACAGCCTATAGCAAAATGACGGCCGGGGCGGTGGTTTCATTGTTCTGACTGGATGTCATATGACGTCCTTCAGAACATGCCGCTCGTGGTGTGTTGCTTGGACACACCACATCTCCAATCACAGTAAAGAGCCTATAACGTAGACTCTTTACCATGTGATCAGTTGTGTCCAATTACAGCTGATTACAGTGTAAATAGGAAGTGCTGGTTATCGGCATTCATCTACTCTTTCAGCGTGACTATCAGTTCAATGATTATCAGTGCAGCCCCTTCAGCGATGTCTGACAGTGCCCACCAGAGATGCTCACCAGTGATACCTTTCAGTGCCATCTATCAGTGCCCATCAGTGCCACCTATAAGTGCCCATGATTGCTGCCCAGCAGTGTCCATTATTGCTGCCTATCAATGCCCATAAAGGGTACCCATCAGTGCCGCCTATCAGTGCTGCATATCAGTGCCACCTATCAGTGTCCAACAGTGCTGTACTGTATATTAGTGCCTCCTCATCAGTGCCACTTTATCAGTGTCCATCAGTGCAGCCTCATCGGTGCCCATCAGTGCAGCCTCATTAGCGCACATCAGTAAAGGGAAAAAAAATACTAATTTAAAAAAATGTATAACAGAAACAAAGAAAAGCTTCACCTTAAAATACTCATGCTTAAAGGCATAAGTCACCTTTATTAAAAAAAAAAAAAATGCCTATGCAGGTAAGGGGGGTCTGTAGATAAAAATAAACTGTGCAGGTTTGACCAAAACTGGATAATGCCCTTGCATTACCTCATGAAGCCTGACTGAAAAATTCCCTGAGATGACAACTTCCTGTCCCGCCCTATTGCTATGATGTTGCTAAGACACTCCCAGCTGTTCACCCCCACCATCACAGAAGCGAGCTCTCAAACACTGAGTTCAGAGCTTACTGTGTCAGGGGAGAGAAACAGCATGTGATGGGATTTGAATCAGACAAAGAGCTCAGTCCTGTCATGGTGGAGATTAACAGTAAAAGCTGGGAGTGTCTTAGTAACACCCTAGCAACAAAGCAGGACAGGATGATGCCAATTCTGGGAGTTTGTCAGTCAGGCTTCATGAAGTACTTAAATGGCCTACACTAAGGCCCCTTTCACACCGACGGACCAATCGGGTTCGCCTGTCAGTTTTTCAGGCAGACCTGATCTAACCATCTATAGCTCTCTATAGAGCGGCGGATGTCAGCAGACATGTGTCAGACAGATGGGGATCTGTTCCCCATCTATCCAGCGGATCGGATGGCAGTCACATGAAAATGAACAAGCAGTCTGTTTCCATCCGACCGCCACATAGAGGAGAACAGGATAGGTCCACTCTGCATAGTGGAGCGGACACAGAGCTGTCATTCGCCTGCTCAGCGGGGATCAGCGCATAGATCCCTCGCTGAGCAGGCGGATCCGCTTGGTGGAGTACACCCCATCTCCAAGGGGCCTGATAGCAAGGGCATTATCCAACTTTGGTCAAACCTGTAGAGTTTGTTTTTATCTATAGGCGCCCCTTACAGGCAGTTTTTTAGTAAAGATGAATGATGCCTTTAAGAGCCCTTTCACACTAGGGCGTCAGCTTTACCGTCGTTTTAGCTGCGCTATTCGGCCGATAGCGGGGCAGTTTTAACCCCCCGCTAGCGGCCGAAATGGGGTTAAATCCACCCGCAAAATGCTGATGCTGCAGCGTTTTGCCATCGGTATAGCAGCGATGCCCCATTGATTTCAATGAGAAGCAGTGGTGGAGGAGCAGTGAGTTCACTGCTCCTTCACCGCTCCAAAGAAACTGCTGGCAGGACTTTTTCTGACGCCCTGCCAGCGCACCGCTCTAGTGTGAAAGCCCTCGGGCTTTCACACTGGAGTGAATGGAGCCGCTTTTTTCAGGCACTATGCAGGCTCTATTTATAGCGCTGTAGCGCTGGAAAATGTCCTATCGGACCATGTTGTAGGAAATTCCGACCGTGTTTGGGCTCCATCGGACTTTTTCCGTCGGAGTTTCCGATGGAAAAAGTTTGAGATCCTGCTCTCAAATTTACCGACAACAAAGTCCTATCGGACTTTTTCCGATCGTGTGTAGAGAATTCTGACGGACAAAGTGCCACGCATGCTCAGATCACATTACAAGACCAAAGCTATTGGCTACTAGCCTCTACGTAGTCCCGTCGTACGCAACGAACGTCACCACGTTCAGGATGATCGGATTTTCCGACAACTTTGTCCGACCGTGTGTATGCAACACCAGTGTCGGACAAAATCCGTCGGAAAAAATCTGATGAATTTTGTGGTCGGAATTTCCGACCGTGTGTACGGGGGCATTAGATTAAACAGGGGCTGATTTTCACGGTTCACGTGCTCCACCCAGGATATGACCGAAGAAAAAAAAAAAAGGTATTAGCGTGGAAGAAATGTTCTGATTTGGCTACTTTTCATTCAGTCCACCATATTCTTAAGACCTTAGACTCCATTCACACGTGTGCATTTCTGTGCATGCTTGTACAGGTGCTTTTGCATGCGCTTAAGGCTTGAACAATTTTTTTCTTTTCAGCCAATGGAAAGCTTGTTACTGGGTGAGAAAACACACAAAAATGTGACTCTGCCCCAAAAGAAGCTCCTGTACTTTTTCGAGCGACGAGCTTCAAGCGGCACTGCGCTGAGTGGGTGCCAATGAATATAATTAAAATCTAAATGTCGAGCGTTAAAAGTGCTTTTGGTGAAGCTTCTGATTGGCTGCTTAAAGAGGAACCAGTCTGTTCACATAATTTGTAATACAAACATTTCTGCCATTCTGAAGCTTCCATCTAACCACTTTGCATATTATTTTATATATACTGTGATTCTGTACTTGCCAAATATGCTGCAGAAATCTCCCTCCACGGAGTCTGGCTGCAGCCATTTTAACTGTGGGCAGCTGAAGCTGCTGCTTGTTCCCTTCTTGGATGTACACAGAGGCCCACTTCCGGCTCTGCAGCTCTCATTGGCCCTCTTATAACTCCCCTCCCCCCTTCCTGGCAAACTCTCACAAGAGTGAGAGAGAGAGAGCTGTGTATGATGTCATAAGCCTAGGCTAATGACCAGACAAGAAACAGGAAGTGGGCTGTATGAGGGATTTACTGGCAGAAAAAGAATGTTTTACTATCCAAAGTTAAAACACTAAGGGCAGAAGTTTTAATGGCTGCAGGTACGCTTTAACCCCAATTCACACCTGAGTGTGAGCTTAGACAGGCGGTCTAGGGGCAACCTTTTGCACATTTTGGCCCCAATAGACTTCAATATCACTGCTTAAAAAACAAGCATGTTTCGAGCATTATGTTGACTAGTTGCCTTGCCTGGCTTCCCATTGGCTAAAAAAGTATCAGTATAAATGCTCCAAAAAATAATCTGGAGGTGCCCAGCCCAAGTGTGTTTTGCACATTTTTCAGGCGCTCCTGTTAAAGACTATGTGGGCAAAAACACGCCCCAATGAAATTTACATTGCTTCACGCAAAAAAAAGCGACCAGCAACACAGCATTCAGGTGTGAACAGGCCCATGGAGTCTTAAGGGATTCTTTAACTTGAGCGCTGTCATGCTTCCAGAATCACGTGACAAAACGTTCAGGTGTGAATAGAAGTTCCTGCTCACTGATGCCCAGATTTCTGATTGGCTGCTTGAAGCCATCTTGGACACGGATTCCGGAATTTCTGATTGGTTGCTTAAAGCTCCTATACACTGATGCCCTGATTTCTGAATGGTTGCTTGAAGTTCCTGCACACTAATGCCTAGATTTCTGATCGGCTGCTAGAAACATTTTGGACACTGATTCCGGGATTTCTGATTTGCTGCCTAAAACTCTCAAACACCGGTGCCCTAGTTTCTGATTGGCTGCTTGGAGCTCCTGCACACTGATGCTGAGATTTCTGATTGGTTAATTAAGGCTCCTACACATTGCTGGCAGAATTTCCGATCGGCTGCTTGGAGCTCCTGCACACTGATGCCCAGATTTTTAATTGGCTGCTTGGAGCTCCTGCACACTGATGCCCTTCGGGTGTCCATGCCACTGCCTTCTAGACACTGAAACTTCCTTTTGGATGGTCGCAAATGATGCCCAGATTTTTAATTGGCTGCTTGGAGCTCCTGCACACTGAGGACGGAATTTTTGATTGGCTGATTGAAGCTCCCGCACACTCATGCCCTTTAAACTTTGTTTATTGCACATGCTATGTGGCATTTTTTACTTAACTGAAGCTGTGATCAGCTTCTCTTCTGTTTATTTCCTGGGCAGAATTTCTGATTGGCTGCTTGGAGCTCCTGCACAATGATGCTCAGATTTTTAATTGGCTGCTTGGAGCTCCTGCACACTGATGCCCTTCGGGTGTCCATGTCACTGCCTTCTAGACACGGACACTTCCTTTTGGATGGTTCTCTCAGGAGAGAAAAAGAGCATGACATCATCACAGATGATTGGCAGGGGACTGTTGCTTTCAGGACCGATTCATACCAGGAGCGGGCAGCTATTCCAACGCAGTCCCATCAAAAGACAAGACAAAATGCCTTGTCTCCTATCTAGCTGGTTCAAGCTAGAGCATTGGGGTGGTGTGCGTGGAAAAAAGTACTGAATGCAACACATTTTTTCAGCGCAGTGCAATGCAATTTACCACCTCACATTGCGCTGCCGCCAATAGAACATAATTAAATGCCACTCTGCAACATTTTAATAAAGCTTGTTTAAAAAGAAAAAAAAAGTATACAGTGCAATGCACCGCAATTGGCACATTGAGACTGCTGTCATCCTACCGCACACCAGCAGCTGAGCTCGAAAACATCTGCTGGTGTGCTGGTTCAGAGGTTCACTGCACCAGAACCGGTGTCAGTGAGGAACCTGGGCGGTGGACTTAAAAAGGCGCTGATTCTTTTTTAAAAGTCAGCAGCTACAAATACTGCAGCTGCTGACTTTTACAATAAGGACACTTACCTTTCCAGGGCGCCCGCGATGTCCTCACCCGAAGCTGATCTGTCCCTCGGCTGCCGCTGCCATCTTTGGTAAGGGAATCAGGAAGTGAAGCCTTGCGGCTTCACTTCTTGGTTCCCTACTGGTCCCTGCTGTCTTCTGGGACCCGTGTGTCTCCCAGAAGACAGCCGGGGGGACGGAGAAGGCGCCGGAAGTGGCATAGATAACCGCGGGTGGCTTGGGCATCTATGCCTGGAAGTGGGAGCTGTATTAGACAGGGATTTGTTCCCCCCTGAAAGGTGCCAAATGTGACACTGAAGGGGGGGAAGGAATCTGAAAAGAGGAAGTTCCATTTTTAGGTGGAACTCCGCTTTAAGTGGAGCTCCAGGCTCCTTCAGAAAAAAATTAAAAGTCAGCAGCTTCAAATAATGTAACTGCTGACTTTTAATATTAGGACACTTACCTGTCCACGAATCCAGCGGTGTCTTCACCCCAGCTGATTTTTCAATCGTCTCGGAGGTGCTACCGTTGTCATTTCTTGTAAGGTAAACCAGCAGTGAAGCCTTGGGGCTTTGTGAATGGCCCGACGGTGAGGGAAGGAGGGGGGCCGAACTTCCAGGTGATTTTGCTGCAGCAAAGTCACTCGGAAGTGGGAGCGGGTACCTGTCAAAGAACCCAGGTACCCCCTCCCCCACCCAAAACAAGCGGAGCTTCCACTTTTGGGTGGAGCTCTGCTTTAGGTGAGTATATCATCCTCCACCAGGTAAGGCGGGAGTCTGTCAAGATGGGTTAGAGGTGGGTGGGGGGTGGTAGAGTGAAAAATTGTTTTTGCCCAGAGTGGGGCTTTAAACCAGAAATCCTGTGTCTTGGTCACTTCCTGTGAACTGAAATCTCAAACAATTTTATCAGCCTTTTCAGCTAGCCACCTCCCTAAGCTATGTAAATGAGATGAGGGGGAGGTGTTCTGTAGTCCTTATCAAGAGCAACGCCTAGGGTGACAACGCTGCTCCCTCATACTGAAGAAACAGCGCAATGAGTGAGCATTGCAACCATAGGACAAGCAGGCTACATTTGCTCGCCCACATGTGGAAAAAATTTAAATCCAATTAATGAAAGGGGCAGGCCAGGGACAGTCAGGCTGGGGAGGAAAGGGCTAGATTATGCTGCAGGTCCTACAGCCAGGAAACGAGGCGGGCTCTATCTGACCTGCTGCAGTTTAATGCACATTGTGGGAAGCTCACAGTGTGCAGTTAAATCAGAGTTATGCCGCGTACACACGAAGGGACTTTGTCCGCGGGACCTAGTCCAGCGGACAATCCGCCGGACTTTCCAGCTGGGCTTCGGCGGACTTGAAAGCGAATGGACTTGACCACACGCGATCACGCTAAAAGTCCGGGGGTTCATGCGATGACGTACAGCACGTACGACGGGACTAGAAAAAGAAAAATACTAGAAAAATACTTGCTACTGAGCATGCGTCCTTTTTGGTCCGCCGGACCATACTACAGACGGCCGTATTGTCCGCCGGACTGCCAAGTCCAGCGGATAATTTTAAAACAAAACTTAAAACCTAGTCCGCCGGACTTTTTGGAAAAAAAGTCAGTCGAAGGCCCACACACGAGGGGATTGTCCGCCGGAAGTCCCTTCGTGTGTACGCGGCATAAGCCCTTTCAGTCCAGGAGAGGAGCTGGAACAACTGTGCAAGGCTGAAGAAAAGGCTGGAGGTCAGATTTAAAGTAAATGGCAGATAATAATAACAGACAAAACACCAATGGAAATGATCAATTTTATTTTTTGTCCACAGCACAGATCTCTGGATTCCCATTGAGCCTGTTGGGTTATGTCACAGAGGTCCGCCTGTCTTCTTCTCTTTGAAAGTAGGGGTACAGAGCGCGAACATTACCATCAACAGGAGCCCCAGGAAGAGGATGACCAGGGCAGCATCGCGCAGTCGCTGAGCACACAGGGCCGCGTCTTCCTGCAAGAGACATGATAAGTGATCGCATTGTAGAGGATTGATCTATACTGCTATACTGCTGTGTAAAGGAATGTCAGTTAGGACACCACACACACCTCCCTATGTCATGGATGTCCCCACTTTGTGTCCTGCTCACTGCACAAAGCAGATCTCCTGGGTACCCCACAGCTTTCACTGGTTCCTCTTGCTGACCCCCCCCCCCCCCCGTCATTACAGGAGACAGTGATATCTCTGTGTATCACCTGAGGCCAGCCACTTCACTGGGTATATGGGAGGGTTTACAACCAATTTAAGTCTTGTTTTACCCTTATTCCTTGCTCCGGCAAGCTTCCTCCTTCTGTATGCCCATTCCCCTCTTCTCTGTGATGCTCTGGCTGGCAGGCACATCAAGTGCAATGCAGGACCCATAGTCCTGCACAAATGTAAGCCAGTAAGTCAAGGGTCTTCCCCCAACCCATGACATCAGAGAGGACAGAAGAACGCTGTCAGCCTTGGCAGCAAGGAACCGGGTGTGTATTAAAGCCTTTTCCTCTAAGACATAGCTTTAAATTGTATGTTACTCCAACATTTCAAATGTCTGATATATGCATCTGCTGTATCAAGTATTTGTGTTAAGTACATGGGGCTCTGATGTGATGGGGCCTGTAATGTGATAAGGGGCCTTTGATATGAAGGGGGGACCTCTGATGTGATGAGGGGACCTATGATGTGATGGAGGTGAGGGGCCTCTGATGGGGGAACCTCTGATGTGAAGGGGGGACCTCTGATGTGATGAGGGGCCTCTGATATGAAGGGGGGACCTCTGATGTGATGGGGAGCCTCTGATGTGATGAGGGGCCTCTGATGGGGGGAACCTCTAATATGAAGAGGGGACCTCTGATGTGGTGCCCCCTTCATAACAGAGGCCCCTCATCAAATCAGGTCATCAGATGTGATGAGGGGCCTCTGATATGGAGGGGGAACCTCTGATGTTATGAGGGGCCTCTGATATGGAGGGGGGACCTCTGATGTGATGAGGGGACCTCTGATGTGAAGGGGGGACCTATGGTGTGATGAGGAGCCTCTGATGTATTGAGAGGCCTCTGATATGAAGAGGGGACCGCTGATATGAAGGGGGGACCTCTTATATGAAGGGGGCCTGTAACGTGATGAGGGGCCTCTGATGTGATGAGGGGCATGTCATGGGGGACCTCTGATGTAATGGGGGACCTCTGATGTGGTGCCCCTTCATATCAGAGGCCTCTCATCAAATCAGGTCCTCAGATGTGATGAGGGGCCTCTGATATGGAGGGTGGACCTCTGACGTGATGGAGGTCCTCTAAAGTGAAGTGAGGACCTCTGATATTATAAGGGAACCTCTGGTGTGATAAGGGGACCTCTGATGTGATGGGGGGGGGGGACCTCTGATGTGATGGGGTGGGTGCCCTCTGATGTGATAGGGGGGACCTCTGATGTGATAGGGGGGACCTCTGATGTGATAGGGGGGACCTTTGATGTGATAGGGGGGACCTCTGATGTGATAGGGGGGACCTCTGATGTGATAAGGGGACCTCTGATGTGATGGAGTGGGGGCCCTCTGATGTGATGGGGGGACCTCTGTTATGAAAAGGCGACCTGATTTGATGAGGTGCCTCTGATATGAAGGGGGGAACTCTGATGTGATGGGGGATTTCTGATGTGACGAGGGACCCTCTGATGTTATGGCGGTCCTCTAAAGTAAAGTGGGTACCTCTGATGTGATTGAGAACCTCGGATGTGGATGAGGACCTTGGATGTGATGGGGGAATTCTGGTGTGAAGGGGGGCCCCTGGTGTGATAAAGGGACCTCTCATGTGATGAGGTAACCTCTGATATGAAGGGGGACCTCGGATGTGATGGGGGACTTCTGGTGTGATGGGGGTCCCCTGGTGTGATAAGGGGACCTCTGATGTGATGAGGTGACCTCTGATATGAAGGGGGACCTTGGATGTGATAGGGAACCTCTAATGTGGTGAGGCGACCTCTGATGGGATGGGGGTCCTCTGGTGTAATAAGGGGACCTCTGATGTGATGGGGAGCATCTGATGTGATAAGAGGCCTCTGATGTGATGAGGGGC
Organism: Lithobates sylvaticus; assembly: GCA_028564925.1. Lineage (NCBI taxonomy): Eukaryota > Metazoa > Chordata > Amphibia > Anura > Ranidae > Lithobates > Lithobates sylvaticus. The sequence goes on from CM053031.1 coordinate 279,964,223, forward strand.
CTCTGATGGCGGAACCTCTGATATGAAGGGCGGACCTCTGATGTGATGAGGGGCCTCTGATGGCGGAACCTCTGATATGAAGGGCGGACCTCTGATGTGATGGGGAGCCTCTGATGCAATGGTGGCCTCTGATGTGGTCAGCCGACCTCTGATGTGATGGGGAGCCTCTGATGCAATGGGGGCCTCTGATGTGGTCAGCCGACCTCTGATGTGATGGAGGATCTTGGATGTGATGGAGGACCTTGGATGTGATGAGGGGCCTCTGATATGAAGGGGGGACCTCTGATGTTATGGGGGACCCCTGATGTGATGGGGGATTTCTGATGTGACGAGGGACCCTCTGATCTGATGAAGGGCCTCTCATGTTATGGCAGTCCTCTAAAGTAAAGTGGGTACCTCTGATGTGATTGAGGTCTTCTGATGTGATGGGGGACTTCTGATGTGATGGGGGACTTCTGATGTGATGGGGGACTTCTGATGTGATGGGGGACTTCTGATGTGATGGGGGACTTCTGATGTGATGGGGGACTTCTGATGTGATGGGGGACTTCTGGTGTGATGGGGGTCCCCTGGTGTGATAAGGGGACATCTGATGTGATGAGGTGACCTCTGATATGAAGGGGGACCTCGGATGTGATAGGGAACCTCTAATGTGGTGAGGCAACCTCTGATGTGATGGGGGATCTCTGATGTGATGGGGGATTTCTGATGTGACGAGGGACCCTCTGATCTGATGAGGGACCTCTGATGTTATGGTGGTCCTCTAAAGTAAAGTGGGTACCTCTGATGTGATGGGGGACTTCTGGTGTGATGGGGGTCCCCTGGTGGGATAAGGGGACCTCTGATGTTATGAGGGACCTCTGATGTAATGAGGTGACCTCTGATATGAAGGGGGACCTCAGATGTGATAGGGAACCTCTGGTGTAATAAGGGGACCTCTGATGTTATGGGGAGCATCTGATGTGATGAGGGGCCTCTGATGTGATGAGGGGCCTCTGATGGCGGAACCTCAGATGTGATGGGGAGCCTCTGATGCGATGTGGGCCTCTGATGCGGTGAGGCGACCTCTGATGTGATGGAGGATCTTGGATCTGATGGGGGGCCTCTGATATGAAGAGGCGACCTGATTTGATGAGGGGCCTCTGATATGAAGGGGGGACCTCTGATGTGATGGAGGATCTTGGATGTAATGGGGGACCTCTGATGTGATCAGGTTTCCCATTGACAAGTAACATTTAAGTTTTTAACATTCTAGACTGATTTTTCATACTTTTAAAGAATGGGTGTCGGGACAGAAAAAAGGTTGAGAAACTCTGTTAAATGGATATTTCAGAGCGGGCTGTGATGGAAGTGTTCCTTACCTCAGATATGACATTCTGTATCAGGTCTTCATTATACACAAGGCACTTGCTGGAAGCGCGGGGTTCTGTTTCCAGCACATACATCTCTGGGGTCACTGGGACACCGGAACCGCTCACGGGACATTGACGGGACCATCTTTAAGAAGGAGACAACATGTCATTGTGGCAGTGTAGTGTGTGAGGCAGTGGGATCCCCTCCTTGTCAGCTATGGACATTGGAGGAGTGTAGAAAACAATAAGGCAGATCCTTACCTGTTTCTGTTCTGTAGATATAGTAACCATTATTCTCAGTGCACTTGCTGAAATCTTTCAATGTACAGGGCTCACTGGGTGACACAGGATGCTCTGGGGTCACTGTTAGACACAAGATGCTCTGGGGGTCACTGGGTGACACGGGGAGCGCTGGGGTCACTGGGTGACATGGGATGCTCTGGGGTCACTGGGCAACAGGGATTGCTCTGGGCTCACTCTTAGACACAAGATGCTCTGGGGGTCACTGGGTGACACTGGATGCTCTGGGGTGAGTGGATTATACAGAATGCTCTGGGGTCACTGGGTGACACGGGATGCTCTGGGGTCACTGGGTGACTCGGGGAGCGCTGGGGTCACTGGGTGACACGGGATGCTTTGGGGTCATTGGGTGACACGGGATGCTCTGGGGTCATTGGGTGACACGGGATGCTCTGGGGTCACTGGGTGACACGGGGAGCGCTGGGGTCACTGGGTGACACGGGATGCTCTGGGCTCACTGGGTGACACAGGATGCTCTGGGCTCACTGAGTGACACGGGATGCCCTGGGCTCACTGGGTGACACGGGGAGCGCTGGAGTCACTGGGTGACACGGGATGCTCTGGGGTCACTGGGTGACACAGGATGCTCTGGGGTCACTGGGTGACACAGGATGCTCTGGGCTCACTTGGTGACACAGGATGCTCTGGGGTCACTGTTAGACACAAGATGCTCTGGGGGTCACTGGGTGACACTAGATGCTCTGGGGTAAGTGGATTATACAGAATGCTCTGGGGTCACTGGGTAACACAGGATGCTCTGGGGTCACTGGGTGACACTAGATGCTCTGGGGTAAGTGGATTATACAGAATGCTCTGGGGTCACTGGGTAACACAGGATGCTCTGGGGTCACTGGGTGACACGGGGAGTGCTGGGGTCACTGGGTGACACGGGATGCTCTGGGTCACTGGGTGACACGGGGAGCGCTGGGGTCACTGGGTGACACGGGGAGCGCTGGGGTCACTGGGTGACACGGGGAGCGCTGGGGTCACTGGGTGACACGGGGAGCGCTGGGGTCACTGGGTGACACGGGGAGCGCTGGGGTCACTGGGTGACACGGGATGCTCTGGGGTCACTGGGTAACATAGGATGCTCTGGGGTCACTGGGTAACACAGGATGCTCTGGGGTCACTGGGTGACACGGATGCTCTGGGGTCACTGTTAGACGCAAGATGCTCTGGGGGTCACTGGGTGACACTAGATGCTCTGGGGTAAGTGGATTATACAGAATGCTCTGGGGTCACTGGGTAACACAGGATGCTCTGGGGTCACTAAGTAGAATGCAGTGGAGGTCACTGGGTGACACAGGATGCTCTGGGGTCACTGGGTGATGGGGTCCCTGGGTGACACTGGATGCTCTGGGGTGAGTGGATTATACAGGATGCTCTGGGGTCACTGGGTAACACAGGATGCTCTGGGGTCACTGGGTAGAATGCTGTGGAGGTCACTGGGTGACACGAGATGCTCCGGGGTCACTGGGTGACACCGGATGCTCTGGGCTCACTGGGTGACACGGGGAGCTCTGGGGTCACTGGGTGACACGGGATGCTCTGGGGTCACTGGGTGACACGGGATGCTCTGGGGTCACTGGGTGACACGGGGAGCGCTGGGGTCACTGGGTGACACGGGATGCTCTGGGGTCACTGGGTGACACTGGATGCTCTGGGGTCACTGGGTGACACTGGATGCTCTGGGGTGAGTGGATTATACAGAATGCTCTGGGGTCACTGGGAGACACAGGATGCTCTGGGGTCACTGGGTAGAATGCTGTGGAGGTCACTGGGTGATGCAGGATGCTCTAGGGTAACTAGGTGATGCAGGGTGCTCTAGGGTCACTGTAAGTCATAGGGTGCCCTGGGGTTGCAGGGTGTCACAGGCTGGTGGCTGGCACATAGGACTCAATGGATGAGGAGCTAGGTAAGGAACATCAGCATATGGGCTCCTATGTTGCTTGTACCTCTTTGTCATTTTAAGCTGCACTAATCAGGACAGCTGCCTCCTAATTGGCTGCAGCACCAGAACTCTGGGTGAACCAGAGGGTACCAGTAGCTGTGTGCAGGAGAGGAGACCCAGCACTGGATATGGGAGGAGGTGAATGTGTAACACAAGGTACAGGGATGCTGGTATTGTTCCTTATTACTGCATTACAAATGATCATGCAGCTATAGTAAAAGCAGAACCTAGCACTTATTTTTAAAAAGAGTTTAGCAAGTGCAGTGGGATGACTCTCAGTATCTACAGAACAGAAGCAGGTAAAGGTCTGCAATAAAATTTGCTCAAATGTTTTCAAACCAGACAGGGTCAGGTGACAGCCTCCTTGTGATGATCTCCGTAGCCACAACATTCACTGTGTACAACACAGCTCCCACTTACGTTGTCTTGGGCAGAAGCTCCCGAGGACCGATCAGGTTCACACAGTATTTCACAGCGCACTCCATTTCACTGTCATTACACTGGATGGACCCCCAATACGAGGTCAGAGTAATGGTCAGAGGGGTGTCCTCACTGGGATCTGTGAAGACAGAAAATTGTACAATACAAAAGGAGATGTTTAAACACCCAAAACTCTAAAGAGACGCTCTAAAAGGAAACTACAGTAAAAATATACATGGAAATGTGATCCGAGAAACTCCAGGTTTTTAAGAAATAAAAAAAACGGGGATTTGGGTTTCTCAGCATTAAGCTAGCAGGGATGCCGGCTGTACTGTCTGATCAACAGACAGCTACTAGAGGAGAATGCAATAAACTTTTTATGGAATACAATCAATAAAACATAGAACAAGTATGTAAAGAACATAATATGGAATATTACTTCCATGAAATTCTTGCAATATTGACTCAAGATAAGTTCAATTTACAAAGCTTTAACGCAAGAATAAAGGTCTTTATTTTTAGCCATATGACTGTACAGAACGATCAGCCTTGTGCCGTCACCATCTGCTGGTTGTTATCCAGCACTATAGCTCATGTCTCTGCATAGCACACCTGCCCTAATTAGGAGAGTTTAAGTAGACTGCTGAACATTCACTCCTGTGCCTGGTCAAAGGGTCAGTCTGCCTACTGATGCCTTGGATAGAGGTATATCTGACCTTTTCATATCCTGGATTACTGCTCTAAATTGTTTGGACAGCAATTAAACTTGGCTGTTCTGTATCTTAGTACCTTAGTGTCACAGACATGGGTCCATAAAGACTAGAAGGAGTAGAGTCTGTGCGATTTCAGGAGTAGAACGTAGGGTAGAGAGGCAACAGTGGGTACAGAAATTGGAGCATAGCAGGCCAAATGACTGCAGAGCATGCCAGAGACTGCGTGGAAACACAGGTGTCACAGAAACGTACTAGTAGTCACTAGATGACAAAGAATACTCCAGGGTGCACTGGAGTTGAGGAAAACAGGGATGCACTAAAGTTACTAGATGACATAGGATGCTCTGGAGTGCACTGAAGACATGGGCACACTGGTGTCACTAGATGTACTGGGTGCACATAAGGCATTGGGTACAGTGGGCACAGTGGAGTCACTGGTTGTGGGCACAGTGGAGTCACTGGCCGGGGTGCACAGGAGACTCTAGCGCACTGGAGTCACAGGGTACACCAGGAGCACAGGAGACACTAGGTGTACTGGAGTTCAAGAATACATCGGGCACACAGGAGACACTAGGTGTACTGGAGTTCAAGAATACATCGGCACACAGAAGACACTAGGTGTACTGGAGTTCAAGAATACATCGGGCACACAGGAGACACTAGGTGTACTGGAGTTCAAGGGTACACCAGGAGCACAGGAGACTCTAGGCGCACAAGCGCACTGGAGTTACAGGGTACACCAGGAGCACAGGAGACACTAGGTGTACTGGAGTTTAAGGGTACATCGGGCACACAGGAGACAGTAGATGTACTGGAGTCACAGGGTACACCAGGAGCACAGGAGACACTAGGTGAACTGGAGTTCAAGGGTACATCGGGCACACAGGAGACATTAGGTGTACTGGAGTTCAAGGGTACACTAGGAGCACAGGAGACACTAGGTGTACTGGAGTCACAGGGTACACCAGGAGCACAGGAGACATTAGGTGTACTGGAGTTCAAGGGTACACCGGGGCACACAGGAGACACTAGGGGATTGAGTTACTAAAGGCAAACAGACTGTGCACTTTGCAAAGTGCAGTTGCGCCGCAGCTTAGTAAATGAGCAGAAGCTCTGCTGACTTCCATCATCCAATCATGTGCAGGCAAAAATGCATTTTAGTTTTTTTTCTTGCAGGTGATTGGGTATTCTTTGCAACCTGAAGCTTTACTTCATTTCCTAAGCTTTTGTGCAACTGCACTTTGCAAAGTGCACAGTCTATTTGCCTTTAGTAAATCAACCCCCTAGTGTCTCCAGTGCACCCTGTTTACCCTTGAACTCCAGTACACCTGGGGATTGATTTACTAAAGGCAAATAAACTATGCACTGCACTCAAATCAACCTCTAGGTATACTGGGGTTCAAGGGTACACTGGGTGTACTGGATACTAAGGATGAGCTCAGGCGTGTTTGCATGGTCCACGTGCAGAGCCCGCCTGGAAGTCAGCGCAGCGCTGCGCTAATCACAGGCAGTGAGACATTGCCCCGATGTGCGGCTGCAGAGATCGGGCAATGTCTCACTGCCTGTGATTAGCGCAGCGCTGCGCTGACTTCCTGGCGGGCTCTGCACATGGACCATGCGAACACGCCTGAGCTCATCCCTACTGGATACACTGGAATCATGTTTGCACTCGAGTCTTGGTGTACACTGAAGTCAGGCATAGGGGTAAATACTGCTGCAGAGAGGGGGGTCATGGCAAAAGTTTAGCACTGCATTACTTGAACGTCAAGTCGTTACTTGCAATTTAAATCCATGTGAAACAAGAAAGCGGTCTCCTTATTGACTGTGGCACTGGTGCCCCAGGTGAAACCTAGCTGAAACCCACGTGCCATACAGGAGAATGGGTGCTGGATCCTGGAGCTGGCGAGTATGAGACTTATCATCGGTCTGTCTTCTTTGTTATTGTCAGTCTGTGCTTCACGCCATTCTAGTCTGCTGTCACCCCTGGTGGTGCAGTCAACCCATCGAACTCCCTGGCACTCTAATTTGTGACATGGCATTGGACAGCTGAAAAGGACTGTCACTTTATTCTTTTGAAAATAAGGATCCTTATCTTAAGCTTAGTGAGCCTTTCACACCAAAGTACCCCTTCAGTGTTCAGAATGAAATGCTGTCTAGAAGAGGTGGGAAATGTGTGCAGTGTTTCTGGTATGAGGAAACACAGGACACCACACAGGAAGATCTGGTCACAAGATCTCCACTCACAACGTGTAGCATTTCCTGAACTGTAAATCTCAGCAACTACGGCCAACAGCAGCCAGGGATGATCTTAGGGGCTGCAGAGTGAATGCCAAAAACATTCGCCTCAATTTGCATAGCTAACATACACCAGCATACGGATTTCTATTTTCAAGTCCAATGAGATAGAACATTACAGTCGTATGGCCAAAATAAAGATCCTTAAAGCGGACCTTCGGTCATTTTTGCAACTTTCAATGTATTAAATCTTCTGCCCTTGTTGTTGTTTTAACTTTGGATAGTAAAACATTTTTTTTCTGCCAGTAAATACCTTATACAGCCCACTTCCTGTTTCTTTTCTGGTCATTAGCCTAGGCCTACTATGACATCATGCACAGCTCTCTCTCACTCTTGTGTGAAAGTTTGCCAGGAAGCGAGGAGGGATGAGTCGTAAGAGGACCAATGAGAGCTGCAGGCTGCAGAGCTGGAGGCGTGGCTCTGTGTGTCCGTGTAAATCCAGGAAGTAAACAGGCAGCAGCTTCAGCTGCCCACAGTTAAAATGGATGCAGCCACTCAATGGAGGGAGATTTCTGCAGCATATTTGGCAAGTACAGAATCAGAGTATATATAAAATAATATGCGGTTGGAAGGAAGCTTCAGAATGGCAAATATGTTTTTATTACAAATTACGTGAGCAGACTGCAGTTCCTCTTTAAGTATGGATGGATTCCAGCTTGGACCAATGTAAGTATACATATACCTCACCTGTGGGAGCGCTGTGGAAGTGGAGATACACTGTAATAGTGTAATACACTGTAATAGTTGCCCCTACTATAGTGATCGCCGCTGTCTTCCAGGTCCTGCGCCGTGCGGCTGCCCTGCTGTATAGTGAACACAGGGGGTCGCAAGCTCAGTGTGTACTAGACGTGTGCAATTCGTTTCGTTTTTTTTCGTTATTTTCGTACGAAAATCCCAAAAAAACGAATTAGAAACAACGAATGTACTAATGAAGAAAATCCGAAAAACGAAAACGAGCGAAAAAATTCGTACATTCGTAACTTTTTTTTTTTTTTAGATTCGTAATTTTCCGTGTCTCTTACAATGGCGTTGCTTAATGTGCTTCGAATGGATTGAACAAAAAAATTCGTACATTCGTAACTTTTTTTTCGATTCGTAACTTTTTTTTTTCCGATTCGTAACATTTTTTTTTCGATTCGTAAATTATTAAAATGTAATAATAGCATACACATTACATGAATTATGCTCCGATTACGAATCTACGAATGTTATGAATGTACGAATAAATACGAATGCGTCCGAAAATTAAACTAACGAAAAAACGAATCAACGAAAAATAACTCTTACGAATGTACGAATCGTTACGAATCAACGGAAACGAAAAAAACAAAACGAAAATAAACAAATTTTTTTGTTGTGCACATGTCTAGTGTGTACACAGAATGCCTTGTACACGGCTCAAAAAAATTTAAGTAACACTTTTTAATCAGAGTAAAGCATCAAGTCAATTGAACTCCTGGGATATTGATCTGGTCAGTTGAGTAGCAGAGGGGGTTGTTAATCAGTTTCAGCTGCTTTGGTGTTAATTTCTTTAGAAGGTGCACTAGATGGGCAACAATGAGACGACCTCCAAAACAAGAATAGTTTTACAGATGGAGGCCACTGACATTTTTTCCCTACTCATCTTTTCTAACTGTTTTTCACTAGTTTTTCATTTGGCTAGGGTCAGTGTCACTACTGGAAGCATGAGGCGATACCTGGATCCTATAAAGGTTGCACAGGAAACTCCACCAGGATGGCACACCAATACTTGCCATTGCCAGAAGGTTTGCTGTTCTTAGCACAGTCTCAAGAGCATGGAGGAGATTCCAGGAGACAGGAAGTTACTCTAGGAGAGCTGGACAGGGCTGTAGAAGGTCTTTAACCCATCAGCAGGACCGGTATCTGCTCCTTTGTGCAAGGAGGAACAGGATGAGCTCTGCCAGATCTCTACAAAATGACCTCCAGCAGGCCACTGGTGTGAATGTCTCTGGCCAAACAATCAGAAAAAGACTTCATGAGGGTGGCCTGAGGGCCCGACATCCTCTAGTGGGCCCTGTGCTTACTGTCCGGCACCGTGGAGCTTGATTGGCATTTGCCATTGAACACCAGAATTGGCAGTCTTTCCGGCACTGCACTCGACTGACTCTACACCTTCGTTCCACCCACTACGACAGGGGCCATGAGGATCAAAACTACAGGACAGCTTCTATTATGATCCTGTCCAGTTCCACCACACAGTATGGGAACATTGCTCTGGTTGGTTACACCTTCCATGAACCACACCTTTTTTATATTAAGTGTGACGCAACATACTGTAGTAAATCCTTCTAAATGATTAAGAGCAACTTTGGGAACACAGACCGGTCCATGATATCTGGGTTGGAACTCCGATCTGGCCCTGATGGATACTTCCATCATAGTACTTGAGTGTTTGTCTACTGCCGGTGAAATTGTTTTATGTTTGGGAATCACAGCATTTGAAGTGTTGAAGGCCGCATGGTCCCTGAGGAAGATCTACACTGTATGTGTAATTGAAACGCGTCGGACATCAGTTTGCGGGCCTCCTTCCTTCCTTCAGCTGGTTTTCATACGCATTTCCCACACATATGTTTTTATCATTGGCTATAAATGTTTTCTAATTATTGTATCGCATAATACATTTTCTAATTTTTATACTCATTACTAGCTGGCGTCCATTTAAAGTCCCATTTTTGAGGAATCTTTTTATACTATCTGCTTTCGGGGTGGGACGCACAGGCAGTTTAGTCATCTAGATGAAGCAAAATCTCTTTTCAGAATTAGCAGGTCCTCCACTGGTGCCCTGTGCTTTTCACAGATGAGATCAGGTTCACCCTGAGCACATGTGACAGACATGAAAGGGTCTGGAGGAGCCTGTCAGGAAAGCCTCTCCAACAGACGTTCCAACAATTCTAGAACCAGAAGAATACCTGTGCATAGGAAGGCCGTTTGGCGCACACACATGCGCAATAGCGCAATTAGCGGTGCGCGCGGGAATGCGCGCACACCCGTCGTGACACTGTTTGGCGCCAGATGCGCTATTTAAAGGGGATCCATGCCTTGCTGCCTGATCAACAGCGTTTCCTGTGACCCCTGCTATCTGCTACCTGACTTACCTGATCTGTATCCGACTTGGCTTGATCCTGACTCCTCTGCTCGCTGCCTGCCCCGATTCTGGCTTGAACTTTGACTACGCTTTGGATTTCCCCTTGGTACCTGATCTGCCTGCTTGTGATTGACCTGGACTGTCCTCTCTACTCTGTAACCTGCCTGCTGCCTGCATTCCATTACTGGACTACAGGACACCTCCCTGCAGTCTGTTGTATCCTACCTGTGCTGCCTGCTGTAACCTGCCTACTACCGGCTCCTGCTGCTGGACTACAGGACACCTCCTTGTTACCTGCTGTACTCTGCCTGCCGCCTGCATCCTGCTGCTGGACTACAGGACACCTCCTTGTTACCTGCTGCACTCTGCCTGCCACCTGCATCCTGCTGCTGGACTACAGGACACCTCCCTGCTATCTACAGGTCTCCTGCCCTCTGCACTAGCCATCCAGCTAGGCACTTGTGCTCCTTTGTACTCCCGAGCCCCTGTCATCTCTACCAGGGGTTCCCGAGTCAGAGGTTTACGAGGGGCCGCTCCCTGCATTCCGGGCTCTGCCTTAAGGTATGTGACAGAGCCGTGGAGATCGTTATGCTACCTGTAACATTGTTCAGCATGACCGGTTTGGTGGTGGGTCAGTGATGGTCTGGGGAGGCATATCCATGGAGGGACGCACAGACCTCTACAGGCTAGACAATGGCACCCTGACTACCATTAGGTATCGGGGTGAAGTCATTGGACACATTGTCAGACCCTACGATGGTGCAGTGGGTTCCGGGTTCCTCCTGGTGCACGGCAATGCCCGGCCTCATGTGCAGAGAGTATGCAGCCAGTTCCTGGAGGATGAAGGAATTGATACCATCGAATGTCCCCCACGCTCGCCTGACCAAAATCCAATAGGACATCTCTGGGACATTATGTTTCGGTCCATCTGACGCCGCCTGGTTGCACCTCAGTCTGTTCAGGAGCTCAGTGATGCCCTGGTCCAGATCTGGGAGGAAATACCCCAGGACACCATCCGTCGTCTCATTAGGAGCATGCCCCGATGTTGTCGGGCACGCATACAAGCATGTGGGGGCCATACATACTACTGAGGACCATTGTGAGTTGCTGCAATGAAATTTCAGCAAAATGGACGAGCCTGCTGCATCATTCTTTTACTTTAATTTTTCGGGGAGTCTTTGAATTCAGCCCTCTGTAGGTTGATAATTTTCATTTCCATCAAACGTTGTGGCATCCTTTCATTCCTAACACATTATCCAGTCCATATCAGTATAGATATCCAGCATGATATTTTTCCCCATTGAGATCTGATGTGTTTTCAAAGTGTTCCTTTAATTTTTTCGAACAGTGTATTATTCTTAATCAGTACAAGGTGTTCTCTGATTAGACAAGGTGGAGAGGTGGGGCAGTGACATCACGTTCTCCACCTCGTCCAATCAAAAAATGCTTTGCATTCATCGAGAATAAACCAAAGTGATCTGTGAATGGCACCCTTGCCAAGTGTAGTAAGACATATAACAAGCCATTCATACACCAAGTACGGGTCTCAAACTGACCTTTCATTCCAAGCTGAGCGCCAGTCGCTATTATCTGCAAGCTGCTGTGATTAAGCGCCAGTTGCCATGGAGAGACAGTAATAGTGACCAGGACGGACACATTGGCGCTGTCCTCAGGATTCACAGTCCTAGTCCCATCCACAGCGGTGATGTGCCGGCTACTGTTACCCTGGGCACAGACCTTACCCACACTCAGGGCTTGGAGGATGTCCCCCCAGTCCTAAAAAAAGGAGGAGAAACCAGGAATTAGCCATGTATATCATACTAAGATTCTCGTTGGCAAGATATTTATTTCTTTTTTTGCACTGAACCCGGTACTGGAACCACACAGGTCAATCTCACTTTGGTTATTCAAAGTGAACTTGTCATCCATTCTTAACCACTTCCCTACCCGCCCATGTACATATGACGCCCACAAGGTGGATCTCCCATCCTGGGTGGGCGTCATATGACGTCATTCCGGGCCGCCTGGGGGGCACGCCCGCGGCGTCGCTCGGGACCCGGTGCGAGGTGCGAGTGCCCGGCGGCCGCGATGTCCGCCGGGCACCCGCGATTGCCCGTTAAAACAACGGGACCGTGCAGCTGTGTGTGTAAGCACACAGCTCCACGTCCTGTCAGTGGCGAGGAGACTGATCATGTGATCCCAGTACGGAGGATCACTGATCGGTCTCCTCCCCTTGTGAGTCCCCTCCCCCCACAGTTAGAATCACTCCTATAGGGAACACATTAACCCCTGCAGCGCCCCCTAGTGTAACCCCTTCCCTGCCAGTCACATTTACACAGTAATCAATGCAATTTTATAGCAACGATCGCTGTGTAAATGTGAATGGTTCCAAAAATGTGTTAAAAGTGTTCGAAGTGTCCGCCGCAATGTCGCAGTCACGAAAAAAAAAATCGCAGATCGCCGCCATTACTAGTAAAAAAAAAATTGCAATAAATCTATCCCCTATTTTGTAGACGCTATAACGTTTGCGCAAACCGATCAATATACGCTTATTGCGATTTTTTTTACCAAAAATATGTAGAAGAATACGTATCGGCCTAAACTGAGGAAAAAAATATTTTTTTTTTTTTTAAAAATTGGATATTTATTATAGCAAAAAAATTGTCGCTCTTCTTTTGTTTATAGCGCAAAAAATAAAAACCGCAGAAGTGATCAAATACCACCAAAAGAAAGCTCTATTTGTGGGGAAAAAAAGGACCTCAATTTTGTTTGGGTGTAACGTCGCACGACCGCGCAATTGTTAGTTAAAGCGACGCAGTGCCGAATCGCAAAAAGTGCTCTGGTAAGGAAGGGTGTAAAATGGCCCGGTGCAGAAGTGGTTAAAATGTAAACGTCATGTCCAAGGGCAATCGCTGCACAATACGTCTCTGCCTGTGGGAGTCATTGCTTGTAACTGTCAGCCTTGCAATGCCTCATGGGACTTGTAGTTTCGCAACAGCTGGAGGGTCGCCAGTTGAGACCCCTGCTTTAAAGCGGAGTTCCACCCAAAAATGGAACTTCCGTTTTTCCGGCTCCCCCCCCCCTCTGGTGTCACATTTGGCACCTTTCAGGGGGAGGGGGGGAGCAGATACCTATCTAATACAGGTATTTTGCTCCCACTTCCGGGCATAGATACCCGAGCCACGCGCGGGTATCTACTCCACTTCCGGCACCTTCTCCGCCCCCCCGCTGTCTTCTGAGAGACACGCAGGTCCCAGAACAGGGAAGGGACCAGTGGGATAGCGCGAGACGCACATGCGCAGAAGGGAACCAGGAAGTGAAGCCGCAAGGCTTCACTTCTTGATTCCCTTACCGAAGATGGCGGCGGCAGCACCCGACAGCCGAGAGATAGATCGGCTTCGGGTGCCGACATCGCTGGACCCTGGGACAGGTAAGTGTCCTTATTTTAAAAGTCAGCAGCTACAGTATTTGTAGCTGCTGACTTTAAAAAAAAATTAAGGACATAAATGGATGATAACTTTTGTACAACAGACTTCATATGACTTCCAGCGGGGGTTTCTGTTTAGTTGGGTTGAATCTTCCATTAGAGTTCACTATACATATCTTTCCTCCCCCCCCCCCCCCACCCAGTCCCCTGGAGCCCGTACCTGGGTGAAATCAAAGTCCCTCACTGGCTGCGTCTTGACGTACAATCCGAGAGCCAGGTAGGTGATGCCCAACGTCACGACACATACAAAAAACGTGATGACGGGGGGATGATGGAGGACGCAGGATCGCAGGCCCTGACACGGCGGCCACAGCATGGTACACCAAGGACGGACCTGGCCTCAGCCAGAACACCTGAATGTGGGAGGTACAAGAAAAAGGCGAATCTTAGACAGGGGGTCATTATCTACTATCACATGACCTGCGGGCATACCTGGGAACTATTGGATGTGCCTGAGATCAGCGGGAGGGTGGAAATGGAGGTCATTGCGATCTGGTGCCTGGTATCACAGCAGCAGATTTTTTGTTGATATTTACACCGTCCCCTGGCCCTAAATGACACGTGATTGACATCGGCCATCTAAATGCTGGGGTCATTCTCCCGAGAGCACGGAGGGGGGGGGGGGGGGGGGGATCAGATGTAAACATGAACGAGATGTCACTGCGACACCAGCAGCGGTGCAGACGTTGAACAATTGTTTATGTTGACATCCCCAGGGAAAGGTGAAGATCGAGCCCAGCTGGGAATGATTCAGTAAAACGTCCAAGAAGAAATGTCAGCAACATCAATATAAATCAGCAAAGTGGATATTCTTTATTATAGGACAGTGAAAAAAAACGGCCAGAAAAAAAACACCAAACGTGTTGTCCTAAGGCAGTGGTGGTGAACCTTGGCACCCCAGATGTTTTGGAACTACATTTCCCATGATGCTCAATTACACTGCAGAGTGCGTGAACATCATGGGAAATGTAGTTCCAAAACATCTGGGGTGCCAAGGTTCACCATCACTGGCCTGAGCTGCCAAAACGCGTTGGTATTTTTTCTGGCTGTATTTCACTGTCCCGTAATAAAGAATATCCACTTTGCTGATTAATATTGATGTGCTGGCATTTCTACAGTGCTACAGTGCCTTGAAAAAGTATTCATACCCCTTGAAATTTTCCACATTTTGTCATGTTACAACCAAAAACGTAAATGTGTTTTATTAGGATTTTATGTGATAGACCAACACAAAGTGTCACATAATTGTGAAGTGGAAGGAAAATGATAAATGGGTTTCAACATCTTTTACAAATAAATATGTGAAAAGTGTGGGGGGTACATTTGTATGGCGCCCCCCAATACTTTGTAGAACCGCCTTTCTCTGCAATTACAGCTGCAAGTCTTTTTGGGGATGTCTCTACCAGCTTTGCACATCTAGAGAGGGACATTTTTGCACCATTCTTCTTTGCAACTTTTTAAAGTTTTGCACAGTGGAGAGAGATTATAAATGTTCTGTTGCCCATAGCAACCAAACACGCCATGTCATTATCAGCACACACAAGCCCCCTATATGCTCATCTGCAAGCGATCACACCGCGGTGCATTTTGGGAGCGGCCGCACAGCTGCTGCCGCCGCCGCGGACTCCTCCCCCTCCAGTTCTCACCGACCACCAACAACGTCTGTCATGCCCACCGCGGCCATGTATCCCTTCCCCATACCCCCCACCACCACCGGCCCACCTCTCCTTCCCCAGAGCCGTTCATACCCGCCTGGCGGCGCTCTCCTCGGTACATGCGTGGGAGCCGCCCAACGCCCGAGCTACAACAAAATGGCGGCGGCTCCACGTCGGCGCCACGTGCCCCTGGCTTCACCATGGAAACTGGAAGGTGGCTGGCTCTTCCTGGGTGTCGCCGCTGTAAGGGACGCAGACATTTTTTTGGTTTGCATTGTGCTGTACATGACTTTCTTTGCCAACTGTTTTCGTTTTGTAGGGCTTTTGGAACAGGAAGTGCCCCAGTTTTCGTTACTTTACATTTTCTAGTGATAGAAATCCTCTCTGTATATATTTATATTGTACATAAGGAGTAAAAGCCTGGCCTTTCCTGTGTCCTGGGTGTCATTAATGTCCCACCCCCGACTCCCTGTCCTCATATATTGCCCCCATTACCATGTGTCCTCATATAATATCCCCCGACACCCTGTGTCCTCATATATTGTCCCCTCACACCCTGTGTCCTCATATAATATCCCCCGACACCCTGTGTCCTCCTATAATGTCCCCCGACACCCTGTGTCCTCCTATATTGTCCGCCGACACCGTGTCCTCATATAATATCCTCCGACACCCTGTGTCCTCATATAATGTCCCCCGACATCCTGTGTCCTCATATAATGTCCCCCGACATCCTGTGTCCTCATATAATGTCCCCCGACATCCTGTGTCCTCATATAATATCCCCCGACACCCTGTGTCCTCATATAATATCCCCCGACACCCTGTGTCCTCAAATAATATCCCGACACCCTGTGTCCTCATATATTGTCCCCCGACACCCAGTGTCCTCATATATTATCCCCCAACACCCTGTGTCCTCATATAATGTCCCCTCACACCCCGTGTCCTCATATATTGTCCCCCGACACCCAGTGTCCTCATATATTATCCCCCAACACCCTGTGTCCTCATATAATGTCCCCTCACACCCCGTGTCCTCATATATTGTCCCCTCACACCCCGTGTCCTCATATATTGTCCCCTCACACCCCGTGTCCTCATATATTGTCCCCTCACACCCCGTGTCCTCATATATTGTCCCCTCACACCCCGTGTCCTCATATATTGTCCCCTCACACCCCGTGTCCTCATATATTGTCCCCTCACACCCCGTGTCCTCATATATTGTCCCCCGACACCCTGTGTCCTCATATATTGTCCCCTCACACCCTGTGTCCTCATATATTGTCCCCTCACACCCTGTGTCCTCATATATTGTCCCCTCACACCCTGTGTCCTCATATATTGTCCCCTCACACCCTGTGTCCTCATATAATATCCCAACACCCCGTGTCCTCATATATTGTCCCCCGACACCCAGTGTCCTCATATATTGTCCCCCGACACCATGTGTCCTCATATATTGTCCCCTCACACCCTGTGTCCTCATATATTGTCCCCCGACACCATGTGTCCTCATATATTGTCCCCTCACACCCTGTGTCCTCATATATTGTCCCCTCACACTCTGTGTCCTCATATATTGTCCCCTCACACCCTGTGTCCTCATATATTGTCCCCTCACACCCTGTGTCCTCATATAATATCCCCCGACACCCTGTGTCCTCCTATAATGTCCCCCGACACCCTGTGTCCTCCTATATTGTCTGCCGACACCGTGTCCTCATATAATATCCTCCGACACCCTGTGTCCTCATATAATGTCCCCCGACATCCTGTGTCCTCATATAATATCCCCCGACACCCTGTGTCCTCATATAATATCCCCCGACACCCTGTGTCCTCAAATAATATCCCGACACCCTGTGTCCTCATATATTGTCCCCCGACACCCAGTGTCCTCATATATTATCCCCCAACACCCTGTGTCCTCATATAATGTCCCCTCACACCCCGTGTCCTCATATATTGTCCCCTCACACCCCGTGTCCTCATATATTGTCCCCTCACACCCCGTGTCCTCATATATTGTCCCCTCACACCCCGTGTCCTCATATATTGTCCCCTCACACCCCGTGTCCTCATATATTGTCCCCTCACACCCCGTGTCCTCATATATTGTCCCCTCACACCCCGTGTCCTCATATATTGTCCCCTCACACCCTGTGTCCTCATATATTGTCCCCTCACACCCTGTGTCCTCATATATTGTCCCCCGACACCCTGTGTCCTCATATATTGTCCCCTCACACCCTGTGTCCTCATATATTGTCCCCTCACACCCTGTGTCCTCATATATTGTCCCCTCACACCCTGTGTCCTCATATATTGTCCCCTCACACCCTGTGTCCTCATATAATATCCCAACACCCCGTGTCCTCATATATTGTCCCCCGACACCCAGTGTCCTCATATATTGTCCCCCGACACCATGTGTCCTCATATATTGTCCCCTCACACCCTGTGTCCTCATATATTGTCCCCCGACACCATGTGTCCTCATATATTGTCCCCTCACACCCTGTGTCCTCATATATTGTCCCCTCACACCCTGTGTCCTCATATATTGTCCCCTCACACCCTGTGTCCTCATATATTGTCCCCCGACACCCTGTGTCCTCATATATTGTCCCCTCACACCCTGTGTCCTCATATATTGTCCCCCGACACCCTGTGTCCTCATATATTGTCCCCCGACACCCTGTGTCCTCATATATTGTCCCCTCACACCCTGTGTCCTCTTATATTGTCCCCCGACACCCTGTGTCCGGAAAGACGCAACAGGAAGTTAGAGAAATCTCCCTGAGTGAGGGGGCTTTCCCTCCTATACTGGGCATACACGGGTCAAAATTCCCTGATTCCTGAGGATTGTCTGCACACGGCCGACCCAGCATTACACCGGGAGATCGCGTTGAGTCAATATCATGTCAATATCATGTTGATGGGGACAAGGGCCTCATCCCCACAACCCTGGCCAGTGTTTGTGGGGGTCTGCGGGCGGGGGGCTTATCGAAATCTGGAAGCCCCCTTTAACAAGGGGACCCCCAGATCCCGCCCCCCCCCCCCCCCCTGTGTGAAATGGTAAGGGGGTACCCCTACCATTTTACCTAAAAAGTGTCAGAAATGGTAAAAATGACAGGAGACGGTCTTTGACAATTCCTTTATTAAAATCTTCTTTCTTCTTTCTTCATCCTCCGTTTTCTTCATCTTCTCCTTCCATCATCTTCTTCCATCTTCTTCTTCCTCCGATCCGCTTCTTCTTGCTCCGGTCTTCTCGTCCGGCATCGGCGTCTGTTCTCGCGGGCCGCTCCTCGCAATGGGAGGCTCCCGCTCTGTGAGGCTTCGCTCCGGCTGACAGGTCTTTTATAACGGAGGGCACCTGGTGACCCCGCCCCCTCTGACGCACGGGGACGTCATGGGGACTTCCCTATGGCTTTCCCCATGACGTCAGACGCCGACGCCGTGGAAGAAGATGCCGGACGAGAAGGACGAGAAGACCGGAGCAAGAAGAAGCGGATCGGAGGAAGAAGAAGATGGAAGAAGATGCCGGAAGGAGAAGATGAAGAAACCGAAGGATGAAGAAAGGAAGAAGGAAGACCAGAAGAAAGAAGAAAGAAGATTTTAATAAAGGAATTGTCAAAGACCGTCTCCTGTCATTTTTACCATTTTTTGTCACTTTTTTTGGTGAAATGGTAGGGGTACTTTTGTACCCCCTTACCATTTCACACAGGGGGGGGCGGGATCTGGGGGTCCTCTTGTTAAAGGGGGCTTCCAGATTCCGATAAGCCCCCCGCCCGCAGACCCCCACAACCAATGGCCAGGGTTGTGGGGAAGAGGCCCTTGTCCTCATCAACATGGGGACAAGGTGCTTTGGGGGTCTCAGACCCCCAAAGCATCCTCCCAATGTTGAGGGCATGTGGCCTGGTACGGTTCAGGCAGGAGGGGGGGCCGCTCTCGTCCCCCCTCTTTTACTGCGGCTTGCCAGGTTGCGTGCTCGGATAAGGGTCTGGTATGGATTTTGAGCGGGACCCCACGCCATTTTTTTGGCTGGGGTTCCCCTTAAAATCCATCCCAGACCTCAAGGGTCTGGTATGGATTTTGAGGGGGACCCTACGCCATTTTTTTTTTTTTGGCTGGGGTTCCCCTTAATATCCATAGCAGACCTGAAGGGCCTGGTTATTGAATTTGGGGGGACCCCCACGCATTTTTTTATCAATGACTTCAATGAATGACTGTTCTCTGTGTTACGGATCCGACAATTCATTTGCCGGCAATAGCCACGAGTGATTTTAAATAGCTTTTTTTTCCTGCAAAAATGACATTGTGCAGGAACAGTTCTCTATATTAGATATAGATCTATATTAGATATACTGAATCTCGAATCATTCGAAGCATTCGTTATATCCGCTATTATAATTTCTTTCATATTAGACGGGAAACATGCCCCCCCTTCACAGACATACTATCGAGTATATAGTATATAGAAGGGGGTCATGTTTCCTGTGCTTAGAACTGTTTCTGTACAATGTGTCATTTTTGCAGGAAATAAAAGGTATTTAAAATCACTCGCGGCTAATTGCCGGTTCCCGTAATACAGAGAACAATTCGAATACAACAACTAACAAATATCTAATTTCAACTAATATGAAAGAAATTATAATAGCGGATATAACGAATGCTTCGAATGATTCGAGATTCAGTATATCTAATATAGAGAACTGTTCCTGCACAATGTCATTTTTGCAGGAAAAAAAAGCTATTTTAAAATCACTCGCAGCTATTGCCGGCAAATGAATTGTCGGATCCGTAACACAGAGAACAGTCATTCATTGAAGTCATTGATAAAAAAAAATGCGTGGGGGTCCCCCCAAATTCAATAACCAGGCCCTTCAGGTCTGGGATGGATTTTAAGGGGAACCCCAGCCAAAAAAAAATGGCGTGGGGTCCCCCTCAAAATCCATACCAGACCCTTATCCGAGCACGCAACCTGGCAGGCCGCAGGAAAAGAGGGGGGGACGAGAGCGCCCCCCCCCCCGCCTGAACCGTACCAGGCCACATGCCCTCAACATTGGGAGGGTGCTTTGGGGGTCTGAGACCCCCAAAGCACCTTGTCCCCATGTTGATGAGGACAAGGGCCTCTTCCCCACAACCCTGGCCATTGGTTGTGGGGGTCTGCGGGCGGGGGGCTTATCGGAATCTGGAAGCCCCCTTTAACAAGAGGACCCCCAGATCCCGCCCCCCCTGTGTGAAATGGTAAGGGGGTACAAAAGTACCCCTACCATTTCACCAAAAAAGTGTCAAAAATTGTAAAAATTACAGGAGACGGTCTGTGACAATTCCTTTATTAAAATCTTCTTTCTTCTGGTCTTCCTTTCTTCATCCTTCGGTTTCTTCATCTTCTCCTTCCGGCACCTTCTTCCATCTTCTTCTTCCTCCGATCCGCTTCTTCTTGCTCTGGTCTTCTCGTCCGGCATCGGCGTCGGCGTCTGTTCTCGCGGGCCGCTCCTCGCAATGGGAGGCTCCCGCTCTGTGAGGCTTCGCTCCGGCTGACAGGTCTTTTATAACGGAGGGCACCTGGTGACCCCGCCCCCCCTCTGACATCATGGGGAAAGCCATAGGGAAGTCCCCATGACGTCCCCGTGCGTCAGAGGGGGCGGGGTTACCAGGTGCCCTCACAGAGCGGGAGCCTCCCATTGCGAGGAGCGGCCCGCGAGAACAGACGCCGACGCCGAACGAGACCAAGAAGAAGCGGAATGGAGGAAGAAGAAGATGGAAGAAGATGCCGTAAGGAGAAGATGAAGAAACCGAAGGATGAAGAAAGAGGCGGAGAGGGGAGAAGACGTCGCCAGTAGAGGCGGAGAGGGGAGAAGACGTCGCCAGAAGAGGCGGAGAGGGGAGAAGACGTCGCCAGAAGAGGCGGAGAGGGGAGAAGACGTCGCCAGAAGAGGCGGAGAGGGGAGAAGACGTCGCCAGAAGAGGCGGAGAGGGGAGAAGACGTCGCCAGAAGAGGCGGAGAGGGGAGAAGACGTCGCCAGAAGAGGCGGAGAGGGGAGAAGACGTCGCCAGAAGAGGCGGAGAGGGGAGAAGACGTCGCCAGAAGAGGCGGAGAGGGGAGAAGACGTCGCCAGAAGAGGCGGAGAGGGGAGAAGACGTCGCCAGAAGAGGCGGAGAGGGGAGAAGACGTCGCCAGAAGAGGCGGAGAGGGGAGGGGAGAAGACGTCGCCCGGAGAGGGGAGAAGACGTCGCCAGAAGAGGCGGAGAGGGGAGAAGACGTCGCCAGAAGAGGCGGAGAGGGGAGAAGACGTCGCCAGAAGAGGCGGAGAGGGGAGAAGACGTCGCCAGAAGAGGGGAGAAGACGTCGCCCGAAGAGGGGAGAAGACGTCGCCCGGAGAGGGGAGAAGACGTCGCCCGGAGAGGGGAGAAGACGTCGCCCGGAGAGGGGAGAAGACGTCGCCCGGAGAGGGGAGAAGACGTCGCCCGGAGAGGGGAGAAGACGTCGCCCGGAGAGGGGAGAAGACGTCGCCCGGAGAGGGGAGAAGACGTCGCCCGGAGAGGGGAGAAGAGGCGGAGAGGGGAGAAGACGTCGCCAGAAGAGGCGGAGAGGGGAGAAGACGTCGCCAGAAGAGGCGGAGAGGGGAGAAGACGTCGCCAGAAGAGGCGGAGAGGGGAGAAGACGTCGCCAGAAGAGGGAGAAGAGGTGGAGAGGGGAGAAGACGTCGCCAGAAGAGGGAGAAGAGGCGGAGAGGGGAGAAGACGTCGCCAGAAGAGGGAGAAGAGGCGGAGAGGGGAGAAGACGCCGCAAAAAGAGGCGGAGAGGGGAGAAGACGTCGCCAGAAGAGGGAGAAGAGGCAGAGAGGGGAGAAGACGTCACCAGAAGAGGGAGAAGAGGCGGAGAGGGGAGAAGACGTCGCCAGAAGAGGGAGAAGAGCCGAGGAGGGGGGAGGGGTGTAGTGTTTTTATTTCTTCACACTTTATTTTGGAGTGAATGGGTAGGGGTACTATGTACCCCATACTCATTCACCTAGGATGGGGGGGGGCAGGATCTGGGGGCCCCCTTATTAAAGGGGGCTTCCAGATTCCGATAAGCCTCACCCGCAGACCCCGAAAACAACCGGGCAAGGGTTGTCGGGAAGAGGCCCTTGTCCTCATCAACATGGGGACAAGGTGCTTTGGGGTCAGGGAAGGAAGAAAGCCTAAAAAGGAAACTAATGCAGCCGTCACATCTAATGGCCCGTACACACCAGCGGATTTTCCGTTGGAAAAATCTAGGATGGTTTTTCCGACGGAATTCCGCTCAAGCTTGGCTTGCATACACACGGTCACACAAAAGTTCACCTCAAGAACACGGTGACGTAGAACACTACGACGAGCCGAGAAAATGAAGTTCAATGCTTCCGAGCATGCATCGAATTGTTTCTGAGCATGCGTAGGAATTTTGCGCGTCGGGGGATCAGGAAGGAATTTTTTCCCCTGCTTTAGCAAATTGGAGCATGCTCTGCTGGGGTTTTTTTTTGCCTTCCTCTGGATCAACTGTGGGTATAGAATGGGGTATATGGGATTGTATGATATCATTTTTTTTGTTTTATTTGTGGTTGAACTGGATGGACTTGTGTCTTTTTTCAACCTAACTAACTATGTAACTATGGAATTGCTACAGAAGATCGGAATTTCCGATCGGAACTTTTTCTGACCGAAAAATTGAGAACCTGCTCTCAATCTTTGCTGGCAGAAATTCGGCCAGCAAAAGTCTGATGGAGCATACACACGGTCGCATTTTACGATCAAAGGCTCTGTCTTTTGCTGGCCGAATTTCCGATTGCGGCATAAGAATTGGTAAGCTGCAATATAATAAATATTTGCTTTTGGGTTTAAGGAGGAAGTAAACACTGATGGGTTTTACTTCCTCTTTATTCCCCAGCAAAGTAAAAGCATAATGGGCTAGTATGCATCACATACTAGCCCATGATGTTGCACTTACCAGCAAACGAAGCACGCAACGTCCCCACTGGCGGGAGCGCACCCATCTTCACCCCTCCTTCTTCCAGGGCTGCGGACTCTAGCTCTGTGTCCGGCACACGCTGGGGGGAAAAAACGGCACGGGGGCCGTTTTTTCACTCCGCGCGTGCCGATAACCTAATCGGCGCACTACAAGGTCTGTGGAGCCGCTGCGTCCTAATTAACATAAATGGGGCTGCCTGCACAGGGAAGCACACAACACGCCTGAATCTCTGTACCGGTAAAGGCAGCCCTCGCAGGGGTGGTACAATGTATGCCCAACGAGGCTGCAATGCAAAGAACATTGCTTTGCTATATTCTAAACTACTTGAAACCCCCCCCACTGTGGTTGCTTCCCACGCCACCGTCCCCGAAACCACCATACCGCAACCTGGCGTGAGACGATCGAATATAATAACAATTTGTCTGAATTTTACAGAAACACCGGGTTAACCGTTCACCTGCCGACCTCCTTAATTTCTGGGGAAAAAAAAAACCCAGATGGGTTGCAGTTACCATAGAAACAAGAGCGATAGCTGGAATGTGTATTTCTCTATTAGGATCAGACAGCTAAAAAAAAAAAAAAAAAATTGTCATGGGAATTATTATTTTAATTTTATTTTTAATGTTGAAAAGAACAGCACGTGAAATCTCTAAATGCAGACTGGCCTCTTTTTCTGCCCACATGGCCGCTTGCTCGGCCTGGCAGGAATTCCAGCCGCGATTTCCCCCCCGTTAAGAGAGTGAGGAGGAAGCCGAGAGCAGGAAGCAGCACTTCCTGTCCGACACTTCCTGAAGAAAGGAAATGAGGACAATGTTCAATAGTTAGGGGGGGGGCAGACAATTGCTGGGTGGTGTTTGACGGGACAATTGATCTTTTTATCTGACGGGTGGGAATATGGTGGAATAAGAGCGCTCTTGTGACCGGTCAGTCCAAATTTATAAACCTTTCCTGGTATACAGAATGGCATAAATCACTGGGTGATATCAAATGGCAAAAGAGATCAATACAGTATATGGAAGCCATTTATTTCACACTTTTGTGATCTGAATGGCCAAGCCAGGTCCCCCCACGACCTCCATTTCAAACTTGGTCACTGGCAATGAAGGATTAAACTGTCGGCCCTCCAGCTGTTGCAAAACTACAAATCCCATCAGGCCTCTGCCTGTGGGAGTCATGCTTGTAACTGTCAGCTTTGCAATGCCTCATGGGACTTGTAGTTTTGCAACAGCTGGAGGGCCATTCACAAGGTAATATCTGGATTGGCAAAGCCATTTAACACACACAAAGTTGGTTTTTAACTTTTGTGGCCATCGAGGAATATTTATATATATATACATATATATATATATATATATATAGTGGCCATCAAGAAATATACATTCCTGGTGGTCCACACAGGGGCTCCCTCCCCCCCCCCCCTCCTCGGCGGCCAATAGGATCGTTTCTCCTCTCCGCCAATTAGGAGACAGGTCTCAGGACCTGCTTCCTGATTGGCCGGGAGAAGAATCAGGAAGACAATAGCGAATATTAATTTGCTATTGTGACAGAACTGGGTGGGCTCAGGGCGCAGTGCTCTGCATCCCGAGCCCACCTATTTTTTTTTTTTTAAGCCAATTAGAGCCTCAGGTTCTAATCACGCGCTTCTATAAAAAAACGCACATTATGCTATAGTTTTATCATCTAATATGTTTTTCGTTTTATTATACGGTAGTTTCCTTTTTCAAATAAAATTTAGTACTGTTTAAAAAAAAAAAAAAAGGATTAGGGGAACAGCGCCCTGCATTACGGGCTGACACTGGCCCCTGTGCTCCTTCATCCAGAATTCGGGCACTCTAATGCCGCGTACACACGATCGGAAATTCTCGTCGGAAAAAGCTCTGATGGTTTTACCGACGGAATTCCGGTCAAACCGTCTTGCCTACACACGGTCACACCAAATTCCGACCGTCAAGAACGCGGTGACGTACAACACTACGACAAGCCAAGAAAAAATGAAGTTGAATGCTTCCGAGCATGCGTCGAATTGTTTCCGAGCATGCGTAGGAATTTTGCGCGTCGGAATTGCTACAGACGATCGGAATTTCCCGATAGAAACCTTTTCCGTCTTAAAAATTGAGAACACGCTCTCAAATTTTTGCTGGTGGGAATTCAGCCAGCAAAATTCCGATGGAGCCGACACACGGTCGCATTTTCCGACGAAACGCTCTCATCGGTCTTTTGCTGGCCGAAATTCCGATCGTGTGTACGCATAATACAGTAAAACCTTGGTCTGAGAGTGTTTTGCAAAACAAGCAAATGTTTTTTTTATAATTTTTTGACTTAAGATACAAGCGATGTCTTGATATACAAGTAGCGTCACATCACAATGGAGTATAAAAGAGAAGAGTGGCGCCTCTAAGAGCCCTTTCACACTGCCAGCGTGGGGGGGCGTCAGCGGTAACGCTTTTAGTGGCGCTGTACCATCATTTTTGCAGCACTTTTTACCCCCGCTAGTGGCCGAATAAAGAGTAATGAAGGAACAATTTCATGAAGCCATGATGAATGCGGGCGGGGGCTCCGGCGGTAAAGCGCCGCTAGTTTTAGCGTTGCATTACCGTCGTTTTTGCAGTGCTTTTACCCCCCACTAGCGGCCGAATAAAGGGTTAAAAGCGCCCACAAAGCGCTGCTGCCCATTGATTTCAATGGGCAGGGGCGCTGTGAGAGCGGTGTATACACTGCTTCTAAAGCGCCTCAAAGAAGCTGCTTGCAGGACATTTTTGGACGTCCTGCCAGCGCAGCGCCCCAGTGTGAGAGCACTCGGGCTTTCACACTGGGATTGCAGATGAGGCTTTTTACAGGCTAAAGCACCTGAAAAACGCCTCCAGGGTGAAAGGGGTCTCAGTGTAGTAATACGGTTACATTTAACGAAGGTACAATATTTAGCAAGTCACATGGATGATGATTAAAAGAGGCACATCTAAGTAAGCAGGCATCCGGGGTAAACATAGGCCATCCTCCTCACCGCCATGGACGTCGTCTTTTCCACTCTGCGCTCCACGAGCCATTCAAGCCTCGCTTTCAGATCGCTCTACTGCAGGGTAGTCTTCCCGGTCACAATTGCAGACTGATAGCGGTGAGAGCCGGCGGTGCGGAGGACGGTCTTTGTGGACCGATTTACGCCTGTGCCATGTGCCTCTTTTAATCATCAACCATGTGAGATACTAAATGTTTTACCTTCATTAAATGTAACCATATTGCTACACTTAGAGGCGCCTCTCTTCTCTTTTATACTCTGGAGCTCCTGCTGGATTTTGCTTTTAATCCTTTTGTGGATGGACATTTTATGGTTACACAACCGATCACATTGCTATAATCTTATATGGACTAAAAAACTGAAAGACTTATGAATAAATGGTTGTGGCATGAAGAATCTGAGTTTCCATTATTTTTTTCTGGGGACATTTGCTTTAACCCCTTTATATCCACATCAGGGGCGCTGCTAGGTCTACAAAAGATCTGGGGCTAGAGCCCATAGCATAGGGTTGCCACTTTTTCTTCAAGCCAAACTCAAACACTTTAGCAGCACACGGTACATTTTTTTTTGTTTTAGTATACACTATAGGATTATAACAGACCTGGGACACCTTTGAGCACTCCAAAAAGAATAGTAATATGGCC